>OZ025242.1:11183249-11363249 GCA_964019155.1 Osedax fenrisi
AAATAATATATTTGTTTTCACATATAATTTGTATGTTAATAATTATATTTGAAATTGATTTTAAATAAAAAAGTGTAAATTATATTACATAATTTATAAGAAATAATATCATACAATTTGAATATTATTATTAAGTATATCCAGGGATATCTCCCTGGTATATCTACATTGATTTAAAATGTTAAATTCTAAATAATATTATATTGTATATTTCATATAAAAAAAGAGAAAGAATTGAATTATATATTTCATGATTTTGAATGTAAAATTCTAAATTATATTATGATATATTAAATTCATATACACTTTACAAATAGAGAATGAACAACGTTATTTGTCTATTATATGTATATCTTACAATATCAATACTATATTAATTTAATAAATTATTTAAATATTTAATTTAATATATATTTTATAATATGTATTATTAGGAAAAATAAATATGTATTTATATCGTAATGTTTGGAAAATATACTTTTATTTTGTCAAATTATTAAATATATACTTATTAATATTTGAATATATGTTAAATTAATTATTGGGGTATAAGATTAAATATTTCATTAATTATAAATATATTATAAATTAATAATTTTAGTACAAGATTAAATATTACATTAAAGTATAATATATTGTATATGATATATATACTGTAAATTATTTATTCCTTAATTTATTATTTTGAATGTTATGTATATTATTGTAATATATATAATGATATAATTGTTACATCTACTTCAGTAATTATAAATAATTAATATTTTAAATGATTTAGATTTCCACGTTCTATTTGAAGACAACATATTTGGACAAATTCAATTGGAATCATTATTCATAACATTAAACCTTATAGGATATGATATGTAGCAAACAATTCTCCGCAAATAATTTTTACTATACTACAAAGAGATGTAAATTAGCAAATAATGCATATCCAAAACATGTTTGTATTATTTATTTTTAATGATACTTAAATTGTAAAAATATTATATAATTTATTTATAAATAATATAAAAAATAGTAATTCAAATTAGTAGTAAATTTATTTTATTACAATTATTAATTAATTATTTATTATGTAATTTAGGCAGATCATATTCATTATCCAAATTCAGTTTCTTCTCACGAAGTAGTATCCACAGTAAGTTCTTATAATCTTTCAAATTTCATATTGATATTGAGAATCTTATCTGTAAATAAAAATAAACATTACTTCTTATCATATATTAATAAGTTAAAATATATATATATATATATATAATGATATAACATATTGTATTGAATTATGTGAAATCAATAAACAATAATATTAAAATAAAATACTTACAATTTACTGCTATAGGAATATATTTACCTACATATTAATGAAATAGAACATATTAAATGTTTAATTACTGATGTTATTAAATAATAAGTAGATTAAACTATTCGGACATTATATTAATTAATTGTATATAATTCTCTATTATAAAAACAGAATGTTAACTTAAATCAAAACCATACTATTGATTAGCAGAATAATGAAATACAGAACATAACTGATGTTAGTAATTATAATTATATCTAATTTATAGTTATTTATATAGTAGAATTTATATATTTATATTATATATTCTGCTAAAATATAATTATATATTGAGGAGGTAAAGTTATTGAGACCTACGTTTTTATAACCAAACAATACATTAATATCAATTAATATAATAAATAATAATTCCATAATCTTTATATTTGACTGCATTACGTAGTTCTAAATAATGGATATCGAGTCGATATTATCGACATATATTACAATTACACTTATTATACAATTAGAATACCTATATTATAAAATAATTTTCCATGTAAATTTAGATGATCTAAGATGGTGTCATACCAAAAATAACAGCTTGATATCGCGGCATATAAATATTAGGCAGTTTCGGTGAGAAAGGTTATACAGATTTCGAACAGGTCTATATAAAGAAAGTGGATAAGCAATTGACGTACGAAATGCATGTAAAAGATAGATACGCGAATGGCATTTTTATCGATAAATTAACAAAATAGTATCAGTGATTTTGATTGGATATTAGCCATAGTATGTCAAATATTAAAACAGTAGCCTTTTCGTCGAAATAGATTAAAGTGACTTCTATCTATATCAATGGATTTAGAATATAAATATCAATGAAATAGTATGATATCTTCACTTTAAATACACAACATTACGATGAATGTTGATATGATGTATTTTAAATATATAATTTTATTTTTAGTATAGATAGTACATTAAAATTGGTAGTGATTATCAATATATATATATGATAAATACATATTATTATAAACAAAAAAGTAGTGGGCCAGATAGTGGGTTTCGACTGCAGCGCCCGTAGCGAATAGTGCCAATAATACATTCAATTGCTTATCCACTTTTTTAATATCGATGGTCAACACACACTTTGTGAATTCGGTTATATATAAATTACCTATTAAATCTTTGACTTGTCAGATATCGGGTAAAAGTTTTAAAATGAATAAATAATATCTAATTTGTATAGCCTGATATCAGGCTGTTATTTTTGGTGTGAAATCCAATTTATTCTAATGTGGACCTATATGTGGGTATTGTGGTCGATAGTATAGGGTACAATTGTGATATACACTATATTCTTTAAATTATTTGTATATATTTAATCTGATATATATATATATATATATTATATTGACAATCAATTTTAAATATATACAAATAATGTAACATAGCGTTGTATCGTTAAATATTGAATGAAAATTTGAATTTTTATTTCTAATAGATTAATATTTATATAAATGACAAATTTGTTATACCTTAATTCATATACTTATATACTTCATATACTTAAATTATTAAATTTTTTTCATATATAATAATATATTATCAAAGAGAAAGAACATATTTGTTTGTTCTAATGATTAATTCTATAAGATTATATGTAGCCTTGCCGGCTGGGTTCGCGATCCAAGAAGTAAATATAATTTACTTACTATGTTATCAATCGTGTTGTTTCTTAGATCTTATTTATTTTATGATTATATTGGCATTGTTTTCATTACCCATGTGCACACGCATTTATACTATTCACCATCACGCTCAGATACACATCATTTCACAATCACACTATTAAATATATATCATCACACTATTAAATACAAATCATTTCTCAATCACACTATTACATAATATTACATAACATCCATTTATACTTTCAATAATAATAACAATAACATAACATGTAACTAGTTACACGGTTACACTCACCCCCAAACAAAAATAAACAAAAATAAAATAAAAAATAAACTCACTCACTCAAATTAACAATACAAACGATTACGCTCACCCCGAAACAAAATAAACAAAAAATAATAAAAATAAACTCACTCATAAAAATAAAAATAATAAAGATAAGCTCATTCACCCCCAAACAAAATAAATTCACACTACTATTACATTCTTTCTATATTAACTTCCATTTTCTTCATATTACTGCGGTGTAATACCTTCGATTTTCCATCTCCCGTTTCTATTTCATAAGTTTCATTCGTTCCCATTCTTCTTACCACACTCCAGATATTGTCGGACCATATGTTCATCAGTTTCTTCCTCCCTAGTTCTCTTCTCTTAATTCTTACCTTATCTCCATAATATAATCGAGTATCTACTACTTTACCATTTATTCCATCACTCCTCTTCTTCCATGCTTTTTCTAAAGCTATCTTTACTTTGTACTTAGTTTCAATGATCCTCTTACCCATTCCTATTATCCAGTCATCCTTACATCTGTTTATATTACCTAATATTTTCTGTTGTATCGGTATTCTCTCTTCTCTCCCGAACATTAAGAAGAATGGTGAGTAACCAGTGGATGAATGTTCTAGTATATTATATGCATGAATTAACTCATTCAGGTATAGTGGCCATTTAGATTTTTTTTCTTCAGATAACGATCTTAGTAATGATAACAGGGTTCTATTCATTCTTTCAGTTTGACCATTACCGGCTGGGTGGTAAGATGTTGTTTTGCTTTGATTAATACATAATAACATACATAGTTCCTTTATTAAAGATGAAACAAAATTCCTTCCTTGATCTGAATGTATTCTTTCGGGTATTCCGAAATTATATATCCACTCATTTAAAATAACTTTTGCCACTGTTAAAGCAGATTGATTTCTAGTGGCAACAGCCTTTGTAAATTTAGTAAAGATATCTGTGATTACTAAAATTGAATCTCTACCGTCTGATGATTTGTCAACAGTTATGAAATCTATTGATATCATCTCTAGTGGTCTACTCGCTGATAACCTTCCCATTTTTACGGGCCCATCTCCTACTCCCTTACTTTTGTTGCATACTGTACATCCTCTAATGTAATCACGGATATCTTTATATTTCCCTTTCCAATTCATTTCTAAATTAACTCTATGAATTACCCTTTCTATACCTTGGTGTCCACAGCCATCGTGTATTCCTTCTAATATCTGAAATATTAAGGATCTTGGAATCATAATCCTCCTACATGCTTCATTTCCCCATCTATTCGCAAATAAAACACCATCTATTATTTCAAATTTTGTATTACCTTTTTCTACTTTTTCTCGTATCGCACATAGTTCATCATCCTCTTTCTGTTTACTAATGATCTCCTCTCTACTGAACATTGGTATTAAGTCTGTACCTAGGTCAGTATTACTTACTTTGTCTATTACTACCAAACCCTTCGAATTAACTTCTACATTATTTAATCTGGATAATGCATCCGCGTTTACGTTCTCCCTTCCCTTTCTATATATATAATTTAGTTTGAAAGGGGCTAATTTCGAAACTCCTCTCTGTTCATAAGCACTTAATTTATGTGTTGAATTTATATATGATAGTGCAATATTATCGGTATATACATCACATTCGGTTCCAATCAAATAATGATTAAATTTCTTTGTTACTGCCCATACCAGGGCGTTAAACTCTAACCGTTTCGAAGAATAATCAGGCTTCCTCCAACTTTTTGGTACCGTTTTACTAGCATATGATATAACCTTCATTTTTCCTTTACATTCCTGGCTCAAAACCGCTCCTAATCCATAGTCTGAAGCATCTATATCTAATCTGAATTTCCTATGATAATCTGGGTATCCCAGTATTGGTGTTGAACACAATTTGATTTTCAGATTCTCAAAAGCTTCTAATGCTTCTATACTCCACACTAATTCAATCTTAGTACTTGATCTCCTCCCTATTACTGTACCTCTCTCATTATTCTTCTCTATAATCAATTCATGTAGTGGTCTACATAGACTAGTAAATTTAGGTATAAATTTACCATAATAAGAGGCAAAACCTATAAATGAACGTAATTGTTTAATCGTTTGTGGTTTCTCCCAATCTCTAACTACTTTTAGTTTATCGTCATCTGTCGCTATCCCATCTTCTGAAATTATATGTCCTAGAAAACTAACTGATTTATGGAACCACGAGCATTTTTCACTGTTTAATCGAAGATTTACAGATTGGAGTCTTTCTAGTACAATTTCTATTAGTTTGAGATGTTCTTCAATTGTATGTGAATATATAAGGATATCATCTAAATAACATATTACTCCCTGCATTAACTCTCTCCTAAATAAATTGGCCATTATTCTTTGGAAAGTTGCTGGTGCATTTGCAAGACCAAATGGCATCCTTTTAAAATTATAAAGACCAAACGGTGTCGAAAATGCGGTTTTGTTTTGGTCCTCTGGTATTACAGGTATCTGACTATATGCTGACTTTAGATCAAGTGTGGTAAACCATATTGACCCTGCTACAGCGTCCAACGAATCGTCAACTCTAGGTAATGGATATTGATCTCTTACCACTTTCGCATTTAGTTTACGATAATCCACGCACATTCTTAGTTCTCCAGATTTCTTTTTAACTAACACAATAGGACTGGAATACATACTTGATGATTCTTCTATAACTCCTTCCCTTATTAGATTATTTATATGATCTTTGACTGCTTTCACTTCAGTTGGAGGAATCCTTCTGTAAGGTTGACATACTGGTATGTCATTTATCGTCCTTATACGATGACTACCAGCAGATGAAGGAGAATTAATACCACTTACTGCAAATATATCCTCATATTTATTTAATAAATTTTCTAATAACTTTCTCGTATTACTATCTATATGTATATCCTCATTTATTAATCTCTTATGAATTTCTAATGCATTTACCTTAACCGTTTTATCCCCTGTTCCTAACGTTGTCTGTTTACCTATAAACCTTAGTTCCCTTAATATATTCATACCTATTATTTTTAATGTATCATTATTCGTAACTAAAAATCCCTTATTCCTAATTATTATACCCGAAATTCTAATATCCGTCATAAAATATCCTATATATTTCATAGTATCTCCACTTGCTGATTTAACTATTAGCCAATCAGGTTTAGTCTGTAGTTTTACTCCATATAATTTTTCAAAAAACCACAATGGAACAATTGATACTTGACTTCCGGTGTCTAACGTACAATTTAAAGTATGTTGTCCTATGTTAATATTCACTGTTTCACAACTACCTATTAAACCAACGCGCTGTTTACAATTTTCCCAATGCGCACTTAATTGGGAAAATTGTAAAAATTTCTACAGACATTTGCTAAATGGCCATGCATGCCACATCTATAGCATTGTATTGGTCTACCTCTATATCCCATATAACCCCCTCTACTTATAGCACTATTTTCTCTATATGTACCTCTCTCATTATTTCCTCTATACATAACACCATTTCCTCTATACATACCACCATTCCCTCTACTCATACCACCATTTCCTCTACTCATATCACTATTTCCCCTATACATTTCACCATTTCCTGTACTCATATCACTATTTCCTCTATATATACCACCATTTCCTCTACTCATATCACTATTTCCTCTACTCATGTCACCATTTCCTCTATACATATCACTATTTCCTCTACTCATATCACTATTTCCTCTATACATATCACTATTTCCTCTATACATATCACTATTTCCTCTATACATATCACTATTTCCTCTACTCATATCACTATTTCCTCTATACATATCACTATTTCCTCTATACATATCACTATTTCCTCTATACATATCACTATTTATTCTATAACAATTTACATCATTACTATCATCCCCCACAATATTCCATTTCCGAATATGATCTCTTATTTCCTTGAATGATAAAGCATTCTTATTAATAAGGCTCCTCCTCAACTCATTAGATATTAAGTTCTTCCTTATACTTTCTACAACTACTCCCTCCCATTTTTCCTCCTGTTGTTTCAATTCTAGCCCTAGTCCTAACATCGCATCTAAATATTCCATAACTCCTTCCTCACTACTCTGTTTCCTAGCCATAATTCTATATATTATTTCGTTTATACTATTTTCGAATTCGAATCTATCTAATAATGCCTTCCTAATTTGATCTACCTTAGTTAAGTCCTCCCCTAACATTAATACCTCTATTCTAGCCTGCCCTGCTAAGTGATATAATATATATGATGCCGCCGCATCCTCTTTCAACCCTTTTATGGCTATACAGCTATCGGCACTGTCTAACCATATCTTAACGCTACTGCTACCATCATACATGCTTAATTTATTATACGAAGTATCATCTACTCCTAATTTTATATCTTTAGTATCGGTCATAGTGCCCGACCTTAACTTCATAAACTATTATATAAATAAAGATTAAATATAATAAATAATAATATAAAATATAAATATAATCAATTATAATATATAATAATAAATATAATCAATATAATAAATCAGTATTTAATACTATATCTTATTATGATAATCCACAATTTATCATACACGATTTATATCACACAATATTTCACAATTATAATATATAATAATAAATATAATCAATATAATAAATCAGTATTTAATACTATATCTTCTTATGATAATCCACAATTTATCATACACGATTTATATCACACAATATTTCACAATGGGTAATGTCCACTGCACAATATAATCATAGAACAAATAAACCTGTGGTCCCTATGATCCTATGACTGGCTCTTCTGTGTTACCGGGTACCGTGTGTACTTCCGGGTTTCTCGTATTACTCCTGAGCGATTGATTTCTTGGATCCCGCCGCTGTCACCAAATGTAGCCTTGCCGGCTGGGTTCGCGATCCAAGAAGTAAATATAATTTACTTACTATGTTATCAATCGTGTTGTTTCTTAGATCTTATTTATTTTATGATTATATTGGCATTGTTTTCATTACCCATGTGCACACGCATTTATACTATTCACCGTCACGCTCAGATACACATCATTTCACAATCACACTATTAAATATATATCATCACACTATTAAATACAAATCATTTCTCAATCACACTATTACATAATATTACATAACATCCATTTATACTTTCAATAATAATAACAATAACATAACATGTAACTAGTTACACGGTTACATATATTATAATTGAAGATAATTTATCTAACTATAATTCAATATGTAATAAATTATATAATGTAAATAAGTAATATAACAATTATAAATGATAACAATATAGTCCAGTATTATTTTACAAAGAATTCTATAGAATTAAATTATGTAAGTAATATAATATTACACTAGTAATTATATATATATATAATATATGTACATATATAACTATAAATAATTACTATTATTTTGTATAGGTTCAATATCATGAAATCTAATATTATTTATAACCTCAATTAGTAATAAACTGAAAGAGATGACTCTGATTTGTGTAGCTGTGATTACTGATGAACATGCGTCGGACATCAGTACCTTTAGACATTTCGGAGCCAATTTGTCTTCCCATAACTATAGTTTGTATATAATTGTATATGTATATTAATGTTTAATAGGTACACAAATAAATATTAATAATAATGAACTGTTTTATATACCCGATGTAATGTATATGATAAAGTAATATCTGAATATATTTGCTGTATCAATTAAAGTACTTTGTTATGATAATGTTAGCATTTTACTTAAATACATTTATTAAAACTAATTTACATCATAAATACAATTATAATCATATAGCACGCTAATTTTGTTAAATTAGAAAATTGAATATAGATGAAATCGAATAATTGTTTGACAATAAATTTTAATTAATAAGCTTTACTATTATTTATTTATTTACAATAATCTTATATAAAATAAATTATTGAATATATAATTAAATTACAAATATAAAATAAATAGATCAATATGTTGGTATTAAATAGTGTATTAGTACCAGTTTCTATATAATTTATTTATAAAAAAATATATACAATAATAAACATTATCCATTCCATATTAGTGATTATCAATATAGAATACAACGCATAGTATTAAATTATCGCAGCTAAATAACTAGATACAATAGTATTCCCTGTCCCCCCTAGTTATCACGGTGACTAACATATAGTTACGAGCTGCGAGATCATTGTGAACGTACTTCAAGTTGGTCAGGAACTTCATGCCTTAAGTTATTTGTATGCCGAATGTTATCAGTTCTTTAATGGTGGGGGTCTGTTTATTTGTGGATGTGTCAGTTAAGAGTGGGTGGTAACTATCATATTATTATTGTATCTATCAGTATATATGTAGCTTAATTGGTATCATATATATGATATACTTATATTTTATTTAATTAACTTAATAACATAATAATAACTATAAATTATTATTAGATATCCGAAAAATATAATTAGAATATTACATAAAATGTGTATGTCTTAATAATAAATAATAAATAAATAACTAATCAATCTAATTAATATGCGAGTATTAAATAATAAACAATTACGTATAGTTTAAATTGTAATGTGGTATGTATAATGTACATATACCATTTTTAGTCAATTACGAGAACTAACATTTTTCTCATTCCTAATTTATCTGAGCAGATCTCCGTGCGTCATTTAGGGCAGTATAACACAGGGTATGGCCCCCTTGTGGGTCTCCATGCTCACACCTATAAAATGTATGATGTTCTTTTGCTTAAACTTGTGCATGCATAACGCCTCGTTCTGGAACTTCTTGATGATGGGTTCAGAGTGATCTGACATGTCGTGTACTGTTACGTATGCTGTAGAATGTAGTGTAGTATTGTATAATAGTATAATATTTATTATACTATAGTATAGTATCAAAGATGTATCATTTAGTTATAATTATTTTAATCAAATATAAATATAAGATAAATCTTTATATTTTATATAAACGGAAACATAAATAGTAAATTAATATTTAAATTTACAATTTATTATCCCGGTAGATAGCATAGATTCTAAAATGATAACAAAAAATGCAATATTTTATATAATCATTAAAGAAATGGAATAATTTTATTATTTAGCGATTTATATTTATATTGAAGTTATAATATAAGTGACATGAGTTGTAAAAATACATTATAACTATGTTAAATGAAAGAATTATTGTGGGTATATGTGAAGTTATAACTCCGCATAAATAATAAGAATTATTATAGTAAAATCATTGTAATTAGCTTACTAACTCTACAGTATATTATTTATATGTAAATATATGACAATTATATTTACAATGTGATAATTAATTTATATTTAAAGCTAATTATTAATATTTCAATAAGAAAGAATATATTTGTAATAGTAATTTGTTAAAAAATATTTCGGCGATCCGATCCGGATCGGGTTAGAAAGATAGGATCGGGATCGGCAAAGGATCGGATAACGAATGGAAGATCGGGATCGGTTAAAGGATCGCATAAGAGAATAAATAGAGGATCGGGATCGTCGATCAAGGAAAAAAGGATCGGTGCCCATCACTGACTCTACTTTATAATACTTGTGATTATATTTAAGTAAAATTATTAATTAATTATAGAAAAGTACAATTATTATATTTATGTAGATAATACATTTGTATTAACTTAATAATTAAATACATAGATTGTGTATCTACTTTGATAAATTAACTTACTGTAGGGTAATTTATATACAATATAATAGGATAAATATAATATGTACTGATGGGCACACGGAATCAGATTAATATAAATATAGACAAGCGATTTGGGAACTAATATTAGAAGTGTTATTGTAAGAACATTTACATGGATACATATACTTATTTTTTAATTTTAGGTTTCTAAAAAATCTTAAATTGAATACAATATAATTATTATAATAATATATATTATATATTAATTACATTATTATTTATATAATTATACATATTTGGGTGTTTATGTTTTTTATTTTCTAGTTTAAAAAATAATGCTAACTATATTTTATTATAATTTAGTGTAGCTGTCATCCATATACTGAGTATATTATACTCCAAATCATTTATAACATTTATAACCTTTATTTAATATATGTAATATAATATTACATTTAAAAGTAATTAAATGATTATCATTTGGCAAATATAATATAAATTTTATTTTAAAACAAATAACATATTTAGTTTTTCATTTATTAATTTAAAAGTAACGCACATATAATAAAGTATTATATTTATTAATGCACTGTATATGATATATACAGTGTATATCTCATAGTGTTTATTTTGTTTAAAAAAATTATAAATACGATAAATATTATTAAAAATGACTACTAGAGTTAATAAATTAATTACGATTTGAAAGTGTCTATGTAACGTTTATTTTAAATAGTATTTAAGGTTTACATTTATAAATATTGTTAAAAATAAATATACTGATATTAAGCATGTATTAAAATATAATTTCGTATAATAATAATTGTTGTATACAATATATTCATATTCTATTAAATTAATAATTAATAATTAATTCGCATTTAAAATGAATTTATTTTTAAATTTAGATTATTTTATCCATTTTACGTATTATAAACTACTGTTGAATAATATAAAACTAACCAGTTTATTCATAATATCCAAATTTGTAAAGTAGTTATGATAGTTTTGTCAAATAACTATTGAATTTAATACATTTATAAATAATATATTTAAATAATTTCAAATTAAAAAAAATCAAAATAAAAACAAACAAAATAAAGACAAACATATTTGCAAGGACATTTTGTCCTCGGTACAACTATATGGTGCGAAAATCCACCGATAGGGACCGAAATCCTGGCCATAATTTTCAATGTATTTAGATATAAGCTTCCTCTCTATCACTTCGTTCTCTATGGGTAACCCATTCTGAGACTTAATCGATACTTTTGTTATTGAAATTGAGACTGCATCGATGCTTTAGGTATTGAGACTTAGACAGCATTAATACATTATAAACAAAATTGAATGTTATGATTGTTGTGTTGGGCTAGTTGACATTACGTTACAGGCCCCTTTAATCAAAACAAAAATAGAGGTGGTTTAATGTATCCTCACTGTATGTCGTCAACATATGTACATATGTTGAATGACTAATACGACACCCGTATAACAAACTTACTTCATATAATATAGGTAACATAAAAGTCCAGTCATTAGGAGCTTCATATATTGCATTTATAAATATTATTAATCATTCTTATACATCTTATGAGCCTGGTATAAACCAGAATAATTGTAATTAAAAATATATAAATGTTTATTAAAATAAGAATGCACCAAGTGGATATGGAAATAATCTATAAGAAGTCTACGAGATGTATAAGAAATTTTGTTTACAAAAATAATATTTTTTAATAATGAATAATAGATATTTATACTTTGTATTATATTATTATCTATTTTATCATATTTTTTATAATTATTATTACTAGTATATTACTGGTATAGTTTATATATATATATATATATATATATATATATATATATATATATATATATATATATATATATATTGTAATAAATCAAATATAATTCATATACAGGATCAAGAGAACTTTACGATCAGCGGAAATTTGCAAATTCGACGAACATCGATGTCCGCCTATCGTAAAGTTAATATAATATGCTAAACTACAATATAATCAAATTAACTTTACGATCGACGGACAATGTACGCCGAATTTGTCTGTTGGTCGTACATTTCATTTGATCCCATAAACACATTTATTAAATATAAAATTATAAAAATAGATAGGGTAAATATATATATGTAATTTTCATATTGTTTTATAAATATATATATACTTCAAATAACTGTAAGTTTTAAAATATTTTATATTTGACATATGTAAATATCACGTGTTGATGGACGCCATTTATTTTATTATTCACCGCGAAAATGTTCATGTTATTGTTTTATATGATACGATATCATTCATTTTACAGAAAATATTGCAAATATTTGTCACTGATATTTGTATAGTATTTAGATAAACTTCGGACTTCGAACTTCTAACTGGTACTAATGAGGTATTATCTATATTATTTGTTATTTTAAATATAGAATTCTTCTTCCTAATAATATTATAATTAAATTAATCATATTGATATATTAAATATATAGGTGTCCGATCATAACGGACGGTTAATAATGTAAATATATATATGTTGTATTGGTATTTGAGGATTATTTGGTTTAGTTTTGTTCTGCTTTATTTTGTTAGCTGCATTACAGTAATGCAGTAATTATTACTGTAATGTCATTACAGTGTAATGATAATCATAATAATTATGATTACATCCCAAAGTTAGTCTTTAAAACCATTTCAAGTTGAACTTGTCCTTTTTCGCAATTATTTACATTAGCAACCCGTCCGTTATGATCGTATACCAAATATATATATAATAAATATATATATATATATATATATATATCACATATTGTTAATAATTTCAATTAAATAAATGTTATATTAAGTCGTATATTATATAGCAATAAATATATATATATATATCACATATTGTTAATAATTTCAATTAAATAAATGTTATATTAAGTCGTATATTATATAGCAATATAGCCAAATTTGGATCAAGAGAATATTACGATCAGCGGACAATTTCGGCGGATATCTATATCCGCCTATGTCCGTCGATTCATAGTCCGCTGATCGTAATGTTACTCTTATAGGGTGTTCACACGATGCGTGTTTTGCTTGTCGTACGAACAAATGCTGGACCGAATTCTTCAAAATCATAGATTCGGTCCAGCATTTACTCGCATTCCTATTTTTCTCGTCGTACAGCAAAAATAGAAAATATCCTATTTTTTGCTGGACCGAAATAAATGCTGGACCGAAATATCTTACTATCTTTGGTAATGTTTACAATATTTTATAAAAATATTATACTCAGTATAATACTGAATAATTTTTATATAATTAATCGTATTACTACAATATAAAATACAATATAAACATTAATTATATAGAATATACAAAATTAAATTATTCAAGTAAAGATATAACAAAAAGTAGTTTAATTAAAGCATAATATGCATGAAAATAGATTTATCATAATATATTTAATATTAATTTGAATAATAATTAAATTTAAAATACTTATAATATATCATTTATGGATATAGTATTAACTTGTGAAATAGATTATTATGTAGATATATTACTAAACATTAGTATTATAAGTTAACAATTCAAATCTATTATTAAAATAATAAACGATCAGTTATTTACCGATAATATAACACTGATGGAAATTTAAATATACCAGCGGTATTGAAAATGAATCGTCCGTTATAGAACATAACTGGTTAGTTAAAGACTTATCAGCATCATATAATTTTTATATTTATTATATTTAATAATTACATAACATTATACTTATAATAAATTAGATCGATGCTTAGTATAATGATTTTAATAATATTAATAAAATTATATTCAAAATATTTTTATTAATAATATTATTATTATTATTATACTAAGCATCGATATACTTTATAATCTATCATCTAGTATAATATTAATATAACTTATTATTATATTTTATATTTTAATTATAAATTATAGTATAGGACTTATAAGTTTAATATATATGAGTGTTTAATAACACATTGAATAGTATTCAATGCATACTTAATATTTTGTCTATATAAACTTGATTATTATATCTAAATGATCATATACAATATACATGTACATTATATGATATATATATATATATAGTAATTCAATAAATTCTATTCTAGTAATACAAATATAGGTACAATAAGTTATTCGGTTAAACTAATTTCAATATAACATTTTTTCATACACTTAAAAATGTCATATAAATATGATATATATATACATAAACATATATTATATAATATAATAATAATAATAATAATATGATTAATATATCTATTATTAAATCTACTTTAAATATATGATATTATATATTTATATGGTAGGTGTACTTGAAATTCAAGCGATAACAAAGAAACTCTTGGAGAAAGAATCTGATGTAAGCGCTTTAAGAAAACTTGATGCTAAACTTTGAAGAATAATGTATATTATAGATAATTCTGGATTCAAACTAAATATTAACCTATAGATAATATATATTAATGTTAAAACTATATATATATATATAGAAAAAATGTCGTTCTGATAATTAATATACTGGATGCTTTAAAATTGTAATTTGGCATAAAATATTAATATTATATGTTTTAATAATAAATTCAATTAAATTATAGTTCAATCAAATCTTATAATATATCTATAAAATTGAGATTGTTTATTAATTATTCATATTAATCAACTAATAGCAGTTTTATAGATTTAGAAATGTTTTCATATTTCATATCGGCATAATATAATAAATATAAATTAGTAAAAAAATACCATAAATAACAGGTTCTTCAATTTATCTGACTAACCCTTCTCCTAATTTATATTTAGTGTAATAAGTATTATATAATATATTAATTAAGAGCCTGGTTTATCTATGATTTATTGTAATGATACATATCACCTAAATATAAAATATAGTTTATAAAAAAATATTTATTTATACAAATAATTGATTGTTTAAACACACATAAGTGTGATATTGTAAGTAGTAATTTACCCATAGCTATAGCGTGGGGTATGGGGTAATTATACCTCTAATTTCTATGATTTTACCACAATCATCTCATTGACTGTGAGATACTTTATACCCATTGTCAACACTTCCAATACCATATCAGGAATATTTCTTACATAGGTTTTTTTTAAATGTACATAATAATAGATATTATTAAATATTATAATAATAGTGTTTCTATTTACATATGAAATGTTATATATATATATATATTCTCCACATCACTATCATCCATATAATAAGTGGTATTGCATTCATGGCAATATTATATACATATTTTAAATAATAACTGCACTTTAATATTCAGTATTTTATAGTTGTCCATGGGTTTTGTATTTACTCTAATTAAATATGACTACTTTAACTTCATATCAGAGGTTTTCTGAAGGATAAATCACAAAATATTGCTTCATGAAATGCTTCGCAAAATTGTTGTGTTCTTGGAAAATTTTCTACGATTAAATTGAATTTTATAATTCTTATATTATATATTCTTGGTTATACGCTATTACGCTTTGTCATGTTTGAAACTTGTATCCAGTTAATCCTGTATCATTATCACTATCCTCTATATATTCATATACTATTTCATCAAGTTCGCCTTCATTAAAATATCAAAGTTTACTTTAAATTATATAGCTTAATTACCATAAATTGTGATTAAAAAACTATTTAACCATGTCTTATGGCATTGCTTATGCACTAATTTATTGTACAGTTCACATATAACTAAAGATTTAATCTACTTTAAATAATGTCATATGGATAATTACTTTGAGAAGAATACTTTGTACAAAACTGTACAACTCTGTTATATAAGTAATGTTTGCATATATACAATACCATAGTAAAAATTATTATATTAAATAATAAATGATTATGATATAAAGTTATATTATAATATTTATATAAAATGTTTAATTATATAAAATTTATAATACACATGAGTTTATAATATACACTATATATATATATATAAATATCTTAATATACACATATAATATATATATATGAAATATATAAATATATAAAAAAAATTATAATTATGTAAATAGAATTATAATTAATTTATAAACACATCAAAGGATTTTAATATTTTTAACACACTAATTAATTTTTAAATAATATTTCATTATTATAATTCCATATCATTATTCAGTGATTATATATTATATTTAATCATGTATATTACTATCTTAAAATATAATTGATCATTCTATATAATTTTATCAAACTATATGCCAGCAGTAAATATGATCTTATATATATCTTATCTCTAGTAATTTACAATATTATATATGATATATCACTCCCATCTAAATATAGATCATAGTTACTAATTTTAATTGAAATATATATCGCAAGCAATATCGTGCAGTTAAAATATAAACCTATATATTTAGGTCATACAAATTACGATATTTTCAAGTTTGATCATACTTAGTAATTTGATTAATTAATAACATTATGTACATATATTATGTTATTCTTATTAATATTATGTTAAGTTAATATATATGTACATTATATAATATATAAATAACATTTATATACTTGGATTCACATTAAATTTACTATTTTAAAATGAACAATTCACAGCCTCATTTATTTTGATTATTATACGTCATTTATATTTCAAATTACTAAACCTATCCACATATTACGATTTTTATTGTCCTTTGTAATTCTCAATGTTTGTTTATAACTTAAATAGAATCCAAAAGTTACGAAATAATTATCAATTATTTAACTATATATAATATAAAATAAAAATTTAATAAAATATTTTTAAAATTTAAAATTCAAATATCCTAGAATTTATATTTGGGATCCTACTATGACGTCACAGTTTTATATTTCGTTTTTTGATTAAAACACATTATTTTGGTATAAATAAGTATTATTTCAAAATTTTATGAATAGAGTTCATATTTATTTATACCATATTATATTAATATGGATAATCTATTTTCTTGTTATGCATATTATGATTTAAAGATCGAGAATCGTTTTAAATAATTATTCGCCCATATAGTTCTCATTTTGATATTTTCATACGAAATATACAGTGCAATTTCATCAGTTATTAAACATAATAAATTATTTAAATAAGTATCCATAATTATAATAAATGTAATTATAATAGATAAATTAAAATAGTATTTGAATTTGAAATTTTTGTTTATTTACGTTATTTTTTATTTCCGCTGTCAGTTATTAGTAACTACGACAATTTAAACCCGCGTCGTGTGAACGCTCGTGTTTTTTAAATGCTGGACCAAAAAATGTCGGTCCAGCATTTGTTCGTACGACAAGTAAAACACGCATCGTGTGAACACCCTATAATATACATTATGTGCAGAGCTGGGCACGATACTCGAAAAATGTATAATAGATACAATTACAATTACACACTTTTTTCTTATAATAGATACTACTACAATTACTTAAAAAAAATCATAGTAGATACAAATACATAATTTTCTTAGTAGATACATCTTAGTAGATACAAATACATTATAATTATATACAATGTATATAGTATATAGATATAAATTATATTTATATATATATATATATTATATCATATAATATATTTATATATATATATATATATATATTCATCGATGTCGATTTGAAAGTACATATCAAGGAAGCTTTAGGGGGTATCCCACTACAAGTATTTTAACTTAAAAACTATTTTCTATAAAGTTAACTATAATTTTACTGGGAAACCTCCTTACTTTCCGGCAACTTGCCTGAAATATAATAACTTTATTGGGTATCCCATTACAACTTGATAGAAAATGGTTTTAAAGTTACAATATTTCCGGTAAGTTGCCGGAAAATTTTGTAGTGGGATACCCTCTTTATACAGAAATAATGTCCGGAAATGTTTTATGATACTGATTTTTTGCCTTAATAGATAATGTATCGGTGATACTGCCCAGCTCTGATTATGTGTCTATATATTTATAGATGTCCACGGATCGTAATGTTACTCTTATATACTATTCTATGTATATTTATAGATGACATTACGATAAGCGGACATCTATAAATATACATAGAATAGTATATAATGCCATAAAACCTATTATAAATCATAAGCCAATAACAAATGATCATGTTTCATAACTTTGAATCCTTAATAACTTGGATTTCTTTGCAATTATTCTATAATAAATATGTCTATAATAAACAAAAGTATAAATATATCTATACTTTTGAATAACTCGATCAATCTTCACAACATTTTCAGTCTTTATTTATTAGACATATTTATTATAGAATATATTCAGAATATATTTAGAATATGATATCTATATCAGATAATATAGACTAATATCTATTCAGATATGACTTATTTAAATACATAATTCAATAGTCTTGAATAAATATCAATAAATATTTATTTTTAAAATTACTGAATTTAATACCATTCCCGATCATTAAATTTATAGTAAGCTTCTGAAATAGGTTATATATAGTCTACTATTTCAGTAAACTATACAAGCAAAATTATGCAATTCTATAGCGTATTTCATAAGTCATCATATTTTTAATCAAAATAAACTTATCCTATTTTTACGATGTTAATTTTGTTTCATGTTTGGTTGCCCCTTAAACGTTTTAAATAAATAACTTTAATCGTGATATCGGTCGTTTACAATAGCATGCATAGTACGTAGTGTTACGCGATGACCAGTTTAAATGTTAATACCTCCCCCTCTCTTATATATATTATATATAAGCGCGGTATACTTAACCAGTGGTCTATAGTATGACTCACCCCCTCCTCCTCCTCCTCCTCAGCGTACGGTAACGATACGGGTGACAGATGCCCTGCCCCCAACACCACCACTACGACTACGGGTGACAGATGCCCCGCCCCCAACACCACCACTACGACTACAGGTAGACTAAAGAGGTCTAACATACAGTACACGCTAGACGAACAGTTACGGGTCCTCAACCATATACGGTTACCTCACGAAGATTACATTGCAGCATTAGTCATCACTAGTGGTAAATGATGCTCAAATCTGTAATCAATGCAGTCTCAGCTACCTATAGTCTATACTTGGCTTGTTTGACTTAGTCTCAGTTCGGGCTCATTTGACTAGAGTATTAGTTAAGGCGCATTTGACTTGAGTCTCAGTTCAGGCTCATTTGACTAGAGTATCAGTTCGGGCTCATTTGACTAGAGTATTAGCTCAGCTCGGGTCATTTTTTTTTCCGAAATAAAAGTCTCGACTCGGTATCAATAACCAAAAGTCTCGGCTCTGTATTAAAAATCTGTGCATCATTTACATTACTAGTCACCACCATATCAATAGCGTAGTATCGAGCGTAGTAATGAGATATTAGCGCTGAATCATCGGCTAATACCGATACTAATACTAATACCTAATACCGATACCTCTTACACGCTCGAGGTATTATATGATTTATCGATAACATCGGGTGCGATTCTTCACCGCCACCACACAAGTACCGTTGTAGTGTATGGTACATGTGTGGTATATTACTTTAAATATATTACATAACACGAATCTAAAACTAATATTGATAGTTTAAACTCTATTTGTGAATATTAATTGTATAAGTATACAATTTTACAAATTATTTGGTGAATTTAGGAAAGAATATTATGAAATTAGGCCGTAGGAATGGTTACCATGGTATGTGATATTTACATCTCTGATGTATCACCCGGAAGTGTTACTGTATTCTCGCCTCTGGAGTTCAGCTGAAAAATACTGTAGGAATACTGACTGTATGCATGTTTGGTTAGAGATAATATCTGATAATATATATTGCTGATAATATCACTCGCTGTACTTGTCAGATTCTAATATATATATATATGGGTTATGTAACATTCATACAAACAATGATACTGCCTACGCGCCTAAGATAAGACATTCAACCATCCATATACACTCTATCCACTTCACAACATTCCTCCTGGACAATGTTTTTAGTGCCCACACTAAACAATACACAATAATATTATAGATATAATAATAAGGATATGATAATTTCTATATGATAATAATGATAATGATGACAATGATGATAAGTCAGAGTGTAGTAAAGTGGTCAATATATTTCATAGATCTCTACAGGACTATAAACTAACGGAGGAGTTGTTAAACCATATATGAACATGAAGAAGATAAATTTGATGCAGCATATTACCTAAGAATAGGGATCAGACTTCAGGAGACAGACTTGACTCTCGAAGAGATTACGAAAATATTGGTTAAAATACATTAATTAAACTAAAATAAATAATAATCTATGATAATTTCTATATGATAATAATGATAAGATAATTTCTACATGATAATAATTGATTAACATGCTACTCTACATAGATATACTAATTTAAATGATTTCAATTAAAGCCATAACGGGAGACCGGGGTTCAATTCCCCGACGAGGAGTCAGGGATACAACGTACATGGTCTCTGACTAGCGACCGATTCTATTGGGTAGGAATGTGGAAAGAATTCATCGCATACTGCGAATCGTGTAAGCGATGTGGTTTGAATAAAGCGACGCGAGCGAAACCCGAGATGGGAGCGTTGCGGGCACTGCGGCCACTAGATGTGATAGCGATAGACTTTACCACAGTAGAGAAAGTGACAAAGGTATATACTGGTCATTACGGATGTTTTCACTAAGTTCTTGCAGGCGATTCCGACTAGGAACCAGACAGCTAAGTGCGTAGCTTCGGTTATTAAGAACTCACGGGGTATATATATTCTGGTGTCCACATCGGATCCACAGTGATCAAGGCCAAAACTTCGAGTCGGCCATAATTCGCGAACTATGTGAAGAGCATAGTATCGTTAAATCGCGAACTACACCGTATCACCCCCAAGGAAACGGAATGGTAGAGCCGTTTAATCGAACCCTACATAATCTGTTGCGTACTTTAAGCGAAAAAGAGAATACTGTGTGGCCAGACCATATCGTCACAGTATTATATGCTTATAATTGTACCCCGCATGCGACTACGGGTTATTCTCCGTAATATATATTTTTTTGGTAGAGAACCGATCTTACCAAACGATATGTTACTGAAGCTGAAAGAGTGCAAAGTAGTATGATTAAGTAAGGTATAGAGAAGGGTGAGACTGAGTGGGAAAGCGAGCGGAAGCGGGAACTGAGGAACGTCGCGTGTTGAAAGCAGGACATATGGTCCATATTTCTCACCATCCGATCAAGCGGAATAAGATACAGGCGAGGTATAAACCGGATGCATATAGAATCACTCAACAGCTATCACCGCAAACATACCAGATAATGCGTAGAGATGTAACTAATAAGCCTAACCAATAAATGTGTACCGTCAAACCGTTATGCTTTAATTTAAATCATTTATATTAAAGCCATAACTGTTTGGCCGTAAACCTTTATCGGTTCGGCCACTCCTACGTGGAATGCTAGGTATGGGGTGGTCAATAGGTTGTCGCTCATTCGCTCTATTCACCACTCTAGTTACATCTCTACGCATTATCTGGTATGTTTGCGGTGATAGCTGTTGAGTGATTCTATCTGCATGCGGTTTATACCTCGCCTGTATCTTATTCCGCTTGATCGGATGGTGAGAAATATGGACCATATGTCCTGCTTTCAACACGCGACGTTCCTCAGTTCCCGCTTCCGCTCGCTTTCCCACTCAGTCTCACCCTTCTCTATACCTTACTTAATCATACTACTTTGCACTCTTTCAGCTTCAGTAACATATCGTTTGGTAAGATCGGTTCTCTACCAAAAAAATATATATTACGGAGAATAACCCGTAGTCGCATGCGGGGTAAAATTATAAGCATATAATACTGTGACGATATGGTCTGGCCACAATGTATTCTCTTTTTCGCTTAAAGTACGCAACAGATTATGTAGGGTTCGATTAAATCGCTCTACCATTTCGTTTCCTCGGGGGTGATATGGTGTAGTTCGCGATTTAACGATACTATGCTCTTCACATAGTTCGCGAATTATGGCCGACTCGAAGTTTTGGCCTTGATCACTGGATCCGATGTGGACACCAGAATATATCTACCCCGTGAGTTCTTAATAACCGAAGCTACGCACTTAGCTGTCTGGTTCCTAGTCGGAATCGCCTGCGAGAACTTAGTGAAAACATCCGTAATATCCAGTATATACCTTTCTCACTTTCTCTACTGTGGTAAAGTCTATCGCTATCACATCTAGTGGCCGCAGTGCCCGCAACGCTCCCATCTCGGGTTTCGCTCGCGTCGCTATATTCAAACCACATCGCTTACACGATCTGCAGTATGCGCTCACCTCTTCCCACATTCCTACCCAATAGAATCGGTCGCTAGTCAGAGACCATGTACGTTGTATCCTGGCTCCTCGTCGGGGAATTGAACCCCGGTCTCCCGTTATTGCTTTAATTGAAATCATTTAAATTAGTATATCTATGTGGAGTAGCATGTTAATCAATTATTATCATATAGAAATTATCTAATCATTATTATCATATAGTAATTATCATAGATTATTATTTATTTTAGTTTAATTAATGTATTTCAACCAATATTTTCGTAATCTCTTTGATATTCATGTCTGTCTCCTGAAGCCTGATCCCTATTCTTAGGTAATATGCTGCATCAAATGTATCTTCTTCATGTTCATATATGGTTTAACTAGATTATCCTCCGTTAGTTCATAGTTCTGTAGAGATCTATGAAATATATTTACGACATCTTTACTACACTCTGACTTTTCATCATTGTCATCATTGTCATTATTATTATCATATAGAAATTATCATATCCTTATTATTATATCTATTATATTATTGTGTATTGTTTAGTGTGGGCAATAAAAACATTGTCCGGGAGGAATGTTGTGAAGTGGATAGAGTGTATATGTATATGGATGGTTGAATGTCTTATCTTAGGCGCGTAGGCATTATAATTGTTTGTATGAATGTTACATAACCCATATATATTATAATCTGATGAGTACAGCGCAAGTGATATTGTCAGTTACTCTGTAACTTTTTATATAACTATAATGACCCTTTATAAAACTGATATCAAACCACAAACTATCTTGACTCGGCATGACTACATTTGGCGCTGTACGGGTCCCGTGACGATACGGGTGACAGATGCCCCGCCCCAACACCACCATTATGACTACTGGTGACAGATGCCCCGCCCCAACACCACCACTACGACTACGGGTGACAGATGCCCCGCCCCCAACACCACCATTACGACTACGGGTGACAGATGCCCCGCCCCCAACACCACTACGACTACAGGTAGACTAAAGAGGTCTAACATACAGTACACGCTAGATGAACAGTTCTGGGTCCTCAACCATATCAGGTTACCTCACAGCATTATTCATCACTAGTGGTAAATGATGCTCAAATCTGTAATCAATGCAGTCTCAGCTACCTATAGTCTCAATTCAACTTTTTATATTATTCATTACGTCATTACAATTTTATCGTCAAAATGAATTCGTGAAGTTGATGTTAGAAATAATTTATTATCTTTTAATTTGCAAACATTATGTTCTATTAAATTACATCATACATATTTATTTCATAGATTTAAAGTTAGAACAGATAAAAAAGCTTTCTGTTTATCTATCAAATGTCGTAGACTATGGAATAATTTAGATAATTCCATAAGAAATATTATTATTAAATATTAACAATAGCAATATTACATATTTATAATATACAAATAAGTGTACATTTAAAATCACTAGATATAAAACTAATTTTTCTTATCGAAATTCTCTTAAGGGGGTATCTCACTACAAGATTTTCCTGCAATTTGCCGGAAATATTATAACTTTAAAACCATTTTCTATCAAGTTGTAATGAGATACACCCTATAAAATTATTATATGTCAGGCAAGTTACTGGAAAGTAAGGGGTTTTCCAATAAAATTTTAGTTAACTTAATAAGAAATCGTTTTAAAGTTAAAATATTTCCGGTGAGTTGCCGGAAATACTTGTAGTGGGATACCCCCTTTACACACTTAAAAGTATGTTATTCTCCCATAATTATATGAATGCTTATATAGTATATTATAACTGGTGATAATATATTGAATATTTTCTACATGCATAGATGTATACTAAATATTTATATGTTATATATAATTAAATATTGGTATACTAATATATATATATATAAATCAATAAGTATTAATTATTATTTCTTATTTATAAATATCTTTTTCAAGTTGTGAACATCCATTAATTAATATACAATACATATATTATATAATATATAATCTATTGATATAACGAGCTCGTAATACGCTTTTATTCGAGCGTATACGTGCCACTAACTCTTACACGACATTGCGTAATACTGACCTCTGACCTCTCTCTCTCGCAGGTTCACGCGGTTAACTGCGCATGGGTGCTCTCGGTTCCCCATGATATTCAACATGATGTTCTTGATCGTCATCATGAAGGGACGAGTTAGTAATCTGTATAGTATACTCAGGAGTATATAGTAGTAGTACTAGAGTAGTATACCGTATAGTATTCATGTATAATATACGCATATAGTAGTATATCGTAATGTGTCGTAGTATATCGTGATACAATATATATTATATATATATATATTATATAAATCAATTTGTTAGGAATATTATTTTAAACTTGTACATATAATACATGCTAGTTATGTATGGGTATCTGTGTATGCTATCTGTGTATGGGGTATCTTAAGATAAAGTAATTGCCATGGGGTTAATATTTACGATATATGTATATTAACATCGGTATATTCCTTACGATATATCGTATATATATATAAAATATAATATATACTATATATTATATACATTATATACTATATATAATATATAATATATACTATATACTATATATATACAATATACTATATAGTATCTAATATATAATACCTCTATATAATACATACTTATGTACATACCTGTAACGATTGACAATTAACAGAAACCAATCAAACCTTCCAAGGACTCGGTTTCTTCGTCATCAGATTCCTCTTCCGGTTGATGAATTCCGCTATCAACATCCGGCTACTATGTTCAGCAATCATCACTCTCCCCAGCCCCCATCCATCTCTCCCCCATCATTCCTATCTCCCGTCTCCCATCCATACACACATATTTACGTATTTACTTATATAATAAAATTATTTAATATTTATACTGTAATTTATTATAATTTAATTGATACATAAACATACACATATATATATATAATAATAATAATAATAATAAAGTTTATTTATACACTTAAATAATAGTAGTATCAATAGTACTCTAAAGTGTATTCAAATAATGTTAATAAAAAATAATTATAATAAAAGATGTTTCTTCAGTCATTTACGGAATATTGAGATAGACGGAGAACTTCTTATCGCCAGATGTAGCCTGTTCCCCATCGAAGCAGCATAAATCTTAACTGGCATATTTGTGATTTGTAATCGACATCGAACCTCTTCGAGTTTCATGGGATAGCGTCTCGAGTATCCAGTTATTTTCTCTGATAATAACGTTGATAAATAGGAAGGTATTCCAGAAATAATTACTTTTTTAATTAAACATATAAATCTGTAATTAATCCTGGTAGATACCCCTAACCATTTTAATTTATGTAAATAATAACTAGAAAATCTATTAGAATATGGGATATTAAATATAATTTTTATATATCTACGAATAACTCGTTTCGTATTTCTTAATATATATATTGGACCTCCAATTAAGATAATATTCCCATAATCTAATCTTGAACCAAACTTTCAATAAGTCTAATAGTTGATTTTATTGATAACAATTTAGTAATATATAACCCACGCATGATATTTATATCATATAAATGATAACTAGCTAATTTACATATATATGATACATTATCTAACTGCGATAAATTACATGAAATATATATTCAAAGGAATTTAATTTTAGATGAGGTAGTAATTAAAATATCAAATATAATATCAGGAAAGACAAAATTATAAAGAGAAATATTTAATAGCATAGTTTTACTACTATTTATAAGTACATTATTATTTAAGAGCCATTAACGAATAGTATTTGCACATAATATTAATTTATCGTAATGACAATTAATTTATCGCTGCGGGGATCAGGCCCCCTTGATAACTGCCCGGCACCCATAGCATTTTTTTAAATAATTTGTTTATACATATTTTATATATATATATATATTAATAAATTATAAATTAATAAAAATTAAAACAACTGATTGATTGATTGATAATTTATTTAAGCAAATACATAGCCGAAAATATAATCGAAAGTATAAAGTATAAATATTTGCTAACGATAACATACGTTATAGAAATAAATAAAGAATAATACGAAATTAAAAAATTAAGGAAATTAAACGTTTTACAGTTTTTTTTTACACGTTTTACCGTAAAAATAAACGAAAAACAATCGAAAGTAGAAATAAATCATATAGTAAAAATAAACGAAAAATGATCAAAATAGAAATAAAAGATAGTGTAAAAATAATCGAAAATAGAAATAAAATACATTATTTTGTAAGTGGCATCGAAATATTCAATTTCTACTTTAACTTTATAGAATTCTTCATCTTGTACCCTGTTTTAGTAATAAATTATTAGTTATATAATTTAATATTTAAATGTTAAATTTTAAATGTTAAATTTTAAATATATTATAAACAGAACATATTAAAAATCAAATAAACCAATACTAGAATGAAACAAACAAATAATGTAATACTTACCACAACGTGAGCCTATAAAAGCATATTAATTTATATTGTTATTTTAACAGTTGTGGTTAGGTTGGATTAGGTTTTAATTTGTGTAGGTTTTTTTAGCCGCATTACTTCCCGAGAGTACCAGTAAACTCGGACCAGGTAAACTCTGACCAAGTAAACTCGGACCACTTTTGAGGTAAACTCGGACCACTTTTAAAGTAAACTCGGACCACTTTTTAAAAACATAAAGTAAACTCGGACCACTTATTAAAATAACTATATTTTGTATATTTCTATAATATAATATGCTTTAACTTACTTCCACTTTATATAATTATATTATATCTGTTAAATAAATTATAAAAAGAGTCATTTAATATGATATTTTGTGGAATTATATATTTAAATAGGTAAACATTTAATTTGAACTCGCACCACTTTTGAAGTAAACTCGGACCACTTGTGAAGTAAACTCGGACCACTTGTGAAGTAAACTCGGACCACTTGTGAAGTAAACTCGGACCACTTATTAAAAACATAAGATTCGGACCAACCGTATAAACTATATATTGTATATTTCTAACATATAAATAACTTTAAAATTACAATATACAGATTATTAATAATTCCAATAGAACTACTTAAAATGTCAAAGGTTGATATTGCGAGTAGGTATATGGAAGGAAGGGTAATTTGGCCGATGTTTGTATGTGTGTTACTAGAAGTGCTCTAAATCAAAATATACATATTTTTAAATAACCATCATATACTATATAACTAATATTATATTAATTTACGATATGTATATTTTAATAATTTATATTTTTGTATATTTTGTGAATATAATAGATTTTAATAAGCTGTATAAATATGGATAAAAAACAGAAAAATCGGGTAATTTGGCCGATAGTTCAAGTTTACTCAATAGGTGAAATCTATGTTTTCAAATACATAAATTAAATATCTTGTATAAAATGATGAATAATTCGGCGCGCACATAATACCACCGCCACAATAGATTATAGTTTTAATATTATTGGAAAATTATATTACGTATTTATTGAACTTATATTATTAAACATATTACGCACTTTATTATATTTTATTAAACATATTATACTGTCAAATATGTCTAAGAATATGATATACAAGAAGTCCATCTACAGGTTATAAATTAAATAATTAACAAACCATAATAATTTCAATTAATAAATTATAATAAGTTTAATTTTAATTAATTAAATAATTTTTATATTAATATAATACATTATATATAATATATATATATATAAGTATAATCATTATTATATATTAGTGTCTAACTATAATATATAGTAATATATAAAAAAGTATATAATCTATAGAATCTATAATAGATTATATACTTTTTTAATATAACAGATAACAGTGTATGATATATCTTAATAGGAAATACTTATGGTTAATTACTAACTTAATATGTATATATTTCTATATATATAGATTAACTTTAGATATTTACTTTTAGATATACATGTATAATTAACATATAATATGTAAACCTGAATTAATATTGTGTGAATAAAAATGAATATTATAATTATGATTAGTTAACTAATATATATATATATCATTATTAAAAATAATTTTTAAATTATTGAATGCATTTTAAATATTTAATTTCATTTAATTACAATTAAGTTAATTTCGAGTTTTTAAAATTTATATTGTAAGTAATAAAGTTAATGAATAAAAATGTGTATGGTATGTTTATATATGTAGGGAGTTACTAAAACCCAGTTGTAATCCAGTTGTAATCCAGTTGTAATCCAGTTGTAATTTTATAATACGTATTTTTTATATAATATAATTACTTTAATACTTTGATACTATATATATATAATATTAAGTATATTATAATCAATAAGTGATATTAAATGTTCGAAATAGTAATGTATTTATAGTACAATTTTATGTTTTAAAGATTGTTATTATAAATTTGTTGCCTAGTTGTAAACCAGTTGTAATTTTATAACAATGCATAATACATGTTAAACATAATTTAACACTTTGATTATTAAATTTATATTATATATACATATATGTAGTATCAAAGTGTTATATATTTTATATATATATATATAAAACTGCCTGTGTGGCTCAGTGGCTAAGGCGTCAGACACACAAGCAGTAGGACACGGGTTCGACCCTCGTCCGGACCATTAATTAATTTTATAAAATGGGTCTTAAAATATTATTTAGAAGTGATCTTATATAATTGTGTATACATAAATGATCGGCTCTCGTTAAAACCATTGATGCATTAACATGAGAGCGGCCTAGAAGGGACATTAGAGCCATATATGGTTATAAGTGAAAACTTCATCTAAGTTCCTGGATGGGATGAAAGGACTCCACCAAATAAAAATAACAATAATAATATATATATAAGTTATATAACATATATGCCCACTACATCCATTTCGACTGGACCATACAGTAATCAGTACTCCGCATGTAGGAGAATATGTTAATAATTGTATATCATTTGTATGTAATTATTGAATGTATTTATTGATGTATATGTTAATTGATCAATTAACATGATTTTGAAATCAATATTGTATATAAATAATATAAAATATAAAAGTTATATTTAAATAATATGATACATTTTAAATAATTCATTAATTCTATTGATATTATATTTCTTTTAAGTTTAATAATTACATATTATTTTACATTTTAAATAATTCATTAATTCTATTGATAATATATTTCTTTTAAGTTTAATAATTACATATTATTTTACATTTTAAATAATTCATTAATTCTATTGATATTATATTTCTTTTAATTAAGATTAATAATTACATATTATTTTACATAATTGAATTTGAATCTTGATAATAAATAATATAATATAATAACTTATATAATGCGTTTTAAATATTTCATTATGATTCTTTTAAATTAAAGATTAATTTATATACTTGAAATACAATTATATTTGAATAATAATTAATTTCATAAATAATATCATAAATTATTGGATACATTTTATTAATTTATTTTTATTTTTATTAAGACTAGATTAATAATTAATAATTAAATACTATTTTATATCATTAATTTAGAATCATTAATACATAATATAATATAATAATTTATTAAATGCATTTTAACAATAAGTTAAATATGTTTCATTCAGTACATTATATCATTTAACATTATATTTTGTAAGTTTAGATATATGATTAAAACATTTTATGATAAAATTGAATCATGATATCATCATATTACTTATATAACAGATACGACCACTACACCAATTCCTCTGTCGACTGTACCATGCAGTACCGATAACGCAGCATGTGGAAATATTGGTTAATAATTTTATCTCATTTGTATGTCATTATTGAATGTATTTATTGATGTATATGTTACTTTAAATCAATATTGTATATAACTAATATAAAATATAAAAAGTTATTTTTAAATAATTCATTTATTTCACTAATATATTATACTTATTTTTTTAATTTATTTTTATTTCCATTAAGTCTAGATTACTAATTAAATATATTTTATACATTTATATACATATATTTTATATAATTGATTAGCATCAAATTAATAAATAATATAATATAATAATTTATTAAATGCATTTTAACAATATGTTAAATATGTTTCATTCAGTACATTAACATTATATTTTTTAAGTTGTTATATATGATTAAAAAATGTTTATGATAACATTGAATCATGATATAATAATATTACTTATATAACAGATACGACCACTACACCAATTCCTCTGTCGACTGTACCCCGATAACGCAGCATGTGGAAATATTGGTTAATAATTTTATCTCATTTGTATGTCATTATTGAATGTATTTATTGATGTATATGTTACTTTAAATCAATATTGTATATAAATAATATAAAATATAAAAAGTTATTTTTAAATAATTCATTTATTTCACTAATATATTATACTTCTTTTTTTAATTTATTTTTATTTCCATTAAGTCTAGATTAATAATTAAATATATTTTATACATTTATATACATATATTTTATATAATTGATTAGCATCAAATTAATAAATAATATAATATAATAATTTATTAAATGCATTTTAACAATATGTTAAATATGTTTCATTCAGTACATTAACATTATATTTTTTAAGTTTTTATATATGATTAAAAAATGTTTATGATAACATTGAATCATGATATAATAATATTACTTATATAACAGATACGACCACTACACCAATTCCTCTGTCGACTGTACCATGATAACGCAGTACCGATAACGCAGCATGTGGAAATATTGGTTAATAATTTTATCTCATTTGTATGTCATTATTGAATGTATTTATTGATGTATATGTTACTTTAAATCAATATTGTATATAAATAATATAAAATATAAAAAGTTATTTTTAAATAATTCATTTATTTCACTAATATATTATACTTCTTTTTAATTAATTTTATTTCTATTAAGTCTAGATTAATAATTAAATATTATTTTATATAATTGAATTAGAATCATATTAATAAATAATATAATATATTACATTACTGGTTAATAAATTTCAGTATATTAAAGTACATTCATTACATTAAAGTTATATTTCTTAATATATATAATTACAATTTTTTTACGATAAAATTGAATCATGATATAATCATATTACTTATATAACAGGAGGACACGATAGTTGACCTATATATAGATATAATTAATACGAAGAATAAATGGTACAAATAGTAAAAACACGACTAGGACCACTACATATTTCCAGTGTCGACTGTACCATGCAGTAAGCAATACTTCGCATGTGGGAGCATAGGTTAATAATGTTATCTCATTTGTATGTAATTATTTAATGTATTTATTGATATATATGTATATGATAGTATATGTTAATTAACTGACATTAATTGAAATCAATATTGTATATAAATAATATAATATATTATAAAAAGTTATTTTTGTATTATTGGATATATTTTAATTAATTTAATTTATTTTATTTAAATAATTCATTCATTTCAATCATTATTTCTTTTAATATTAATATCGTTTATATTAATAATTAAATTTATAATCGAATATAATTGTATATAATTGAATTATAATTCTATAGAATCTATTAAATAATATAATTATACAATAATTATTAAATTCATTTTAATTGATGTAATATATTATAAACAATAAAGATATTAAATTGTAGATATCTCTTTTGAGTTCAATTAATAATTAACTTAACTTACATTTGATATTCGTAAAATATAATACTATATAGTATTACAAAATCACTGGGCTTTGGTATTACTATATATATCTATCTAATAATATTCGTTATACAACCGATAGACCTATTATATCGATACAAGTATGCAGTGGTAAAGTGATAGGGTGATAACAGAAGTTAAATGTGTATACTTAACACATTTAATAAAATATGTTCTAAATCTTATTTATTTATATTTAATTTACAATATGTATTTAATGTAATTATAAATATATATTATAAGTGATATTTTAAATGATATTTTAATTGGTATTTTAATTCTTTATAAGGTAAACTACGTGGATTCGCAGCAATTATTACTGACTCACAGTATAAAAAATACTTAGAAAATGCTAATGCTGATAAGACGAAGAAGGTGGTTAAAAAGACGGTGAATAACAAGAAAAAGAAAATTACCAGTGAAATAAATGTTAATTGTATAATGTGTGCGGAGAATATCGATGAATCAGTCGATACATCTACTCAATCTATTCAATGTAGACAATTGTGTCACGATGTATGCATTTATGTCGATACGTTGAGATACGTTCGAGAAATGCGATTTATGTGAATAAATGATATTGAGTATAATACTTTTTATAAATAAATAAATATATTATAATTGTTGGATTAAAAAGGATTAAAAATATACAAACATTACTCACTCATATGTGAATAGTTATATTTATAAATACACAATTATTTATATTATATTGTGTGTATTAAATATATAATGTATAAACAATAATTAGCAACAAAATAACAATATTTTAATTATAAAATAATCTTCAATATATAGTATAATACTTTTTATAAATAAATATATATATATTATAATTGTTAAGGATTAACAATATACAAAAATTACTCACTCATATGTGAATAGTTATATTTACAAATACACAATTATTGATATTATAATGTGTGTATTAAATATATAATGTATAAACAATAATTAGCAACAAAATAACAATATTTTAATTAGAAAATAATCTTCAATATATATCAGATTGATATTAGAATATTTAATATAGGTTACAATAGTACTTTTATTAAAACGAAATTATCATATTGTGTTGGATATACAATAATATATAGATTAGAAAATAAATGTAGATATTTGTATTGTATTTATATAATAATCATTTATTTATATATTCAGTGAAACCTCTCTAATATATTTAGTAAATTTATTTATTTAAAAGTAGTAATCAAAATAATAGATCATAAATATATTTCTATCACATATGGTTTAATTTAATTTAATTTAAAATAGTTGTTAACACTTGTTTGGATAATTGTTGTACTGACTACAATCAGTATATTACCTTTTATTAATTAGTTCTTCATACCTGTTACTTTTATGAGCTCACTGCATTGAGAATAATAAAACACATTCACTAATTGCAATTAACTATTTTTACATCTACATTATAATATAAACCTAAATTTAGATATAAACTACTACATCAAATTTTGTAATATAGAGAGGTAACATTTCCAAAACAAACTAAAAATAATTGTCTCATAAAGAGGTGTTTCCTAAATAATATTTTCTTATAGAGGTTTTTGTAATGTGGAAAAGTTGAATTCCAAATATGATACACATGTTCTTATAAAGAGGTTTCAATGTATACGTTTTCATTCGTTTATATATGCCTAATTCAAAATATTATAATTATATAGTATAGGATATAGAATCATCATTATATAATTAGGAATGTTATATATTATATATATATATATATATATATATATATATATATATATATATATATTGTATAAGTGACTCCATGAACTTCTAATATCAATACATTTATATAATATTTGATAATTGATAAATAAATTAAACAATAAATGTAATTAATATGTTAGACATTATTAATTATTAATATTAATGATATTATATATATATATATAAATCCTTATACAAATATATAAATATATATTAAAATATGAGGTATGGCCATCTATATTATAAATTATATATTACAATTATATAAAATTCAATGATACCCCCTCAATTTGTATATACATTCTATCATTTTACTATCTGATATCTGATTGGTTAATGATCGGCCAAATTACCCGACTTTTATCGGCCAAATTACCCGATTTGACGTACGTTGTTATTTCAGCAATAGCTTTGTATCATATTGATATAATATGTAGATATTTACATATAGAATCAAGAACATATTATATTTTATTTGGGTTTAAAAAATATCACAATCCAACATGTATTTTATTTATGAAATGACAAACAGATTAACAAACACCTATTTTGTTTAAATTCCGGATTTTAATAAAAATCAATAAATACTAATAATTATTGATTATTTATTAAAATAAATTTCAACTATTCTTAAAGATATTATGAAATACTATAAATTGTTTATAGAATTTTTTTTGGTATCATTAATAGTTTCTGATATATTAGAGTCGGCCAAATTACCCGCATCGGCCAAATTACCCTTCCTTCCCCATTCCTCATACCTATTCCGATATTACTACACATACATAATTTATCATTTAATAACTTTAATAACATTTAATAACTTAACATAATTTAAATTGTCGTATATCACCACAGAGCTAGAGAGAAATTTCTCTCTAGATCTATGTATATCACCGACGAGACCCACGATAGAAGCTATATTTATTATGATAGAAGTATACAATATATAAGTTATTTTAATAAGTGGTCCGAGTTTACTTCACAAGTGGTCCGAGTTTACTTCAAAAGTGGTGCGAGTTCAAATTAAATGTTTACCTATTTAAGTATATAATTCCACAAAAATATCATATTAAATGACTCTTTTTATAATTTATTTAACAGATATAATATAATTATATAAGGTGGAAGTAAGTTAAAGCATATTATATTATAGAAATATACAAAATATAGTTATTTTAAAAGTGGTCCGAATCTTCTTTATGTTTTTAATAAGTGGTCCCAGTTTACTTTATGTTTTTAAAAAGTGGTCCGAGTTTACTTTAAAAGTGGTCCGAGTTTACCTCAAAAGTGGTCCGATTTTACCTGGTCCGAGTTTACCTGGTCCGAGTTTACTGGTATTCTAATACTATACGTCATAAATATGTTATCCGTTATAGTAACTGTACAATGAAGTATTAGTTAATAAATTTGATTTTTAATTAAATTTAAATTATTAAATGGACATTCTAAAACTATATCGATCTCATTCGCACGTAACATATTCGAATTATAATCGAGTAATTTCTGATAGTAATAATTTTAATTTAATTTAAAATAAAATTATTAACAAATACTTCATTGTACAGTTACTATAACGGATAGCATATTTATGACGTATATTATTATACATATATAATATATTGATTCTACTTGAAATTAAATGGACATTCTAAAACTATATCGATATCATTCGTACGTAACATATTCGAATTATAATCGAGTAATTTCTGATAGTAATAATTTAAATTTAATTTAAAATCAAATTTATTAACAAATACTTCATTGTACAGTTACTATAACGGATAGCATATTTATGACGTATAGTATTATACATATATAATATATCGATTCTACTTAAATGGACATTCTAAAACGATATCGATCTCATTCGTACGTAACATATTCGAATTATAATCGAGTAATTTCTGATAGTAATAATTTAAATTTAGTTTAATTAAAAAAAAATATTTATTTATAATATATATCTTATATTTATATATATATACACAGCATATATATATATATATATATATATATATATATATATATATATATAATATATATATATATTATATACATGTATGCGTATTATATAATATATATCTGAATAATCGCGTATGAATATAAATTATATTGCAAATCATTTAAATGCATAACACATCACTGAATGTAACGAGCCTATAGCAAACTATTTTGCGCGCGCGCGCAGTATATTTAAAGTTTATGTCCTTGCATTGCAGTGTTGCTGTTGGATTCTTGTGATCATCCATATGTTTTAGTTGGTTGTAGAATTGTTCAATATACACATCATAATACTCATCTATGTCGATGCAGATTTTAATTATTTTAATTTTTTAATGGTTTAGTTTTAGACGTAGGATCACAATAATACTTAATATCGGTTTTAAATGTATAACTATATTCTTTATAATTGTGTAGACTAAGAAACACAACCCGATTGAGTGACGTATTCCTTCACCTCTGTAGTAGAAATCATGAACTAATTTGTTGTGATTCACCATTATTGTCCTTTTTCACATAGAACTAGGACATATCAGTTATAATTCTATTCTAGGTAATCTTATTATTATTTGTTAAGAACAAATTTCTACTTTCACTTCATTATCTCACTATTATATAAAGCACCTATATATATATGTATTATTATGATATACTATATGACAACTATATTAGAATTACCTACCAAACAAATTATGTTAAATTTAGAAATTTTAAATATTTAATCTTACATGTCATCAGAATAAAGGTAATATATTATGTTACATTAATATTTGTTATATTTATGAAATAGTTCCAAATATTGTAGTATTTATTTTAAAAACATAAAATAATACAATGTTTATGATTACAAAACTTTATTAAACTTTAAAATAATTTAGATTATGAATTCAAGATATGTAATGTAAAACATAACTTATTAATGCATATAATGTTATCACATACGAACAGATGCGTCAATAAATATATGATTACGATGTAGATACTGTATACAATAGATACAGGCTACACAACTTAACATAAGTTTGCAGCCGTCATCGATATCAAATAAAGTGAACAAGCGTACTATAATATATAACACAGAATCAATATAAATAATATTATTATAATGTGTATATATATATATTGAAATACAAATAGTAAGCGAGAATATAATAAGGCCTCGATGCCGATTAGCCTAACGATCAGCTGATGTGGTCAGTAGTTAGCTTGGTCTGGTGTGCTACTATCGCTAGACCCGGTAGTGATTCCTTTATCTGCGTACGTGATTGTCCGTTATATAGTATACTCTATACTATAGTATACTCTACTATCTATTTATTTGAATATATATATAAATATATATATATATATATATAAATATAGGTAATATTTAAATAGAGTTCTATGTTAATTAAAGTTCTAACGATACTCTGAAATTAGTGGTTACATGCGTGTGTGTGTGTGTGATTTATGTGCGTGAATAGAACCTTAGTTTGCTTGTGCGTGGTGCCTTAGGGGGGTCTCCTCCTCCCCCTTCATCGATATCGCACCCGAGGAGGTACCGCACCCTAGTAGTAGTGGCGAGGGCTTGTGGTGCAATTAGCGGTGCTACTAGTAGACTTTTCAATAGTGACTTCTAATCCAAGTGCAAATTGAAATACAATTTTAATCATGATATTAATAATATAATTGAAATCATGTTGAACTAATTGCTCACTATTTAATATATAACAATTGAATATTGATTAAATATATTCGATATTAACATTTTATTATATTTGAATTTAAGATTTAAATCTGACTTAAGTTAAGTTATATAATATATTGTAATATATGAGTTAATAATTTGTTGATAATAAATATATATTTATGAATTTATAAATTGATCTTAAATTTTGAATATAAGTAAACTTAATTTTGAACTTAAGTTTTTGATTTAAGTTGAATGCTGGGTACACAAATGTTCAAAACACATAAATTTAATAACTTCGATGGATAATTAATATATGTATATATATATTAGTAATATTATTATTATCAGATGTAGACAATGCCAGGTTAATTATAGAAGCAATTGCTTAGCAACATTAATGTTACTTATCGAGACAATTACCCCGTTATTAACATGATAAGTTTAATTATATATAAGAGTAATAAATAAATAATTATGTTATAATAGTATGACTTCCTGTTTACATATATATGTTAAAAATAAATAAAATATAATGAAACCTATCATGTAACTAAATGTAATCATCATATAATAATGTAATCATGTAATATTATAAATTAATGATAAAATTAAAATTAAGAAATATATTTCTTAATGTATACATTAAGAATTCAAATAACATAAAGTAAATATAACATAGTGGAACTAAATAGGAGATAGCCAATATTTAAAAGTAAAATAAACAAGAGAAAAAAGTAAACAAATATATTTAATATAATATAGGTTATCTAGGTTAACAATATTGAGTGTACATACAGACAAATATATAACCTGGAGTAATTTATTTAATGTCAAAAAATGTACAAATAAAATAAAAGCTAATAAAATCATAAAATCATATATAATAATTTTTATAAAGTCAGTTTTTTATAGTGTCAAAATGTAATATAATGTCAGTATTTTATAGTGTCAAATAAATTTAATAAAAATTTAAATAAAATATTAAAAAAAATATGTTCATAAATCAAATATATTAAAGCCCTTTAAATACAAATGAAACTAAAATGAAACTAAACATAAATGCATTACAATAGACTAAGTATTACATATATATATATACTTATTTTAAGATTTTTATAGAATAATGATAAAGAAAATATATATAAATAGAGGTAATATTTAAACAAAAGTCTTAACGATACTCTGAAATTAGTGGTTACATGCGTGTGTGTGTACGTGATTTATGTGCGCGAATAGAACCTTAGTTAGCTTGTGCGTGGTGGTTGAATTCTTCACTTTGAGGGGGGCCTCCTCCTCCCCCTTCCCCTGCGATATAGCACCCGAGGAGGCGCTAGTAGTCTTGGCGAGGGCTTGGGGCAATATCAGAGGTAATATTATTAGACTTTTCAATATTTCCTTCTCATCCAAGTGCAAATTGAAATAATGTTAATCATGATTACTTTGATAATATAATTGGAAATCTTGTTGAACAAATTGCTCAATATTGAATATATAATAATTGAATATTGATTAAATATATTCGATATTAACATTTTATTATTATTGAATTTAAGATTTAAATCTGACTTAAGTTAAGTTATATAATATAATGTAATATATGAGTTAATAATTTGCTGATAATAAATATATATTTATGAATTTATAAATTAATCTTAAATTTTGAATATAAGTAAACTTAATTTTGAACTTAAGTTTTTGATTTAAGTTGAATGCTGGGTACACAAATGTTCAAACAACATAAATTTATTAACTTCGATGGATAATTAATATATGTATATATATTAGTAATATTATTATTATCAGATTTAGACAATGCCAGGTTAATTATAGAAGCAATTGCTTAGCAACATTAATGTTACTTATCGAGACAATTACCCCGTTATTAACATGATAAGTTTAATTATAGATAAGAGTAATAAATAAATAATTATGTTATAATATTATGACTTCCTGTTTACATATATATGTTAAAAACAAATAAAATATAATGAAACTTATCATGTAACTAAATGTAATCATTAGATAATAATGTAGTCATGTAGTATTATAAATAAATGATAAAATTAAAATAACATAAAGTAAATATAACATAGGAACTAAATAGGAGATAGCCAACATTTAAAAGTAAAAGAAACAAGAGAAAAAAGTAAACAAATATACTTTATACAATATAGGTTATCTAGGTTAACAATATTGAGTGAATGTGGATACACACACATACACACACATACACAGCTACATACACCTACACATATACACCTACTGCCTACCTTATCCAATTTCTTGTTTAAAGCCTCAATATCCATCGGCTTCTTCTCGGGAGATGGGGTCTTAGGTATCTTACTACCGGTAGTAGTGGGGGTGACTAGGGTGTGGGTGACTACGGTAGGGGTAGTGGTAGGGGTCGCGATGGCCTTCTGTTTAGGCTTTTGTTTAGGGGTGGAGTTCTTGGTATTCTTTTTGAACGTGGTCATCAATTGATGCACTGACCCTAGCTCATAGGTGGAGGAGGCCAGGTTATTCTGCATGGGGTGAGTTTTAAGGTAGATATAGGGGGTGGTGATAGGGTGGGTGGTAGTGGTGGTAGTGGTAGTAGTGGTAGTAGTGGTATATTAACTCTAAACTAGATATATTAACTCTGTAATAGTATTGTAAATAATGGTTTAATTAGGTCATAGTTCAACAGATTACATAACAATGCACAGTTGTGCCGGGAGGACACAATGAAACCCCTGTTTATAACTGTATAACGTGATAATAGAGAAATTGTATGACATGAATGAATAGGAAAGAAGTGAGTGCGTTAATAGCGGTAACGTTGTGGAATAGGTGAGGTGACCTTTAGCTCTTGCAAGGTCATCGAATCAGATTTTCTTTCATTGTATATCTCTATAACGTCCTCGGTGGATATAGATTTCAAGACTGTGATAATGTTGTAGCAATGAATGCATAGGCCACGATTGTTGCTATATTGTTATTTTACGAATATTATATAAGATATTATCTATATATAAAAGAATTTAAATAATGTTATATGTATAAATAATGCAGGCGGTGTTTTAACGATGATCAGCTTTCACATCTCATGATGATGATGCTGCTGATATATTATAATACAGGTTATTTACACTCTAAAAGGAGATCAACAATTACAAAGATTAAACGAATGATTTAAACATTAATTTTTAATTATAATCTGATTATATAATCTGATTATATAATAATATTTATCAAATATAATTTGTAATGTGATATATTTGATACAATACTTCAATGATACGTGTGACATTGTATTACATCATAAGGTAGGTGATATAAGATACAATGATCACCGTATATTCACACTAGGCATGTGGCTATGATGAACATCACTTTGATATACATGTTTAATGAGAGACTGCTGCCCGTGTACACACAGTAGAGGTCACCCTCGCAGATAGTAGAGGTCACCCTCGCAGAGAGTAGAGGTCACCCTCGCAGATAGTAGAGGTCATACACACTAACCTACGTCCACATCAATTAGATTCTGTTCTATCTCCTTGATCTTCTTCTGACCAATACTGGTAGGCAGTTTTAACTATACATGGAGTGAAGAGTGTTAGAGTGATGGTGTGATGGTGTAGGATGGAGTGCTTCATGACATCATACTAGTGTGCCTAGTAATATTGCACTGACAGCGGCTGCAGCTGAGATAATGGTGTTGGTGAGTATGCGATTGTGTATGTTTATATGTGTGTGTATGTATGTATGTATGTATGTGTGTGCATGTATGTGTGATTCTATATGTATGTGTGTGTATGTTTCTGTATGTATGTGTGTGTTTCTGTATGTGTGTGTGAGCTAAAGTTCGTTGATACAGATCATGAAACAGTGAAATCAACTTCACCAATATTGTGATACAATAGTTAACCTATATATATATATATATATATATATAATGCGTGCACATAGCACATGTACAGAGATGTTATTGTAACCTACTGGTGATATGTTGCACATGTTGCTATGGTAACAAACCTTATTGCTTATCAGAGCTATTCCTGCTGATCTTTGATCTTGATAGTTGATACCGTGTACATTGAACTTATCAGCCTGGTAATGGTGATAGTGGTGAGGTATGAGGTATGTATGCGGGCTAGGGGGGATCTATAAGTTATCACTACTACCATACTGTAACCATGCACAGGGTGGAGAAGTAAGAAGATAGCTGTATTATGTATGTGTGTATACATTATATACATTATCATCATATGTTATAAGGAGTAATAGTAGTAGTAGTAGTAGTAGTAGTGCAACTACAATTGAACTACAATTTTAATCATGATTATATTAATAATATAATTGGAAATCATGTTGAACTATTTGCATACTATTGAATATATAACAATTGCATATTGATTAAATATATTCGATATTAACATTTTATTATTATTGAATTTAAGATTTAAATCTGACTTAAGTTAAGTTATATAATATAATGTAATATATGAGTTAATAATTTGCTGATAATAAATATATATTTATGAATTTATAAATTGATCTTAAATTTTGAATATAAGTAAACTTAATTTTGAACTTAAGTTTTTGATTTAAGTTGAATGCTGGGTACACAAATGTTCAAACAACATAAATTTAATAACTTCGATGGATAATTAATATATGTATATATATATATATATATATTATTAGTATTATTATTATCAGATTTAGAAAATGCCAGGTTAATTATAGAAGCAATGTTGCTTATCGATACAATTACCCCGTTATTAACATGATAAGTTTAATTATAGATAAGAGTAATAAATAAATAATTATGTTATAATAGTATGACTTCCTGTTTACATATATATGTTAAAAAAAATAAAATATAATTCAACTTATCATGTAACTAAATGTAATCATTATATAATAATGTAGTCATGTAGTATTATAAATAAATGATAAAATTAAAAACTAAGTAATACATTAAGAATTAAAATAACATAAAGTAAATATAACATAGTGGAACTAAATAGGAGATAACCAACATTTAAAAGTAAAAGAAACAAGAGAAAAAAGTAAACAAATATACTTTATACAACATAGGTTATCTATAGGTTAACAATATTGAGTGAATGTGGATACACACACATACACACACATACACACACATACACAGCTACATACACCTACACATATACACCTACTGCCTACCTTATCCAATTTCTTGTTTAAAGCCTCAATATCCATCGGCTTCTTCTCGGGAGATGGGGTCTTAGGTATCTTACTACCAGTAGTAGTGGGGGTGACTACGATAGGGGTAGTAGTAGGGATCGCGATGGCCTTCTGTCTTGGCTTTTGTTTAGGGGTGGAGTTCTTGGTCTTCTTTTTGAACGTGGGCATCAATGGATGCTCTGACTCTAGCTCATAGGTGGAGGAGGCCATGTTATTCTGCATAGGGTGGTGATAGGGTGGGTAGTAGTGGTAATAGTGGTAATGGTAGTAGTAGTATATTAACTCTAAATTATATATATATTAACTCCGTAATAGTAGTAGTAGTAGTAGTATAGAGGTAGTAGTGTATAATGCAGCAGTGTAATCTAGCTATACCTATATATATATATATATATATATATATATATATATATATATTTATATATAGATTATGAATAACAGTATCCTAAATATATGTATATCCAATTTATAACCTGTATTTTGCCTCGCTTAGTAGCGTGGTGCTCCTGGTCTCCATGTCTCTTCCCTGAGACACGCATGCTGGAGCTAGTGGCGGTGACGGTGGCGGTAGCGGGTAAACTAGGTTTTATTAATAGTCTTCTATTTATATTTGACCTATAACATGGCATCTTAAGATATTTCAAGTTGTTCCAATCGTAACTTTCGATTTTAGGCCTCGCCTCACATAAAGACTTTTTAGTTACTAAGTCTCCACCTTTCTTAATAGGGTTAGTGGGATCCATAACAGCTTGATAACTTTTTACAAGGGTTTTCATCGGTTTTGATGAGTGTCGATTCCCTGGCCCTTCGTGGTCGCGTCCATTAACCCGTAATCCAAACTGCTTATAAGATATTCTTATACCTAATGGCTACAACAATAGGTGGAAGATAATGAATCATCGCCATGTATCGCCGCATGTGTGTATGAATATGTGTATGAATATGTGTGTATAAGTGTATAAGTGTATATGTACAGTGGGCAAGTTCCACTTACGAATATTATTGGTTGAAAACTTTATTGTATCGCATCGCACTGACTGGAAATGTTTTTAATTCATTTAAAAAAATATTAGATAGAAGCATGCATGTTGTACATGTACCTATATTGATGAACGAAACATGCTGATTTCCTATGAAACATCAACACACATCACTGATACCAGTGATGGCTCCGAGTACGTATTTGTGTGTAATACTTAGGTGCTTTATTTAAATGATTAATCAGATATTTACTGTATTTTATTGTTTTATTTCGTGAATGTTATCAAATACAGCATCAAATATAATCCAAATATATTTATTATTAGTTAACATTATTATGAATTAAAGCCAAAATCTGAATAAAGAATTTTAATAGAGTTATTAAATTTATTAATATAACAATCAACAATTTTTATAATATCTATATTTTATATACTATATAATATAGGACATATTTTATGTTTGAATAATAATAGTAATAATTTAAAAAAATTTATAATTAATGATTTATAATAATATATAAAAAAATAACAATATAATTGAGGTATTTTAGATTAGAAGTATTATTGGTAGAGAAATGTTTGTAAATATACCAACATAATTGTGGATGAAATTAATTATTGTTATATTGCATTATAGTAATCCTATTATTAATAAATGTGAATACATATCTATAGGTAGGTATATAGGTACCTATGTTACCTATTATTTGCATATAGCAATAGCATAGGTACGTAGCATAGGTACTTGACTATAGGCATTAATATACTTACTTTAATAACTATTTGTAATTGAACTCGCTAAATATATATATATATATATATATATATATATATATATGTGTGTGTGTATGTGTATGTGTATGTGCGTGTGTGTTCTTACATTAGATTGAATGTTTGGATGATCCTCTTTCGCATGATCCATCGTTAAAAGTTCTATATGTTATTCTGCATGTTCATATATTATATTTATTTTATAGTAATATAAATTGTAAATAGATAGGATGGTAAATGTATAATCGACGAATATATAGGAAACAACTTATATGTGTATGTTATTTGAAAGATTATTTAATTATAAGATATGTGATTAAATGTCCTCTATTTCAAAATATTAAAAAAATATTAAATATTTTAAATTAATATTTAATATAATATATATTATCACGAATCCATGTATTATTTATAGAGTATTAAACAAAGTTCATAATCATATAACATTACATAATATATAACACAATATGAGTCCTATAGGAGTATTTATAATCATTATAATAATGTAGGTTAAAAATTCATATTTTAATTATTTTAAATAATGTTTATAATTATTCAGTAATGTGTCTAAATAATTATAATTTATAAAATTACTTATATAATAATTAATGTGTAATAATAGTGTATGATAAATATATTAATGTATTGTAATTGTTTATGCTTACCGTAAAAATACAAAATAAATTAAGTTAAAATAAAGCGATGCTATATATTTGTAAACAAAAAACTTGTTAATTTGTTTAACATTCAGGTAAATAATAAACAGTAACTATAGTTACCAATGATTATTAAAAATCCATATCACGGAAATTTTAAAGCTATATTAATTATACGCATCCTTATAAATATAAATAGGATGCTTATAATTTATAAATAAATCTATATATATGGTATAGTATGCAGGATAATATCCTACATATACGTATATTATAATATGTTATTTAATATGTATTTTTAAATAAAATATATATTGAAAATATTATAATATCATTTATTATCTTTGCATTTTATTCAGCTTCGTATGGGCGAATGAGAAGAGAGTACGTATTATATATGTAGACCAAAGACATTTAATTTAATACCTAGATCGCAAACTCTTTGGTAATATCATTAACTTATAAAGACAACTTTCTAGGAATACTTACCTATATCGATGGATAATATGTGTAGAGATTTTTTGTAAACATTAATATCCGGAATATTAATATATTAATATGTAGTTACAACTAAATGATAAGACGAACATAACAAATAAAAAAATAAGGAAACTATAGTTTCCTTATTTTTTTACTATATATAGTATAACCCTTGGCTAACTAATAAATTGAAGAATGCAATAAAAAAGAAAAAGAAATTATTCAGCTTATATAAATCTACTAATAGTATGTCTATACTAGTGATTTAAATGATACTCAAATCTAAAGTATAATGCAGTCTCAGTTACCTAAAGTCACAACTCGGCTCGGGCTCGTTTTGTTAGAGTATCGGCTCGGCTCGGTCTCGTTTGGCTAACGTCTCACCTCGGCTCGGGCTCGTTTTTTTCCGAAAATTAAAGTTTCGGCTTGGCATCAATAACTAAAATTCTCGGCTTGGCATCAAAAAGCTCGGTATTTTTACATCTCTAGATAACATTTACATTATTATTCACCGAATCGGTAAGTTGGCGCAGATAATTTGTTTTAAATTGATGTAAATGTGAAATATATAAAAATTAGTATTATAAGGTAATTTCAAAAAATCATAATTTCTGCTCGGTTATGTTTTGTATAAAAGTCTCAACTCGGCTCGGGCTCGTTTGGCTAGAGTTTTGGCTCGGCTCGGGCTCGGTTTTTTTTCCTAAAATGAAAGTATCGGCTCGGCCTCAATAACCAAAAGTCTCGGCTCAGCATCATTTACTTCACTAGTCTATATTAAATAGATATAACAAATTAAAGAATAAAATCACGAAAAATATAAAACACGATAACAATAATTACTATATGCAACTTTTTTTCACGTTATAAACAAGAAGACAATTGGAAAATAATTAATAAAATAATAAAAAGAAAATAAAATGATTATCCATCTATATTTATTTATAAGGATATTGAAATATATAATTAAATTGCTTTAATAAATATTTTTCAACAATAGGACAAACTATAAATAATTCTATTGAAATTTCATCAGAAAAATATGGTTTTAAATAATGTTTAACAAAGTATTATAAAAGTTTTTATTTTTTACCAATAACAAATAAATGAAACAAATGAAATGAAAATTTAACAAATGAAATTATTAAAATGAATATTTAGTATAATGTAAAAAAATAACATTCTCATTGAACATTTTTAAATTATAGATTTAAATAAATGTATTATCTATCTACACAAATACATATTTATAATTAAAATATGTATATCTATTTTAATATTTAGATAAATATATTTTCTATAGAATCATATTTAATTTATAAATTTATATTCAAAATATCAAAAGAAACATAGGTATCACTATCATTTAAATCAAAATTGGCCATCATCAAATAATCTAACGATTCAAATTACTGGGACTATTTACTATATATTTATTTATGAGTGATTGAACCTATTTGAATATTAAAATGCATGCATGCACCCATGAGTGGCCACATTACCCGCTAAAGTATGGCCACATTACCCGCTTATAGGTATCACGCTATAGCTTATATATATATATATATTTATATATATATATATATATATATATATATATATATATATATACACACTATGTTAAAGAATATTAATAACTCAAATAAATGGATTACATTACTTTGTTGAAATTAATTAGTAATTTAATATCGAACTTTAATTTTCAAGTTTTATTATGTATTAGTTTTATAAATTATATTTAATATATTTTTTACTAAACTTTTATTTCAATTTTTTTTAAAGTAAATCAATTTGTTTTATTTGTTACGTATTTTTTTATCATTAATAGATATACAAATTATTTTTACTTATTTAAACAATTCTTACCAATGCACATATTTCATGTATACATTTTTTTTGATTGTACTTTTATTTTATGAGATAATCCCCTCCTGTCCACATTACCCATATTTTCCCTATTTGTATTACGAGCAATTGGAGGGTATATAAGTGACGGTATTTAGTACACTTCATTCATCTATCTACAGCTGTCACCATGTTATGTCACACGATAAGTTACGCTATTATGTGGGTAGCCTTCATCTACACTGTGACAAGTAAGCCTCAGACATCGTGTTGTTTTCCTTTAAAGATGACGGCGTCACTGATGCCATCGAATCCATGTTATTACATAATATTTCTATATATATATATATATATATAAATAATAAACTCATTATTATATAATACACCTAAAGTTGTTTAATATATCCTAACATCTAGTTGCGTAACAAACCTTAATAAACATTACGTAATAATTATAACTCACAATTCCAGTAGGAGGCAGTGTTGAATATGACTATGATCTCACAAATACTGGGGCGGCCCTCTATTACACCATATCTTTTGCAATTGACTACGAATATTGTCTCACAGATATTTATCATAAAGAGTCAAATTTACACAGTGCGTTTTTCCCAAATTAACTTTTATTAATTAACTGTATATAGTAGGAAAGCCCGTTTTAGTAACTTTTGTAGTTCCCCTCTTAGAAAATTGCCATGTAGAACTTATAATAACTCCTCTTAATCATTTCAGATATAATAAAAAAAAGGTTTTTGAATTAAAATAATACATAAATAATGCGGATATATAAGAGATGTTGTCCTTGAACGGATCTCTGGGGAATACCATGGTTAAGGGTGAGAAAGAGGAGAGTGACATTTATCTATTATAATAGATATGTTACGATATATAAGATACGAAATAACCATTATAATGTTATGCCGGATATGCCCATCGTAGCCGCGAGATTAGTTTTTTATTTTGATCGATAGTTTCAAAAGCAGATGTGAGTTTAGGTAGAGTTTGGTATTTGTAGAATATTATAGAGCATGACAATATTATTATATTCAGTCCTGTTCAGTAAGATGGAAAGGATTTTTTCATCCTGAGGAAATACAATTTTATTTGTCAGTTTAATCAATTTGCGAATATCAGATGAAAGATAGTCTATCTTTTAATATTATATATTAGATGTAGTAGATTTTTAGTTTTTAATGGATAATGATAGATCCAATTTAGTTTCATTTAAGTATTTTTAAGAAGTAGTTCTCAAATTTGAGAACATTCTTCTCGTATATGTAAAGGTCATGATAGAACCAGGGAGAAAAAGGGCGGTCAGTAATTAATGTAGACTAGGTAAGTTCACATATATTTATAATATTTTAGAGAACTTAGTTTAGTAGTATCCGATAGAAGGAACTAGAATAATTATATATATCTTCTACATATACGTAGAAGAAGTTAGCGCATCGTTGATGTTGCTTACAAAGTTCGGTAGGTAAATATACCTTGTCTAAATAAAATGATCCATTAGTAGTTCAATTTGTTGAAATGAGATTATAAACGGGTTGGTGTATGATTATAGGAAATGTTAATTACATTAGCTTAGTAATGTATCTCGCAGTAATAGCATTGCGATGAGGTTGGGGAAGGGTATTAATAGTGTTTATAGAAGTAGAACTAGCAGGAGTTAGATGTGACGTTACTATTGCTCCAGGTTAATACACATACATGGAAGTTATAGAATAAGTTAAAAATAAGGTATGCTCGAGGAAAGTAGTTATATGATTAAATGAAGATAAGGTTGGATATGAAGAGAATGATAATGATACATTATGTGAATTAAATATATAAATAGCATTAGCTGGAGTCGTTATGGTGTATCCAGGATTTTGAAATAATATATGCAGGGTATAAACAATTATAATGTAATATAGATAGGCAGGTTTTAAATTTGAGATAATATATATAACATAAGTTATAATAAAATAAATGGGGAATTATAATTTTATTGATTATAAATTGGTTTCTATATAAAATTTCTATTTACACAAAACTTTCGTTTACATAATATTTGATTTTAAACAAACACATCATCAAACGTGATAATCATTAAAAGGCGAATACATTATCACGTCAGTATTATGACCATTATATCATTATGATAACCAGTGATGACTAACGTTGAATTATCACAACAATAACAACAATAACAATAACGATGATTCATTGATATCGCGAACTATTTAAACATAGATAAGGTCGAGTGCTTCACGTATTTCTTCAATTAAACTAGACTTTATAGTTTCCGCACTTAATGAGCTGTCAATCATGTTAGCCGAACATCCGGTCGGTAATGAAAATACTTCGTTCTCATTGGGTATCTGATATTTAATTATCGATTAAATATTTATAAATAAATCACTATATTGCATAACTATATTCAAATAATTGCGACGAAATATAAGTTATATTATAATATAAATAATATATATTTATAACATTAACTTCATTCTAATAGATACCATATTTAAAATGATATACCTGTATGTACATTAGCGCCCGTACTAGGTGTATGAAATAGGACAACAACTAATATAAGCATACCTGGGGTACCGCATCGAACTGAGTAGCTCGTAATTTATGTTGAACTCCCTGCACACTGTAGCTTACCATCTTATCGATAGGAAGCTGGTATGCGTTGTCGACCTTCACAACGCTCTATACAACTACTTTGTCATTGACCACTAGGCCGTTACTTTGAGTGAAACTCTTTACGCTAAGGCGGTGATGTCACATGGTTATTTATAAATATATATATATATATATATATATATATATAGTAGTACGGCGTTTGTTCGCCAGTTATATATGTCCTTGTATTCACATATATTAACTCACAGAAATTACATTCATATATTATTAGTCTAAATATTAATATCGTATACTACACTGATAAATAATTCATAAATCGTTAATATATTAATTCATAATATAAATAGTTAATTGATTAATGTATATAACAACAACTAAGACGATTACTATTACGATATCCGCGAAGACATACGCACCTGTAGCGATGCAACTGGAAATCAATTTTATTATCGCCCGCCCCGTAATATCCGGTATGGATGACGTTGCCGTTATCGCACAGGTGACACCTGGCGGAGTGTACGTGAAACATCTGAGCCTTGGATACGCACACTCCGTTCACTGAGATCATCGCTGATCCTTGGTGATTCATCAATACTGAAACAATAACAACAATAACTATATAACGTCATGTGACCAGTTTATAAAGTAATCGCGGTTAATAAAGAAGAACTACGTTATTCGTGTCGCTCATGTGTATGTCGGTTACGATGAAGAGGGAATTCGTTATAAACAACTTACTACCGATACGGTCGCGAAAACAATAGTATTATTAATTAATAGATTGATATTAATTTAATTATTAAATAATTTGTTAATAATACCTATTAACAACAAAGTTATATGTATATTTAAACAATAATAGTATAATACACCGCGCATTAATAACATATAGTTATTGAACTGTTGTGGTCAAACTAACTGTGGACATTAGAATCTTTATGACGCATAGCTGTACGACCATTTTCGTAGTCGATTGCGTAATCTATTGCGTAATAATCGATGGCCGACCCACTACCTGAGACATATTCAACGCCGGAAGCTGCAAGTGTGAGTCATAATTATTACGTAATGTTCATTAAGGTGTATTACATAACTAGATTATAGGATATATTGAACCACTTTAATAGTTTATCAAATAATAATAATTTTATTAATGTATATATATTAAATATATATAAATGTGTATATATATATATATATATATATATAGAAATATTACGTAATAACGTGGATTCGAAGGCATCAGAGACGCCGTCATCTTTAAAGGAAAACAACACGATGTCTGAGGTTTACTTGTCACAGTGTATACGAAGGCTACCCACAGAATAGCGTAACTTATCGTGTGACATAACATGGTGACAGCTGTAGATAGATGAATGAAGTGTACTAACTACCCTCACTTATATACCCTCCAATTGCTCGTATTACAAATACTCGTAAATTATTTTTAATTACGTTTTGTTTATTTTTAGTAGGATATTGCCTAATCCTTTTGTTAATCTTAATGTCTCTATTGTTTTTTGTAATAATAGTTTATTTTCTTTTATAAAATAATATAAATTAATGGTATTGAACTTTATTAGTATGGCATTACTTTTAAGTAGTCTGGAGCAATAATTTATGATTTTATTTCTACATAACGTTATATAATATGGTATTCCATATGGTTATATAACTATAGGATATGTATAACTATATATTACCTTTATATCGTTTAATTAAATATCATTTATTATATAATCATGGATATTTTTATAAAATGAAATCTTCTTTATTTATATTAGTATTTTTCAAATGTGTAGGTATAATTTTAATGGATACCTATTAGTATTAATATGTGTATCTATATTTTAAGGTAAATTAAATTATTAAAATTATGTATATTTGATAAATTATTTTTATAAATTATAGGCTACTTTTATATATTTTGTTCTATTTCTTATTATCAAAGATTTTCCTAAGGAAAGATATGTCACTCTATTTAATTTGTAAAATTAATGAAAAATTACGCCACCTTTATTGATAACCATTTGTTTAAATTTTATTTGTAGTATACTAATTATTAATACATCAATTTTAAAAATATATGACTATTATAAATGAAAACTTATGTACATTTTGGTAAATAATAAATACTTAATTTATAGTTTTTAATTTCAAAATATAATATTATTTTATAATTACAACCATTTTTCTTAAAATATACAGCCATATTCGATAAATATAAAAAAATAAATAGATCCATTTTCTGTATACAATTATACATATTTTGTAACAATACTTTACCAATTTACTATTGAAATTATTTAAAATCATAGTATTGCCACCTATATTTAAAACTATTCAGCATTATAATTGTGTTCACATAAATAGATACAAGTGGCATCTTTGCTTCGCAACATTATAGATAGTATTTTACTTCTAATTTTAAATATTTAATAACTTCCTTATGTTTTATTTCTTTGAGGCATGAATGATAGAGATTCATTATGTCTGCTATTATTTTGATGTTCATATTTCTTGGAATAATAGATAACCTACTACTGTGAATATCTGAATTCATTGTTATCCTTGATAATTTATGAGCTAACTCGATATATTTGCTGTTCCGGGTTATTTTCTATCTTTCAGATACCTGATTACTTGGAGTACTTCGGATTCTAGAATGGATAATTAGGTATCAGGTGCATGTATTACTTTTGTCCCTAGTAATTAACTCATTGCAATATTCTATCCATAGATTTAGTAAGGCCTATTTAGCGGATTTGCCATGCCTATGTGTCTAGAAGAATCATTAGGTGTATTAGTAATATAAATGTTCATATGCTATTATATTTAACCGGCCTCTTAACATATGTTCTATTGAAATGAATTACTCTTGAATCCTTCTTCAGATTTTCGTCCATACGCTATCGAATTATTGCATTTATATTAATATTTTTTTTCTTACACGATTTTATTTTTATGGTTGATTTTAATGTCATCATGCATACAAAACATGCAACATATCACAAGCTCGTTGCTTGTTCCTATATTTTCTAATGAATTTAGGAGTATTAATTATATTAATTAATTATATACCTATTAATGATAATACTGTCATGATATATTTATATTTAATAGTTCATACTTAATGTATACTTAAATAATATCTGGTGGTATACTTATTCAATTTCTTATAACAAAAAGCAATTTATTTGTGTTTGCTCTTCTTTTTATATATGACTTTTGTTTCAGATAAAATAGAATAATGTCATTAGTATTATGTATTCAATCACTATAGTAAGTTATTGTACCTATTTTTATTATTCTTGATTTGACGTTAGGAAGTCACGATGTTATCAATTTGGTTGTTAATCAGTCTACACGAAAATTAATTATAATTACTATTCATATAGGTAAGTATACTTATTAATAAGTAGGCGTGCACACTTTTTTTCGATTGAATAGAGTATTATCTAACACCATATTATATGTTCTGCCTATTTAAATAGTTGTTTACCTCTACAATGTTATGATCCTAGTTCAAAGTAACCGATAATATCGAGCCGTGTAAGCTAAACATCATATCCTGATTTTTCGTTAAAAAAACTACTAAAACATTTTTTCTGTGACTTTGAGATTGTGTCTTCTACTTATTCGTAGAATTAAACTCATTTATCCGAAAGTTCAGAGGTTTGTGCATATACGTATATATTGGATTCAAAACCTTTCAGATTCTTCTTTGATTCTTCTAGTAGTGTAAATGTGTCGCATCTGTATATAAGTAGGAAACTATTGATTTGTATAGTTTGTAGGTACCTATTTTAATTTTAAGTCGCTTTCCAGTGTTCCATAGGTTATTACCGCCTATGGTTATAACCCCGTTAATAACCGGTAATAACCTGTCCGGTAAAAACCTAGTGTTATCTATATAAGTAAATATAATATTATTTATAATATATTAAACCTACTATTCTTAGGGGCGCTGCAACAGGGGGGACGGGGGGTATGTCCCCCCCCCCACTTTAAAATCTAGGGGGACCTCCTATGTATCGGTCCCCCCCTACATACAAAATCGTTCCAGCATTTTTTTAAATAAATAATATGATATTGAAATTTAAATAAATGAGTAAATAATTCAATATATATATATAATATATTATATATATTATATATATTTATATATTTATACTTGACCAGTAGTACTTGACCAGTAGTACTTGATCAGTGGTACTTGACCAGTAGTACTTGACCAGTGGTACTTGACCAGTGGTACTTGACCAGTGGTACTTGACCAGTGGATCTTGACCAGTAGAACTTGACCAGTGGTACTTGACCAGTGGTACTTTGCCAGTGACCTACTTGACCAGTGGTACTTGACCAGTGGTACTTGATCAGTGGTACTTGATCAGTGGTACTTGACCAGTAGTACTTGACCAGTGTTACTTGACCAGTAGTCTTGACCAGTGGTACTTTACCAGTGACCTACTTGACCAGTAGTACTTTACCAGTAGTACTTGACCAGTAGTACTTGACCAGTGGTACTTGATCAGTGGTACTTGACCAGTGGTACTTGACCAGTGGTACTTGACCAGTGGTACTTGACCAGTGGTACTTGACCAGTGGTACTTGACCAGTAGTACTTGACCAGTGGTACTTGACCAGTGGTACTTGACCAGTAGTACTTGACCAGTAGTCTTGACCAGTGGTACTTTACGAGTGACCTACTTGACCAGTAGTACTTTACCAGTAGTACTTGACCAGTAGTACTTGACAAGTGGTACTTGATCAGTGGTACTTGACCAGTGGTACTTGACCAGTGGTACTTGACCAGTGGTACTTGACCAGTGGTACTTGACCAGTGGTACTTGACCAGTGGTACTTGACCAGTAGTACTTGACCAGTAGTACTTGACCAGTGGTACTTGACCAGTGGTACTTGACCAGTGGTACTTGACCAGTAGTACTTGACCAGTAGTACTTGACCAGTGGTACTTGACCAGTGGTACTTGATCAGTGGTGATGTATCTACTTGACCAGTAGTACTTGACCAGTAGTACTTGACCAGTGGTACTTGACCAGTGGTACTTGACCAGTGGTACTTGACCAGTGGTACTTGACCAGTGGTACTTGACCAGTAGTACTAGACCAGTAGTACTTGACCAGTCGTTCTTGACCAGTGATACTTGACCAGTAGTTATTGACCAGTAGTACTTGACCAGTGGTACTTGACCAGTAGTACTTGACCAGTAGTACTTGACCAGTAGTACTTGATCAGTGGTGATGTGTCTACTTGACCAGTAGTACTTGACCAGTAGTACTTGACCAGTGGGACTTGACCAGTGATACTTGACCAGTAGTTCTTGACCAGTAGTTCTTTACAAGTGGGACTTGACCAGTGGTACTTGACCAGTAGTACTTGACCAGTGGTACTTGACAAGTGGGACTTGACCAGTAGTACTTGACCAGTGGTACTTGACAAGTGGGACTTGACCAGTAGTACTTGACCAGTGGGACTTGACCAGTGGTACTTGACCAGTAGTACTTGACCAGTGGTACTTGACCAGTGGTACTTGACCAGTAGTTCTTGACCAGTAGTTCTTGACAAGTGGGACTTGACCAGTGGTACTTGATCAGTAGTACTTGACCAGTGGTACTTGACCAGTGGTACTTGACCAGTGGGACTTGACCAGTGGTACTTGACCAGTAGTACTTGATCAGTGGTACTTGACCAGTAGTTCTTGACCAGTGGTACTTGACCAGTGGTACTTGACCAGTAGTACTTGACCAGTAGTACTTGATCAGTGGTACTTGACCAGTAGTTCTTGACCAGTAGTACTTGACTAGTGGTACTTGAATAGTAGTACTTGATCAGTGGTACTTGACCAGTAGTACTTGACCAGTAGTTCTTGACAAGTGGGACTTGACCAGTGATACTGACCAGTAGTACTTGACCAGTAGTTCTTGACAAGTGGGACTTGACCAGTGATACTTGACCAGTAGTTCTTGACCAGTAGTACTTGACCAGTGGTACTTGACCAGTAGTACTTGACCAGTAGTACTTGACAAGTAGTACTTGATCAGTAGTACTTGACAGGTAGTACTTGACCAGTGGTACTTGTCGTCTGAACATTGGTCTAGTAATGCTTGCATCTTTGTAATGTTAATAACATCCGCTTCGGTTAACAATACATTCTTCTATTTTTAAGATGAAATAAATATTTGGTTCTATTAACTTTGTACATTAATAATTCATTATGTATAAACTTCATACTTATTTATAATAAAGCACATTATAACAATACATTGGTTATGTTTAACAATTATATTAATATACATGGATGACGGTGGCGCTAATATTACCCTAGCGGTAGTCTGCTGTACTATAATACAAATAATTATAACCATACTATATAAGTGTATATATATATATATAAGTAAATGCCTAAGTAGATATGCCTATAGGCAGGCACTATAGAGATGCACTTCTTAACACGACCAGTAGGATGTGTAGCTGGCCTACTATTCAAGTAAGTTATTTAGATGCAATTGTAATATAGTAAATAAGTTACTGACATAATCTACGATGTCTAGTTCACTTCACAAAATCAATTATTAAATAGTTTTCAATAATATTACGATTGTAATCGAGTTCATATTTATATCGGAGCTATAATCGCTAGGCATACATTCACGGATAGGCACTATAACTATTAGCAAGCGATGCTAAGATGAACGCAACACTACAAGAGATTATTGTGATCTGTGTAAACGGTACGGAATGCTAAAGTATAAGTTCACTGAAGCGTGACGATATCTCGCTAGCTCGAATTTCTTACAACCATTTAGTGCTTCCAAAGAACTCATAACTAAATCTAGAATATTCTAGATAGATCTAGATATTTTGTTATTAAATAAATTAGACGTTCAACGAAGTAGTTAAGATAATGTTATATATCAATGATTATTAATAGATAGATCACGTATACATTATGTAAGCTATCAAACATGTGTTAATATAATACAAGTTAGTACACGTGCACTTAGTATTACCTGAACTGCAGTGATAGGTAGTGCGAGGCATTATAGAGAGCTAGCTATTAGACTATAACGTTAGGGAGGGCCGCTATAAATATGACTGTACTTGTGGGCGTGTCATTAAATGTCATCTAAGTGACATCACAATACGTGTGTGTGTGTGTTTTAATGTGTGACATATCGTATAGGTCACTTACCTATTTCTATATAACCAGGTGGTGACCTATGTGTCCTTAATTAGAAGCTGTAGGAGTTAGCGACCGATTAATTATGATTACATGAAAGTTAAAGTTATGGAAACTAATTATAATTAAAAACTCGATACAAATGTTCGCTTCAATCAATATATAAATAAATATATAAATACATATATACATTTATATATACATATATGAAAACATGTTTGACTGGCAACAATAACAAACAATATTTGATATTATTTAAATCCCTTTTGGATGAAAATCATATTAATATTATAAACTAAAATAAAAAAAATAATAACAAAATTCGCCAATTAAATATTATTATTATAATTATTTTTATTATACTTATAATTATTTTTATTATACTTATAATTATTATTAATATTATTATATATTACATATATATATATATATATATATATATATATATATATATATATATATATTACATATACTACAACACGAATATTACGTATGATGTAATATTTATACAGATTACTAACCATTCTCATCTATGACGTCACGTTCATCTATGACATCATCGATAGACATTGATCGGCTTCTAGAATCGGATGACTTCGATTGGCTGTCCCAACTTGAAGCAGACTTCAAGGAACTGGACGCCAACTCGCCTGTCCGAAATGCAGACGACTGAGCTGAACGACTGGTGTTGGGCGATACGAAGTTACCGATATTGTTATGGGAGTGCGACGCTAACGAAGGCGTGTTCCCATTGGTCGATGACGTGTTATCTAGGTCACGGTCTGTAGATTGCTGTGACAGGTCGGTTAACACGAAGAGGGCGTATTTAGATGCAAGCGAATTTCTTATTGTTACACCATAATTTCCAGCGGGATCAAGGTCTGCGGTACCGAGTCGTCCTCTTGACCTTCGACCTCTGTATTATGATTATAATTTCCCGTATTTTCACTGGTTATTGACTTACGCCTGCTATTAGATGATCTCTCATTATCGCTACCCCCTCTGACGGTAGACAAATTAGACGAACTAGGGGTTATCGGGTTAGAGGTCAGCCGTGTAGAGGCCGAGGTGACCTTGTACTGAGGCTCTGACGTCGAACACAGGCTGTGCGAGGAACTGTGTTTCGCGGTGTGTAGGTTGGATGCTGTGTTGCTTGTGGAACCACTGGGGCTACTACGGGGCTGCTGCTCCAGATGGTGGGTTTCGGTTGACCCCTTAGGGGTTATGTCCTCGTACCATAATATAAGGCCATACCTATTCCGAATTGCGCGCTTGTTTGGCTATAGGGGTAATGGGTTGTATTATTAATGCAGGTGTAGTAGTATTAGTATTAGTAGTAGTAGTAGTAGTAGTAGTAGTAGTAGTAGTAGTAGTAGTAGTAGTAGTAGTAGTATTAGTAGTAGTATTATTAGTAGAATAGTAGTAGTAGTAGTAGTAGTAGTAGTAGTAGTAGTAGTAGTAGTAGTAGTAGTAGTAGTAGTAGTAGTAGTAGTAGTAGTAGTAGTAGTAGTAGTAGTAGTAGTATAATGTATATGTCCAATTAAAAAAATCCAATTTTAAATAAATTGTTCAAATGTGAAAATAAAGATATGGTGACATAATATAAAATAATATAAAAGTGTAGTTATACATAAAGTTAGTTAGTCCAGTATAAGTAAGTATCTAATAGATATTATCTATGTAATTTGTTTTTAAATTTATTTAAATATTTGTTATCTTACAGACCTTGACAGTTTATTCTATTGAGATGAGTAGTTAGTAGATTTATTGTATTTAAAATGTATATTATTTGATTACCTCAAGTTATATCTATTTATAATTCAATTGATTTTTTTATTTGTTTGGGAAGTTTAGTATGTATTACAGTATGTATAATATATATAGTTTTATAAATGGATCTGTGTTTAAATGTAAGCCAGTTTAATGTTGTTCTGTAGTATGTAGTGTTCTTTTTGGAAGCTCACAAATAAGTCTACAGGTTTGCTTTATAATTGTGTTCTAAAGATGTGTTATTATAGTTTAGGCATATCCGTAAGTAATGCGGCGGTAATCAAGTTTCCATATTATATAAGCGGATGTTATTATCTTGAAAGATGTTCGATTCATAAGGTGTTTTAATTGATATATTTCATTGTTAAATTGTTTTATTATTGATGAAATTTGAATATTTAATATTAAGTATTTATATAGTATCATAACACAACTAGAGTTGTTATATTAGTTTTTATTTCTATTTCACAATTTGCTATTTGTATATGAGTTAATTAATTCGAAATTATTCGTTTTTTATGGTAGTTAATTCAGTATTAGACATTTTAAACATTCAGTTTTTAGCTCATTACATTTTAAGTTGTTTTTTAAATATATTTCTAGTTCAGTAAGTAAATTATTTAATTTAGTTATGTTTTCTGGAAGATCATTTTAAGTAGTTGGTGTATAATTGTATATCATTGGCATGCATATGATAGTTAATATAACGTGTATTTAATACAGAGTGTGTTATCTCACACATATATATATATATTGAAAAGTATAGAACCAAGTACACTGCCTTAATGTTGGGGTAGGGGTTATATTAGTAATGTACATGTAGGGTTGGTATAGGATTAGCATTAATATTGTGCGTGTAGGGTTGGGTTAGTGGTTGTATTAGCAATATATATAAATAAATATAAATATATGTATTAGATTTTATAAATTATATTTGTTAGTAATATAGGATAAATATTATGATTACAAATATAATAATTTCATTATCTATATTTTAATAAAAAAATTATAAACATAATTATAAGTAATATATAGTAATATATATATATATATATATATATATATATACATATATATATATATATATATATATATATATATATATATATATATATATATATATTTATATGTATGTGTGTACTCATGCGTACAGTGTGAGAACGAACCGGATCCTCTGAGAACTGAATATCATTGGGAATGATGGGCAACGATGGTAGACTGCCATCAACCGGAACAGGCGGGTTCAACGGGTGAAGGACATATCTGCTCGACACGGAGCTACGACCTTCCTCGTCTTGTTCATGTGTGGAGTGGTTACGATATGATCCAGTACGTCTACGTTGGTAACGCCTTCTACAACGACGTCCCGATATATTATTACTATTCGAACCGTGGTTTGCATTCATATCAACAGTAGGCTGTACTTGTGCTGTATTAACAGGAGAAGCAGGCGGAGTACGATAAATGATCGAGTGAATTAATGATGTGTCGGAGCTTGTGTCATTGGTTAAGTAATCTTCAAAATTCATCAGATACGAACTTTCATCGACGGAGAGCATTTCCGAAGTGTGTACGTTGTCTTGATCATTCGTAGAGGATGATTGACAGAAGGGCGTGTCTGTCTTGACCTCTAACGTACCTGAAAGTGAATCACTAGACTCCAGCTGAGTTCCGGTGGCTGCCGGAAGCTGGTTTTGATTACCTTGTAGGTTAGTTCCATTTATCTCCGCCAGGTTTTGTTGTTGTTGATAAGCCATAATGGTTTAGATCGATGAAAACGGTTATAAGTTAATGAATTGCGTAAACAAAATTGTAATGTTTTTATTATGAATCTAAATTTGTTGTTTACTAAAATAATCTTAAATCGTATGATATTATGTTTTGTTCTATTTTATTAATGTGAAACGAAATTAAATCGAAAAAATATTTGTTAAATAGTAAAATTAAAATGCTGTATTTTAAAGATGTAAATACATTCGTATAGAATTACAAATACAACCAAATGTTGTTATACATTATTTTAATTTATAATTTAATGATGGGTAAAATGTAATGCTACATTAATGTAAATGATAAATTAAAAATGATAAAAATGATAAATTAAGTAACGATATTTAATCATTGCTCTATCATTACTCCATAGTAACTTAATCGTTACTAGGTATTATTACTATAGTTACTTTATATTTACTTTATCTTTACTTTATCGTTTTTATACCTTTACAAACCCATTGTCATCACACTAACTATTTGCAATACTAATCCCTTAGGTATAATTATTTCAACTCAATATACAGGTCTTTCACCTCCTAATGAATCACTCGGACCTCCTAATGAATCACCTAATATCACCACATTTCCCTATATAATTAAACATAATTATAATCTTCTTAATGGCCCTATATTTACCATGGTAACCATTGACCTATGTGGTCATCTTAATACCCCTCATTCTAAACTACTTGTGACCATCGATCTATCTTCAAATTCCTTCTTCTCGCATATTAAAGTTGGAATAATATGCTGCTTATAAGATTATATGTAGTACATCGCACTCATTATTCAAATTATATATCCATTTTTAATCATTGCAATTCGTTCCTTCGTTTGGTTTTTATTTTTTTTATTAATTTTGTTTATCCGACCACACCCATAATCACCATCTGTTTCCGTAGTGAATAACATATTTCATAATAATAATAGTATAGTATAGCATAACATACTATTAATCTACACAAGTTTCAACTTGTTTACTTACCGTAGCTAATTCATTCCTAACCACGCTATAGCGTATAGTATATATACTTACTCTGATCTATTAATAACTTATCCCAGTATATCATAAAGACTATTTCTACAGATCCTCAATCTATAATATCATCTTAGATCTAAGAGACTGTTTCTCCATCTTATTCTACATAGCAAACTCTCGATAATGCATGAGTCACTACATTATAATTGCACGATATAAACGTTATCTCAGAATCCCATAAACTGACCAATCATATCCGCTCGAGTGCAGGACATCATCTCTTATGATTAATTTACGACACTACTGAATTATTTGAAATCACTTCATAACTAATACCTCTCATTATAACTATATTTCTCAGTAATAGCCCATCGTTAGAAATGATATCGTATTAGATGACTAGTTAGATGTAATATGGTTCCCTCTTCTAAACGATATACTCTCTCCTCGCTGCAAACTACCTGGCTGATAACCTCTCCTCTCACATCGGTCTCGAGATATGTGTGTTGTCCCAATCTGGCATACACATGATCGGTGACAATCATAATGCTGTTTTTAATGTACATTCCTTGTATTCCTACCCATACAGTATGGGCCATACTCCACATCCATCTACTCCTGAAAATACTTTTATGAATTTACGATATTAAAGCACGACGGAGCACGATTATCATATAATAAAATCTCTTATTTTAACATTCAAATCATCTATTCCCCTAGATCATATTTCAATTTTCATTCTTAAAATAATCCTTCCATCCATAATTCATTGTATTGATGAAATCATACTCTTAAAAACACTCTTTTAACATTAATAATACCTGACTCGATACAATTGTCTACATTACTCCACTCAGTAAACTACCCAATTTAGAATATAATATACTAAGAATACTAAGAAAGTATTTATCTACAATATTCCTTTAACGTATAGTTTCAAAACAATTAATTAGACATATCAAATCTAACGACATTATTAACATACAGCAAAGTGTACGCCTACCTCACCGTATCATTGAAACAATCCTCAATAAAATAACAAACGAGTAACTTCTTTCCCTCTATTAATTCTGCTAGATATGTCCAGAGCTATTGACACTTTTGATCATCAACTAATTATTTATCGATTATGGATTAGGATTAGGAGCCCCGAGACTTCCAGGAACCAGCGCGCCTAAGAAGCGATGCCTGCAATGCGGAAAAGTTGTAAGGTATTCGCCCAACCCGCTCGTCTGCATAGGATGCCGGCGTACCTGCCACAAAAGCTGCTCTAATATGTCGAGAGGCGAACAAAGCATGCACATATCCAATGGCTCCTGGCATTGTGAAAACTGCTCGACCAGCGCGAACAACAAGGGCGTGGATAGCGGAGACCGGCGCCAAGCGGCCCCGTCGAGAAAGACCGATGTGAGCAGAAGAGGCTGCCTCAAAATACTACAGTGGAACGCTAATGGGATCAGGACCAAGATGGTAGAGCTCGAAGACCGAATAAGTAAATTCAATCTCGACATTATCATGATCCAGGAAACGAAGCTGAGGGCCCTGGACAAGAACCCTGCTATAAAGGGCTACTCTACAGTCCGAAAAGACAGAGGCGTCGGCAGTGGTGGGGGACTTCTCTTTTTTATTAAGGAAGATATACCCTTCACAACTATTGACAACACGCCCAGTGCCCAGAATTCTCTACTGGAGATTCAATCGATTGAACTGAGAGCTAAACCTTTCGTCAAGACTCTACTATCCAACGTCTACTGCCCCCCGTCAAGACGAGCAAACCACGGTAACGAGTTTGAGATGTCGGAACTGCCTCATGACCGGAACGCAATCACAGGGGGCGATCTAAACGCACACAGTCATATGTGGGACAGATGGCAACCTGAAGACTCTCTGGGATCGAATCTCGAGGAGTGGCTGATGGAAAAAGATTTCTGCATCGCGAACGACGGAGCTGCAACAAGGACTAACCCAGGTACCGGAGGCAGCAGCGCGCCCGATGTGACCCTCGTTCACAGCAGTTGGTTGGATCGAGTGGAGTGGAGCACGACTGAATGCCTAGGATCGGATCACCTCCCCATACTCATCACCGTTGACTGTCAAGTGACAACTCTGAACGCCCCATCCCGTACCGAACTCAAATGGAACTGGAAGTCTGCTAATTTCCGATTATTTGCTGAATCGGTAGACGAAGCGGTGACAGCAGCACCAGCGGCCATACACGAGTCTTCTCTAGACTCCAGATCCAAATTCCTGAACATGGCAATGATTGACGCGGCCAACAAGGCAATTGGCAAAGTCAAATGTAGTTTTAATGGAAAGGAGTGGATGTCCAGGGACATACGAGAGGCTGTGAAGAGACGAAACGCGCTGAGGAGAGACATCACGAACAAGCGGGCTGAATGGATTGAGGCGTGTATGACAGTGCGGGATATGATCAGAGAGAGTAAGGAGAATAGATGGAAGGAATTCCTCGAAGACTCTGACTCAAGCTCGAACCCCCACAAGATCTGGAGCACAATCAAGTCATTAAGTGGAAGGAATACAGCAAGCATCAGGAATGAAACATTGGTCCACGAGGGGAGGGAGTACATAACAAACAAGGCCAAAGCAGATGTCTTTCTACAAAGGTACGCTGCGACCAGTAGGTTGAGTATACCCAAGGAATGCCGAATTAAGAATTCAATGCGCCGCTCCCTAATAGGTCCAATAGTTGAGGATCCGAGCTCTATACCATTTAATGCCGCAGAAATGTCCAACGCAATCACAAGGATGAAAGTCAAAGGCGCACCAGGGAAGGATAAGATTCACCCAAGGTTCATCAAAGCCATGGGCCCAATCGCAGCCAGCTTCATGCTGCGCATTTTCAATGATTCATGGAAAACAGGATCTTGCCCGGCTTCATGGAGGGAGGCTATAATTGTCCCCATATTGAAAAAGGGTAAGCCAGCAAGTCAGATTGACTCCTTCCGCCCAGTATCGCTCACATCCTGCGTGGCAAAAACCATGGAGAGAATGGTGGCAAGCCGCCTCTCCTTCATGGCAGAGTCCAATGAGTGGTGGTGCCAGGACCAGGCTGGTTTTCGGACCCTCAGATCCTGCGAGGATCAAGTCCTCCGCCTCTCCCAAGCAGTCAGTGACGGTTTCCAGACTCGACCCGCTAAGCGCTGCGTCCTCGCACTACTGGACTACAGTAAGGCGTATGACACGGTATGGCGGAATCGATTGTTCCAGCTGATGATGGAGAAAGGCGTATCAAGGACTATCGTCCGATGGATCAGAGGATTCCTCTGCGACAGAAAGGCAGCTGTTCGGATCGATGGGGTTATCGGCGCCAGCAGAAAGATGCAACAAGGTGTGCCCCAGGGAGCTGTACTATCACCCCTACTATTCCTCTTCTATATTAATGGTATTAGAGAAGAAGTCCCGAGCGGGGTGAGCGTCAGCATGTATGCGGACGACATGGCGATCTGGAGTCAAGACCGCGATAAGACTGTTGCTGAGAGCAAGGTACAAGAGGCGGTGCACAGGGTATCGGAGTGGAGTTATCTCCACAAGCTAAAATTGAACACGTCGAAGTGTGAAGTGTCGTTCTTCACTTCCGACACTCATGAAGCAAAGTGGATTCCGTCGATTACCCTCGATAACCAGCCCTACATATTCAAAAAGACTCCCAAGTTCCTCGGGGTCACCTTTGACCGCTCGCTATCCTTTCGGCCACATGTCGACTCTGTCAATCTCAGAGTGATGTCCAGGATCCGGATCCTATCCTCCCTGTCATCCAAAGAGTGGGGATGGAGCAGACGATGCATGACGCGGATATACACAGCACTGATTCACAGCACACTGCACTACTGCGGCGCGGCTTGGCAACCGTGGCTCGCGAAGTCGAACGTTGCCATCCTGGAACGAGTACAGAATCGGGCTCTACGTATCCTAACAGGTCAACTGGCTGACACACCTCTCGAATGCTTACGCACGGAGGCCGAGCTAACTTCCTTCGAGACGCAGATCAGGCGTAACTGCATTGTTGCCTGGGAAAGGTCAGCTAGGCTCCCCGCCGGCAACCCACGCCACAAACTGTTCACCTCGCCTATCGAGCATAAATGGAAAAGGTCGAGCTTCAGTACCCTAGCTCAAGCAGAATGTGCACGCATCGGCCTGGACCAATTGCCTAGAGAGAGGTTTGCTCCAAAGAAAGCGCCACCCTGGAACTGGGACAGAGAGCCAACATGGACGGTAGATACACGACTAAATGGCGGCAGCGATAAGTCCTGTGACCAGAGAACCCTGCTCACGGACACAGTGGACACCATCGCGGCAGCCGGAGAAGTGGAGATCACCATCTATACTGACGGATCGGCGGAAAGAGGATATAAAAACGGAGGCAGCGCAGCAGTAGTAACATCAGGCCCAGCCACTGACCCAGTCAAAATCACCTCCATCACACGCAAGGGAAGACGTCTCACGTCGTCCTATGAGACGGAAGTGACAGCGATGCTACTGGCAGTTGGCTGGATCAAGAACCGCGAGAACCAAGGCCCCTTCATTATCTGCACCGACAGCCAGTCAACCCTGACAGCACTACAGTCGCCTGGATTGAGCGATGGTTCAGACCTAGCAGAGACCCGCCGAATCCTGAACTCGTTGAATACACGTGTTTCGCTACAATGGGTCCCCGGCCATATAGGGCTCATAGGAAACGAGTGGGCGGACGTCGAAGCCAATGCAGTGGCAGCTTCAGACGAAGAACCAGCGGCAACGGATGGTGGTATAACCTTCCAGACAGCCAAAGCCTTCACGAAGAGAGAAACGATGGACCCGGCCATAAGCCACGAGAGAACCAAAGCGGTCTTTAACGGCAAGCGAGCCCCAGTCTCCCTCTCTAGAAAGGATTCGGTCCTACTAGCCCAGCTCCGCAGTGGCCACTGCCACAAGCTGGCAGCATACCGAAACATCGTCGATGCTGACTCCTCCGCGACCTGTCCACACTGCCAAGGAGCCCCAGAGACGCTCGAGAACTGGCTCCAAGAGTGCCCGGCCACAGCTCGAAGACGAATCCGTGAGTTTGGGGGAGCGGCGCCCCTACTGTCAGCCCTGATTGAACAACCAGAGGCTGTAATAGCGTTTGCGCATGGACTCCCATCCATGTGAACGCTACGCCGCGAACAACAACAACAACACCAACACCACCACCACCATTACCACTACAACTACTACTACTACTACTACTACTACTACTACTACTACTACTACTACTACTACTACTACTACTACTACTACTACCACTACCACCACCACCACCAACACCAACACCACCACCACCATTACCACTACAACTACTACTACTACTACTACTACTACTACTACTACTACTACTACTACTACTACTACTACTACTACTACTACTACTACTACTACTACTACTACTACTACTACTACTACTACTACTACTACTACTACTACTACTACTACTACTACTACTACTACTACTACTACTACGACTACTACTACTACTACTACTACTACTACTACTACTACTACTACTACTACTACTACTACTACTACTACTACTACTACTACTACTACTACTACTACTACTACTACTACTACTACTACTACTACTACTACTGCTACTACTACTACTACTACTACTACTACTACTACTACTACTACTACTACTACTACTACTACTACTACTACTACTACTACTACTACTACTACTACTACTACTACTACTACTACTACTACTACTACTACTACTACTACTACTACTACTACTACTACTACTACCACCACCACCACCACCATTACCACTACAACTACTACTACTGGAGAGCTATCGGCCTGCCTTCTCTTGGCGCTCTTCGTCCATCTCACGATGGAAAAAAGGTCAAATTACACGGCAAGTTCAGTCTCAGGCCACAAAGACCTGGACGGAGCGCTGACCCCACAATTCGCGGATGTGTTTTTCCCGCCCGGTCAGCTGCCCTCGGCCCTGCTGATCCGGAGTCTGCTAATTCGTGCCGGAGATGTCGAGTCTAACCCTGGACCGTCGGATAGAGTCAGGTGCAAGCCCTGTGGAAGAAACATTCGGGTGAACCAAGTTCACCTAACGTGTACAGGTTGTGGTGCTGCGTCACATAAGCAAGAAAGTTTTAGCGGGGTGAAGAGAGCTGCCTTGGCTAGCTCTTCATGGAGATGCTGCGAGTGTGGGGCACCACGGATCATCAACAAGCAGCCACCTACTAATAACACCATACTGGTGGGTCAAATTGTCGGTGCCCAAAATAATGCGGGGCCGGCAGTTTCGATGAAAAGATGCTTGGTGTGTGCCAGAGTGGTCAGGGCTACTACACAACCGCTAATCTGCGCAGGGTGTCAAAGAGACTGCCACAAAAGTTGCTCTAAGCTGTCCCGAGTTGAACAGGTCATGCATCTAGCGTCTGGGACGTGGAAATGCGATATATGCAATAACGCCCAGACCAATAATGGGTATGTGAATACCGGCCAGCCACATGATAATGCAATTAGACGAGCGGAGGTCAGGTCGCGGTCCAATCTTAAGGTTCTACAGTGGAATGCCAATGGGCTTAAATCCAAAATGGTAGAACTGGAGGATAGGATCCGGCATACGGAGATCGACCTGATCATGATCCAAGAATCCAAGCTATGCAGCAAGGACAGGAATACGTCTCTCCCAGGTTACTCCACAATCCGTAAGGATAGAGAGTATGGGAGAGGAGGAGGGCTGATTACCTTTATAAAGGAAGATATCCCTTTCATAGTCAAGAGTAACGAAGATGCTCAACGGGAGTCACTGCTAGAGATGCTAAAAGTAGAGATTTGCGATGCATCTCTCCACAAGATCACCTGCGCAAACGTTTACTGCCCACCTACTAGATGTGCACTACAAGGTCAATAATTCCAGACATCAGAACTTCCTAGTGCGGAGAACACACTGATAGGGGGTGACCTCAATGCACACTCTAACACATGGGACCAGTGGCAGCCAGAAGACGGCATGGGCCGCAAGATTGAGGACTGGCTCCTAAATAACAACTTTAGTGTAGCCAATGATGGCTCCGCTACGCGCGTTAATGTCGGTACGGGTGGTAAAAGTGCACCGGACATCACTTTGGTACATAGCAGCTGGCTGGAAAAGACGGAGTGGAGCCCCACAGATTGCATGGGTTCAGACCACCTTCCTATCCTTGTCACGATAGACTGCCAAATTGAGGCGCTTAAGGTTCAACCAGTCATGGAGCTCAGGTGGAATTGGAAGAGAGCGGATATGGTAGGTTTCGCCGCAAAGGTGGATGATAATCTTCGTCCCATCTCTGAAAACCCCCCAAAGAGATCCTTAGAGGCTAGAGCAACCCACTTAAATAGGATCATTTTAGAGTCGGCGGCATCATCCATTGGCAAAGTAAAGGCCACCTCTAACGGTAAGCAATGGCTAACGAGGGAGATTCGGGATGCGATCAAGAATCGAAATAGGCTAAGGCGCAACATCGCAAACAAGAGGGTTTAGTTGGTCGAAGCATGCAAGGAGGTCCACATACTGATCCGAAATGGTAAGGAGGAGCGCTGGAAGGAATTCCTGTCAGACGCGGAAATGAGCTCTGACCCTAGCAAGATATGGGATACAATAAAATCGCTCAGTGGAAGGAATCCCGAATGCATCAGGAACGAAGTCCTTATCCATAATGGGAAACACTACTCGTCAAGCCGCGCAAAAGCAAACGTCTTCATGGCTAGATATGCTGAGATCAGCCGTCCACAGATAGCTAAGTCGGATCGCCGGAAAAAAGCAATCCGTAAAACACTAGGTGCTGATAGCGTAGCAGAAGAGAGTTGTAAAGAATTCAACTTATCGGAACTGAAGGTGGCCATAGATAGCATGAAGGCCAAAGGGGCTCCTGGTAGAGATAATATCTCCCCTAGATTTTTGAAGGCTTTGGGACCCATAGCAATGAGTTACCTCCTTGATATTATCAATGAGTCGTTGAGTTACGGTAGGTGCCCGTCGTCATGGAGAGAGGCAGTAATTGTCCCTCTGTTAAAGAAGGGTAAACCTTCCAGCAAAGTTGACTCTTTTAGGCCAGTCTCTCTCACCTCATGCATTGCGAAAACCATGGAGCGTATGGTAGCCAGTCGTTTGTCGTATCTGGCCGAAAGTAATGGGTGGTGGAGCGAGGATCAGGCGGGTTTCAGATGCATGAGGTCGTGTGAGGACCAGGTTTTTCGACTGTCTCAGTCCATTAGCGATGCCTTTCAAGATCGCCCTGCTTCCCGTACAGTACTGGCACTGCTAGACTTTAGTAAGGCTTACAACACGGTGTGGAGAGAGAGGCTGCTGGAAATTCTATTGGACAAAGGAGTGCCGCTATTAATGATCAGATGGATCAAAGGTTTCCTATCCGACCGTAAAGCAAGGGTCCGTCTCGACAACACACTAGGCAGAAGCTTCAATCTCCATCAAGGTGTACCGCAGGGTGCTGTCCTCTCTCTGCTGCTCTTCCTGTTCTACATAGACGGGATCAGGGATGTGGCTCCGGAGGGTGTCAAGGTGAGCTTGTATGCTGATGATATTGCGGTATGGGCTCAGAGCAGAGACAAAAATGTGGCTCTTAGTAAGGTTCAAGAGGCTATTACTAATTTCGGGATATGGAGCGAGGAACATAAACTCACGCTGAATCCATCCAAGTGCGAGACGTCCTTCTTCTCAACGGACAATAAGGAAACTGGTTGGTGCCCAGAAGTACGGTTGAATGGGGTAACTCTACCAATAAATAGAACACCAAAGTTTCTGGGAATCACATACGACCGCACTCTGACCTTTCGACCCCATGTAGAAGACGTCAAATCTAAAGTAATGGGGCGCATCAAGATCCTGGCATCTCTAGCGTCAAAGGAGTGGGGTTGGAGTCGCGGGAGCCTGCGGAGAATCTTTCTTGCCATGATCAATAGTGTACTAAACTACTGTGGTGCGGCGTGGCAGCCCTGGCTCGCTAAGACAAACGTCCTTATTCTTGAGCGTGTTCAGAACAGGGCTCTTAGGGTACTGACAGGACACACGTCAGATACTCCCCTGGAATGTTTGAGATTGGAAGCAGAATTACCTTCCTTCGAAACCTCAATTCGACGTAATTGCCTTATAGCATGGGAGAAGTCGGCCCGTTTACCACAGGAAAACCCCAGACGTAAACTAGTCACGTCCACCACACCGCACAGATGGAAGAACAGGAACTGTTTCAGTGACATGGGAAAGGATGAATGTGCGAAATTAGGGTTGGACGAGTACCCAAGGGAAGAACTCTCCATAAATCATCTACCAGGTTGGAAATGGATAGTGAACTCGCCTTGGTCAATAAGGACAACCCTTATCGGCAGTAGCAATAAAAGTCACTGCAATAAAGCTCTATTAGCGGACGGCGTCGCCATCACCACTATTGGTGCTGCAGGAGTGGCAGATTACACCATCTATACGGACGGTTCAGCCCAGGGCGGTGTCTCTAATGGAGGAAGCGCTGCCGTTGTCACTACTGGTGCGGCAAGTAACCCAACTAGAGTACACACAAGCTCCTGCACAGGTTGTAGATGGACGTACTCGTACGACACTGAGGTAGCCGCGCTAATACTCGCAACGGAATGGATCTTGCGAAATGCGGCAGATTCCTCCGTTTGTGTAATCTGCTCAGACAGCCAGTCGGCTCTAATCGCCATCGAGGGCTCAGGCAGGAAGGACGGAAGGCTCCTAGACGAGTTAAGGACAAATCTCGCCAGAGTTAAATGCAGTGTCCTTCTGCAATGGGTACCAGGCCACTGTGGACTTATAGGCAATGACTGGGCGGATGTTGAAGCGGGGAAAGCGGCCATAGCAACGGATGACAGGACTGATGGATATCAGGGTATCTCGTTCCGAGCAGCGAGGTCGCTCATAATCCAGGAAATCTCGGATCCCCCTGTCAGCCATGAGAGGACGAAGGCAGTATTCAGTGGAAAAAGGGATAGAATCATTATCCCACGTAAGGAAGCAGTTCTTCTGTCACAACTCCGAAGCGGCCACTGCACAAGATTAGCCGCCTACAGAAGCATCATCAGTAACTCCTCACCACAGTGTCCTTTCTGCGAAGGAGGAGATGAGACTTTGGAACATTGGCTACAAGAATGTCCGGCCACAGCGGCAAAACGCATTCGCGGATTTGGGGGAGCGGCGCCTCCGTTATCAGTCTTGGTGGAATCACCCAAGGCTTATTTCCTTATGATGCCTCGCCGCATACAACAACAACAACTACCAATCTATCCTACTATCTTTCTTTAAATACTAGATCTCTCAAAGCTAATATTGACTTTATAATGGACTTACTTACTGATAATAAACCCGACATTGTACTACTTACTGAAACCTGGATTACATCGCGTGATACACATATTTTGTCATGTATTAATAATATTAATTACTGTCTAACCATTCTTCCTCGTGACAAACGTCGTGGTGGGGGAGTTGGCATATTAACAAAGAAGTCTATTGTTATAATTGAATCTAAACATATTCCTTTATATTTATCTGAATGCTTACGTTTAAGTGTTAAACTCTCTTCTATTAACTTTACCTTCTTTTTAATTTAGAGACCTCCCAATACTAACATTTTACCTTTTTTCAATGACTTTACTGATATTATTCATTCTATTAATAATACCAATTTTCTTATTGCCGGTGATTTTAATTTCCATTTTGGAAACCCTTTCCCTCCACATTCTTCTAGAAATAAAATGAATTTTTACTTTCATCTAATAAATGACATTATATGCTTAGTTGAAACTTTTGTAACAGTAGATGAGGAAGATTTAGGAATAATATTTGAGAATAACCTTTTATTTAATAAACATATTCAATAGATATTGATTATATTTGTAAAAAAGCTTACTTTTCTTTGAATTAAATTTGTAGATGCATTACTAACAAATCCCAGAGCATTATTAAATTCATATACAATTTATTTCAGACCAATTTTAGAATATTCATCCATAATTTGGTCACCTGAGTAAATTTCGTAGTCACATAGACCAAATTGAAAGAGTGCAAAGATTATTTACAATGTGCATAGGATATACTAATTCATCAAATGTTAATTATAAATCATAGAGATTGGAATATTTTAAATTAGAATCACTTAAACTTAGAAGATTAAAAATAGATCTAACCACAATTTTTATAATTTCAAATAATTATATATACAGATATAAATATATCTGATATCATTAACATTTAGAATAATTGTAGAACTAGAGGTAATTGTAAAAAATTAAATATAATACATAATTATGATTACAATTAAAAATATAATTAATAATATATCAGTTAATATATGGAACTCATTAAATAATGATATAAAATCTGTTTCATCTTTTAAAAATAAAATAAACAAATTCTGTTTTAAAAGAAATTTATAATTTTATATTGATTTATTTCATTCTGTATCTTAATTATTGCATTATTTATTTGGGTTTTTTTTTTTTAAATTAGTTTTTGTTGTAGACAATTTTGGTTTTTATATATAGGTTTCCTATATTTCAAATATACTATAATATAAAATTAATAATTGTTTATTATTACAAATTTTTGTTTGTTCTGTATTATATTATAAAATATAAAATTAATAATGTACTACCTACTATTATTACAGATTTTACAAGTATTACATTATTTGTTTGTTTCATTCTAGTATTGGTTTAATTGATTTTTAACATGTTCTGTTTATAATATATTTAAAATTTATCATTTAAATATTAAACTATAACTAATAATGTATTACTAATACAGTGTACAAAGATAAGAATAATTCTATAAAGTTAAAGTAGAAATTGAATATTTCAATATCACTTACAAAATAATGTATTTTATTTTTACATTATCTTTTATTTCTATTTCTATAATTTTTCGTTTATTATTACGGTAATTGTAAAACATTTTAATTTTGTATTATTCTTAGTTTATTTCTATAATGTATGTTATCGTTAGAAAATATTTTACTTTATATTTTCATTAAATTAATAATAGTATTAAAAGAATAAGATGACAATATACAATTTAGTTCTATATACAATGAATATGTTGATATTTCTCCAATTGAAGACTCCGATATCATAGGCCAGTTATTCACAGGACATCCTACAAGTGTTGATTATAGGATAATGATTAAGGCTTAATTATATGAATTATTATTATTAATTATAAGTAACTTAATAATAATTATTAATAAGTAGGTCTATCAATGTTGTTAATTAAACGTAATTTGCAAATTATTTACACTAATACTTACATTAATATAATAAAAATGGTTGGTTAGTTTTTGTGTTCAAACTCTTTGAATGTTGACAGCATTACTATATATAGATAGCATACTATAACTAAGCACGTAAAAGATAGAATAAATAGATATTATGTAATATGGATATAATTTCTTATCTATAGTAGCTAATGACCTATTTTTTCTTCTATTTATTGTTAACGAATAAGGCTTAATATGGTAGTACAAAATTCTATATAGATATATACATAATTGGTACAGCTCCCTATCTAGGCTTCATACAATATTTATTTGACCTAGATACGAACAATTTAAACAAACAAAAAATTAGAGTTGAATTGAATTTAAAGAATTTATATTAAATATGCATAAATAATGATTTTATGAACTTCATATTCTTGCATTATATTAAATCTTATTGATTTTAATTATGCATTAACAAATATTATACTTATATAAATATATTATACATAAACGTGTTAAATTATATCTTTAATCATCATATAAATATTGTATTTAAAGATAAATGTAAAATTGTATTCTAAGTAATAAATTAATAGTTACATACAAACTTAACACTTTTATTTTAAAGTTAATGTATTATTATATATAAATTAAAGGAGTAATATTACAAATATAAACTATAGTTAAATTAATCAATAAATAATTAATCATTTAAAAATAACTAAACAAGGTAAAAATATGGGTTTTATATTTTATTATAGAAATATATAAGTGATATATAAATGTTAATAGTATATTTTGGTTTGTCAAGTCTTTCACTCACTAAGATAATGAGGAGAACAATTTAAATAAATAAAAGCAATAAACGTATGTAATAAATTATATAAAATGAATAAAGTAATAAAATAATAATTAAAAAATTTTTTTAATTATATATATATATTCATATATAGATATAGAGATAGCGAGAAAGATAGAGAGTGAGTGCGAGTGTGAGAGATTTAAATAATCGCATATCAGAATATTATTATTGTAAATTTAAGTTATTGTAGTTATTTTACCTGGTTAGCTTATACTCAAATCTCTATAGATTATGAAAACAATGGTATTTATACAAATATTTTCAAGTAAATCAGATTTAGAGTTTAGTGAAGTATTTCAAAATTAATTAATTATATAAAATATAAAATAACTAATTTATTAATAAATATTAATATAAATATTTATACTGCAATATGAATTAAAAAATGTAAGTTTATATCAATATACTGGTAATAAGTATAAATTGATTATAATTAAGTTTAAAATAAAATAATGTAAATTATTATGAATATATCATAAATATATAATATATTATATGCATAAATAAGTAATAAATTTTAATATAAATTGATTTGATGAAAATTATACAAAAATTACCATAAATATGTAATATGTAAATATTTACATTAAATACAAAATATATATGAATAATATTAAACATAACTAATGTTACAAACCTTTAGAAGACATTTTGTTCTAAAGATCTCAGCACCCGAGGGTGATCCTTACAGTGCTTTGCTTTATTCTAGAACCTATACATATGTTATATATATTGTATTAGATATCAAAAGTTTAATATTATAAACCATAATTAATTGAATAACAAACATATATTTATAATATTTTACAAAATAATGATAATATATTATAACATTAAACAGTTTATATACTTAAAAGTACTTAAAAATATATGCCTATCATATAATTAAATCTGATCTTATATTAGATATTTAGGTAATATTGATAAACATTACTATTATTTGTATAATATAATATAATTATATTTATTAGTAAAATTGTTAGCCAGTAATCTCATACGAGGTATTTTCCTACGACATATTAAATTTAATTTATTTCATAATAAATTATTAAATATTGATATAACATATTGTATTATATATATCCGTATAAGAACTGTAATTATGAAATAAATTAAATTTAATAAGTCGTATGAGATTACTGGTAACCGTAAAATTGAAAAAGTTCAATTTCAATAATATATAACTTTAAAAACCTGTCATTTGGTGAGCCAGTATTTCCCCAAGATTTTATATGCCACAGTTTACATTTGGTAATTCTAAATAATATGAATTAAGATAAATATGATAATTATAAATAAAATGAATTACGATCAATTTAAATAATATAGATTTAATAATAAGGTTATAAATAAAATGAAAGAGATCAATTTAAATAATATATAATTGATAATTCTAACTAAAATAAATCATGTTAATAATATATATTTTATAATTATAAATTAAATTAAAATAAATTGTAATAGTATATCACTTTAAAAACCTGTCATTTGGTGAGCCGGTATTTCCCCAACACTTTATATGCCAATTTTTACATTTGATAATTCTAAATAACATGAATTACGATCAATTAAAATAATATATATTTTACAATTATAAATATTAATACTGTATTATTTTAATATTAAATGAAATAAATATAGTAAATATATAAATAACAATTACAAATAATTTATTTTTAAATACTATAATGAAATTACCTTAGCAAATATAAAATAAACATAGTAGGATATATATATATTCTATTGAATATAAAATACACAATAACTTACTTTATAACTGACGAATAATATAACTTTCGTTATATAAATTCATATCATATGATAAATATTTATATTAATATTTATTAGTTATTATTAATAACAGTTTTGGGTCAAATACAAATACATTTTTCAAGAATCAAATACTAATATTTATTACATTTGTATACAAATACAAAATACAAATATTAACACATTAAATATTAGATCATATTTTATATAATATAATAATCCTTATCCATATACCAGATTGCTTATTAATAATTAATTGAAATCTATTTAATTCCTAAAGAAAATCAATAAAATAAAAAACTGTAAACAATAGACTGGTTGCTTGAGATAAGTTATAATATATAACATCTATACATTTTCTATATAGAATAAATTCATAAATTTATTTAAATAGTATTCATAAAATTCTTTGAAAATTATTGTTTTATTATTTTATTAAAAGTATTATTTAATAAATTGTGAGATAAGTCATAATATATAACATCTATACATTTTCTATATAGAATAAATTCATAAATTTATTTAAATAGTATTCATAAAATTCTTTGAAAATATTGTTTTATTATTTTATTAAAAGTATTATTTAATAAATTGTAATTTTGTTTACATTCAAAAAGTAATTGTTTAAATTCTACATTCTATTAATTTATTAAATTAAAATATTTGTAAAAGTATATTTTAAACTGTATTTGATCAAATACACCAAATACGACACTCAAATATAAATACATCACTGAATAATTATTCAAATACAAATACACAAAATCAGCGTATTTAAATACAAATACAAATACGTATTTTACCCCATCCCTGATTATTAATAATAATATAAGTCATAATTTTCCTATACTAAAGATGTCTGTACCTGTTATTGTGTTATACTTGGACTTCTGACAACACTCAGTTACGATGCTATTCAGTAGGGGCGCTGCAACAAGGGGGGGACGGGAGGGGGTATGTCCCCCCCACTTTAAAATCTAGGGGGACCTCCTATATATTGGTCCCCACACTTTTTACTACAACATTTATTTTGTTTTGCCCCCTTACATACAAAATCGTTTCAGCGCCCCTACTATTCAGTAATCCGTACATTTGTTCGGTGGTCATGTCTTATATCATTTTCTGTTACGTGTGAAATGGAGATTTAACATTACGATTGACATCGAAAGAACCAAACATAGAATAACTAATAAAGAATCATCACTACAAGGATCACATTAATATAATAGCTGTTTCAATTATTATTTATTTTAATTTATTTACAGAGGGCAATTATGTTAAAACTAGGGTAAAGGGGGTGATTTAAAAAAAAGTTTAAGAATCGCTAATCTAAACCAACAAATATCATACAAAATTACAATCAATTAACGGAATGTTTATTCATATTAAATAATTATACTCTTCATACTTTTGAATAAGCTACTATGACAAAATAAACATAATCACATATTAGAAAATTATTATTGTAAATTTAAGTTATTTTAGTTATTACCCAAATCTCTATAGATTGTGAAAACAGTGCTATTTATACAAATATTTTCAAGTAAATCAGATTTAGAGTTTAGTGAAGTATTTAAAAATTAATTAATTATATAAAATAACTAATAAATATTAATATAAATATTTATCATGCAATATGAATTAAAACATTTAAGTTTATATTGAAAATATACTAGTAATAAAGTATAAAATTGATTATAATTAAGTTTAAAATAACATAACGTATATCATGTAAATTATTATAAATATATCACATATTATATACTGAAATAAGTAACAAATTAATAATTCAAGTTATTTAAAATAAATATATTATAAGTAAATATGTTATACATTAAAATACAAAATATATATGAATAATATTAAACATAACTAATATTACAAACCTTTAGAAGACATTTTGTCCAAAAGATCTCAGCACCCGAGGGTGATCCTTACAGTGTTTTGCTTTATTCTAGAACCTATACATATGTTATATATATTTTATTAGATATTAAAAGTTTAATATTATAAACCATAAGTTATTGAATAACAAACATATATTTATAATATTTTACAAAATAATGATAATATATTATAACATTAAACAGTTTATATACTTAAAAGTACTTAAAAATATCTGCCTATAATAGAATTAAATTGTTATATCTTATATCAGGTAATTAACAGAATATTGAAAAATATCACTATATATATATATATATGTATATATGTATATTATAATATAATTATATTTACTAGTAAAATTGTTAGCCAGTAATCTCGTACGAGGTATTTTCCTACGACATATTAAATTTAATTTATTTCATAATAAATTATGAAATATTGATATAACATATTGTATTATATATATCCGTATAAGAACTGTAATTATGAAATAAATTAAATTTAATAAGTCGTACGAGATTACTGGTAACCGTAAAATTGAACATAAAAAGATCAATTTCAATAATAAATAACTTTAAAAACCTATCATTTGGTGTGCCAGTATTTCACCAACAGTTTGTATGCCACAGTTTACATTTGGTAATTCTAAATAATATGAATTAAGATAAATATGATAATTATAAATAAAATGAATTATGATAAATTTAAATAATATATATTTGACAATTATAAATTATTATAATACAGTATTATTTTAATATTAAATGAAATAAATATAGTAAATAAATAAATAAACAATTACAAATAATTTATTTTAAAATACTATAATGAAATTACCTTAGCAAATATAAAATAAAAGTAGTAGGATATATATGTATTCTATTGAATATAAAATACACAATAACTCACTTTATAACTCGCGAATAATATAACTTTCATTATATAAATTCATATCATATTATAAATATTTATTAGTTATTATTAATATAATTATATTATAACAAGGTTGGGGTCAAATACACTTTATTAAATACTAATACATTTTTTTAAAGAATCAACTATAAATATTTATAACATTTTTACAAATACAAAATACAAATATTAACATATTAAATATTAAATCATATTTTATATAACATAATAATCCTTAACCATAAATCAAATTCCATAACAATTAATTTAAATCTATTTAAAATATATTTAATTCCTAAAGAAAAATCAATAAAATAAGAAACTGTAAACAATAGACTGGTTGCTTGGGATATTATAAGTTATAATTTATAACACCTATACATTTTCTATATAGAATATAAATTCATAAATTTATTTATATAGTATTCATAAAATTCTTTGAAAATTAGTTTTATTATTTAATATAAATTGTAAATTTTTTGTTAATTTTGTTTACATTCAAAAAGTAATTGTTTAAATTCTATATTCTATTAAGGGGACGCGATACAATGGTTTGGTTTACATGTAAAAGATACGAAAAAATTCTATTTTTAGAAATCTATTATCTCAAATAATATTCACTTTTTTTGTAATCTATTAATAATATTCCATATTTTTATATTATATGTTGAAATTTATAGATGTTTACACATCTTTATGTTATACGTTTCTAAAAAAAAGAATTGAAATATCTGATAAAAAATGCTAACTAAATTTCTAATTAAAATTTTTTAAATAACTATTTTTTAATTTTGACAAATAACTTTAATCTTACAGGTTTTATCTAGTTATATTGAAACATGAAGAAAAAATATTCAATTGTACAAAGTTAATACTAGTTATGTCAGCATGATTGGTCACCAGGGTTGGCGGTTTTTTTGGTTTTTTTAAAAAAACCAAAAAAACCGGTTTATTTGTTTTTTTTGTGGTTTATTTGGTTTTTTTATAATTATATTTTCGGATTATTAATTAGAAAATATTATATATATACCTAGATCGATTATTAAATGTCTGTGCAAAACATACATATATAGAGTAAGTATAAAATATACAGCACTAATGAATATTATTTATATATATTAATTATATATATATATATATATATTATTAAATTTTCAATAATATATTATTAATATTAAATGTTAATAAAATTATTTTATTAAAATATATTTATTATAAAAATAAAGTAAAATATAATAAAAAAAATAGTTACAAATTGTAACAAAATAATAATTAAAAAAAATAACAATACAGTAATTAGAAATATAATCAATATAATTCTCACAATAAAATTACAAGTTACAAATTGTAACAATATAATAATTTAAAAAATAATAATAATAATATTTAGATGATTTCTAATAGAAATATAATCAATTTAATTCTCGAAATAAAAAAACAAGTTTTGCAGCCTTATAATTGCCTAATCGATTCCTTATTTTTGATTGAACGCTTTTATAATGTTAAAAAAACCAAAAAAACCGAACCAAAAAAACCGACCAACCCTGTTGGTCACAAATAATTATTCTGAGTAAATCAAGTTTCAAATATAATATATGAATATAAACAATATGAATATACAGGTACAAATAATATAATATAAACAAAATGAATAATGTAATGAATATAATTTAAACACCACATAAAAATTGAAATTAAATTTTTTTTTAAATAAACCATTGTATCTCATCTTTAATTAAATATTTTTAAAAGTGTATTTTAAACTGTATTTGATCAAATACACCAAATACGACACTCAAATACAAATACATCACTGAATAATTATTCAAATACAAATACAAATACGTATTTGACCCCATCCCTGATTATTAATAATAATATAAGTGGTAATTTTCCTATACTGAAGATTTCTGTACCTGTTATTGTGTTATACTTGGACTTCTGACAACATTCAGTTACGATGCTATTCAGTAGGGGCGCTGCGACAAGGGGGGGACATGAGGGGGTATGTCCCCTCCCACTTTAAAATCTAGGGGGACCTCCTATATATTGGTCCCCACACTTTTTACTACAACATTATTTAGATTGGTCCCCCTTACATACACACCATCGTTCCAGCGCCCCTACTATTCAGTGATGCGTACATTTGTTCGGTGGTGATGTGTTATATGATGTTGTGTTGCGTGTGTGTCAGGTAAGACACTGTTAGTTAGCGATATCAGGTGGCATGTTAGTGCTGCACCAGTAGCACCCGCTGTTGTTGTAGTCACCCCGGTGGCTCCCCCTGGTGGACAGTGTATTAATCACATTAATATACATAGGTGTTTGATTCATTATTGTCATCATATTTAAAGCATAATATTACATGGTATAATATTAAGCCGGTTCGGTAAATTTGTTATGAAAATTGCTGCCTCTATTTTTATAAGAACTAGATAACATGATAAATTGAATACAAAAAAATAAATAAAAAATTAATTATAGATGCGTCACCTCATTAAAGTTTAACATGAAGAGATAGGAAGTTTAACATGGAGGAGATAGGAGATATTTTGAAACTTCGATTTATCATTATTAACAATTTTTTTTGTAGTTATATCTGTAAGTATAGTTTCAATTATATATTTTTGTATAAGATAATATATGTATATATTTTGTTTAGATTTTTCAGGAAATTTCCAGGAAATTTTGGAAAAATACAAATTATATTAATTTTAATTAAAAAAATGTATTTATAATAAAATATACACATAAATATATATATATATATATATATATATATACAGTAAAACTTCTCTATAAGAAAAACCTCTTTATAAGAACATTTTTCACACATTTGGTTGGAATTCAACCTTTTCCACATTAAAAAACCTCTTATAAGAAAATCTTATAAGAAAAATATAAGAAAAACCTATTTATAAGAAACTTATTGTATACAAAATAATTATATATAAATAGAAGTATTGTATATTGATAACAATTATAGAAATTCATTATTATATAAGATATTTTTTTTTCTTACAAATATTATATTACATAAATAACTCGAAATGAATTAATAAATGTTATTTGTATCATTGCATTTATTAAAATTAATTAATAAATGATATTGTATATACATAAATTTATTAAAATTAATTAATAAATGTTATTATATCCTTAAAATGTATTGATGATACAATTTATTATATTATACAATTAATTGTTAAATAATAGATTATTATAATATTCATTATATTATATTCATCAATGATGATTCATAATTTATAATTTCTAATGTAAATCTAATAAAATGGCATTATGTATTAACATTTCTAAGCCAAAACAATACAGTATACATTTAAAACAGTATACAAAATAAATATACTATAAAACCTATAGATTATATAATGCATTTTCAATTATAAATTAATTCTTAAAATCATTGGAAAAGTAAAAACCTCTTTATAAGAAAACCTCTCTATAAGAAAAAAAGTACTGAAAAAAAATAGTTTCTTATAGAGAGGTTTTACTATATATATATAAGTATATGAGTGTACTATTACATGACATTAATAAGACAAAAATTAATGTATACAATATTGTATTAAAGTATACAATATGGTTATTTATTCACTATTTTAATGTAAAAATATGAACAATTTTATATTTGAAAAAAAAAAGTTTACGAATTACAAATATTACAATTTTTTTTTAATCGACTGGATTAATAATAAGGTTTTAAAAAAAAAAACTAAGATATGACTTCTATTATAGAATTTGGTAAGAATTACAAATATACAAATTTTATTATAATAGCAACAATATATAAAATATCATTTTAGTACCTATATCCCATCTTCGAATACCTTTATAGATATTATTTATGTCAGTAAGCTAGATTAGTCGATTATATCTATATATGTTGTTATTTGTCATTTATTAAATGGTTTGGGGTTTTATAAAATATAAAAAGGTGTATTATTACGAAGGTTCGTGGTTAAAAAGTATAATAAAAATTGATTACAAATTTTAAAATTAATTATTTATAATGTAATTGTCACGTGATTTCAATATAGGTAATAGTGGTATTTTGTCTATAGAAAATATGTATAGGCATTTTTAAAATCTCTGACGCATGTCGAATACTACATATAAAATAAACAAAATTATACCATTGTGACAGAAAATACTCCAAACATTAAATTATAAACTAGGCAGCAATTTTCAAAAAAAAATGTACTGAGCCGAACCGGCTTAGCCTACATCCTTCTATATAATAGTTTGTATCGATAAATTACTTAGATATTATTGCGAATGAAAGACTACACTATACAATTGTATTATTATTATTGTACTAACATTACGGAAACAATATATGAAAGTTTATTTATTAATGGTATTACAAAATCCCTTGGTAAAACTATGATTATTTTAATATAAACAAACAAATATACATACAAAATTACAATCAATTAACGGAATGTTTACATAGTAAATAATTATACTCGTCATATTTTTGAATAAGCTACTATGACAAAATAAAAATAATCACATATCAGAATATTATTATTGTAAATTTAAGTTATTGTAGTTATTTTACCTGGTTAGCTTATACCCAAAAATCTCTATAGATTATGAAAAGTGGTATTTATACAAATATTTTCAAGTAAATCAGATTTAGAGTTTAGTGAAGTATTTCAAAAGTAATTAATAATATAAAATAACTAATAAATATTAATATAAATATTTATCATACAATATGAATTAAAAAATGTAAGTTTATATCAATATACTGGTAATAAGTGTAAAATTGATTATAATTAAGTTTAAAATAACATAATGTATACTATATAAATTATTATAAATATATCATAAATATATCATATATTATATGCATAAATAAGTAATAAATTTTAATATAAATTGATTTGATGAAAATTATACAAAAATTACCACAAATATGTAATAATACCATAATATAATTATATTTATTAGTAAAATTGTTAGCCAGTAATCTCATACGAGGTATTTTCCTACGACATATTAAATTTAATTTATTTCATAATAAATTATTAAATATTGATATAACATATTGTATTATATATATCCGTATAAGAACTGTAATTATGAAATAAATTAAATTTAATAAGTCGTATGAGATTACTGGTAACCGTAAAATTGAAAAAGTTCAATTTCAATAATATATAACTTTAAAAACCTGTCATTTGGTGAGCCAGTATTTCCCCAAGATTTTATATGCCACAGTTTACATTTGGTAATTCTAAATAATATGAATTAAGATTAATATGATAATTATAAATAAAATGAATTACGATCAATTTAAATAATATAGATTTAATAATAAGGTTATAAATAAAATGAAAGAGATCAATTTAAATAATATATAATTGATAATTCTAACTAAAATAAATCTTGTTAATAATATATATTTTATAATTATAAATTAAATTAAAATAAATTGTAATAGTATATCACTTTAAAAACCTGTCATTTGGTGAGCCGGTATTTCCCCAACACTTTATATGCCAATTTTTACTTTTGATAATTCTAAATAACATGAATTACGATCAATTAAAATAATATATATTTTACAATTATAAATATTAATACTGTATTATTTTAATATTAAATGAAATAAATATAGTAAATATATAAATAACAATTACAAATAATTTATTTTTAAATACTATAATGAAATTACCTTAGCAAATATAAAATAAACATAGTAGGATATATATATATTCTATTGAATATAAAATACACAATAACTTACTTTATAACTGACGAATAATATAACTTTCGTTATATAAATTCATATCATATGATAAATATTTATATTAATATTTATTAGTTATTATTAATAACAGTTTTGGGTCAAATACAAATACATTTTTCAAGAATCAAATACTAATATTTATTACATTTGTATACAAATACAAAATACAAATATTAACACATTAAATATTAGATCATATTTTATATAATATAATAATCCTTATCCATATACCAGATTGCTTATTAATAATTAATTGAAATCTATTTAATTCCTAAAGAAAATCAATAAAATAAAAAACTGTAAACAATAGACTGGTTGCTTGAGATAAGTTATAATATATAACATCTATACATTTTCTATATAGAATAAATTCATAAATTTATTTAAATAGTATTCATAAAATTCTTTGAAAATTATTGTTTTATTATTTTATTAAAAGTATTATTTAATAAATTGTGAGATAAGTCATAATATATAACATCTATACATTTTCTATATAGAATAAATTCATAAATTTATTTAAATAGTATTCATAAAATTCTTTGAAAATTATTGTTTTATTATTTTATTAAAAGTATTATTTAATAAATTGTAATTTTGTTTACATTCAAAAAGTAATTGTTTAAATTCTACATTCTATTAATTTATTAAATTAAAATATTTGTAAAAGTGTATTTTAAACTGTATTTGATCAAATACACCAAATACGACACTCAAATACAAATACATCACTGAATAATTATTCAAATACAAATACAAATACGTATTTGATCCCATCCCTGATTATTAATAATAATATAAGTGGTAATTTTCCTATACTGAAGATTTCTGTACCTGTTATTGTGTTATACTTGGACTTCTGACAACATTCAGTTACGATGCTATTCAGTAGGGGCGCTGCAACAAGGGGGGGACGGGAGAGGGTATGTCCCCCCCCACTTTAAAATCTAGGGGGACCTCCTATATATTGGTCCCCCCCCCCACTTTTTACTACAACATTATTTAGATTGGTCCCCCTTACATACACACCATCGTTCCAGCGCCCCTACTATTCAGTGATGCGTACATTTGTTCGGTGGTGATGTGTTATATGATGTTGTGTTGCGTGTGTGTCAGGTAAGACACTGTTAGTTAGCGATATCAGGTGGCATGTTAGTGCTGCACCAGTAGCACCCGCTGTTGTTGTAGTCACCCCGGTGGCTCCCCCTGGTGGACAGTGTATTAATCACATTAATATACATAGGTGTTTGATTCACTATTGTCATCATATTTAAAGCATAATATTACATGGTATAATATTAAGCCGGTTCGGTAAATTTGTTATGAAAATTGCTGCCTCTATTTTTATAAGAACTAGATAACATGATAAATTGAATACAAAAAAATAAATAAAAAATTAATTATAGATGCGTCACCTCATTAAAGTTTAACATGAAGAGATAGGAAGTTTAACATGGAGGAGATAGGAGATATTTTGAAACTTCGATTTATCATTATTAACAATTTTTTTTGTAGTTATATCTGTAAGTATAGTTTCAATTATATATTTTTGTATAAGATAATATATGTATAATATTTTTTTTAGATTTTTCAGGAAATTTCCAGGAAATTTTGGAAAAATAAAAATTATATTAATTTTAATTAAAAAAATGTATTTATAATAAAATATACACATAAATATATATATATATATATATATATATATATATATATATATATATATATATATACAGTAAAACTTCTCTATAAGAAAAACCTCTTTATAAGAACATTTTTCACACATTTGGTTGGAATTCAACCTTTTCCACATTAAAAAACCTCTTATAAGAAAATCTCATAAGAAAAATATAAGAAAAACCTATTTATAAGAAACTTATTGTATACAAAATAATTATATATAAATAGAAGTATTGTATATTGATAACAATTATAGAAATTAATTATTATATAAGATATTTTTTTTTCTTACAAATATTATATTACATAAATAGCTCGAAATGAATTAAAATGAATTAATAATTGTTATTGTATTTCCATAAATTTATTAAAATGAATTAATAAATGTTATTTTTATCCTTGCATTTATTAAAATTAATTAATAAATGATATTGTATATACATAAATTTATTAAAATTAATTAATAAATGTTATTATATCCTTAAAATGTATTGATGATACAATTTATTATATTATACAATTAATTGTTAAATAATAGATTATTATAATATTCATTATATTATATTCATCAATGATGATTCATAATTTATAATTTCTAATGTAAATCTAATAAAATGGCATTATGTATTAACATTTCTAAGCCAAAACAATACAGTATACATTTAAAACAGTATACAAAATAAATATACTATAAAACCTATAGATTATATAATGCATTTTCAATTATAAATTAATTCTTAAAATCATTGGAAAAGTAAAAACCTCTTTATAAGAAAACCTCTCTATAAGAAAAAAAGTACTGAAAAAAAATAGTTTCTTATAGAGAGGTTTTACTATATATATATAAGTATATGAGTGTACTATTACATGACATTAATAAGACAAAAATTAATGTATACAATATTGTATTAAAGTATACAATATGGTTATTTATTCACTATTTTAATGTAAAAATATGAACAATTTTATATTTGAAAAAAAAAAGTTTACGAATTACAAATATTACAATTTTTTTTTAATCGACTGGATTAATAATAAGGTTTTAAAAAAAAAAACTAAGATATGACTTCTATTATAGAATTTGGTAAGAATTACAAATATACAAATTTTATTATAATAGCAACAATATATAAAATATCATTTTAGTACCTATATCCCATCTTCGAATACCTTTATAGATATTATTTATGTCAGTAAGCTAGATTAGTCGATTATATCTATATATGTTGTTATTTGTCATTTATTAAATGGTTTGGGGTTTTATAAAATATAAAAAGGTGTATTATTACGAAGGTTCGTGGTTAAAAAGTATAATAAAAATTGATTACAAATTTTAAAATTAATTATTTATAATATAATTGTCACGTGATTTCAATATAGATAATAGCGGAATTTTGTCTATAGAAAAATATGTATAGGCATTTTTAAAATCTCTGACGCATGTCGAATACTACATATAAAATAAACAAAATTATACCATTGTGACAGAAAATACTCCAAACATTAAATTATAAACTAGGCAGCAATTTTCAAAAAAAAATGTACTGAGCCGAACCGGCTTAGCCTACATCCTTCTATATAATAGTTTGTATCGATAAATTACTTAGATATTATTGCGAATGAAAGACTACACTATACAATTGTATTATTATTATTGTACTAACATTACGGAAACAATATATGAAAGTTTATTTATTAATGGTATTACAAAATCCCTTGGTAAAACTATGATTATTTTAATATAAACAAACAAATATACATACAAAATTACAATCAATTAACGGAATGTTTACATAGTAAATAATTATACTCGTCATATTTTTGAATAAGCTACTATGACAAAATAAAAATAATCACATATCAGAATATTATTATTGTAAATTTAAGTTATTGTAGTTATTTTACCTGGTTAGCTTATACCCAAAAATCTCTATAGATTATGAAAAGTGGTATTTATACAAATATTTTCAAGTAAATCAGATTTAGAGTTTAGTGAAGTATTTCAAAAGTAATTAATAATATAAAATAACTAATAAATATTAATATAAATATTTATCATACAATATGAATTAAAAAATGTAAGTTTATATCAATATACTGGTAATAAGTGTAAAATTGATTATAATTAAGTTTAAAATAACATAATGTATACTATATAAATTATTATAAATATATCATAAATATATCATATATTATATGCATAAATAAGTAATAAATTTTAATATAAATTGATTTGATGAAAATTATACAAAAATTACCACAAATATGTAATAATACCATAATATAATTATATTTATTAGTAAAATTGTTAGCCAGTAATCTCATACGAGGTATTTTCCTACGACATATTAAATTTAATTTATTTCATAATAAATTATTAAATATTGATATAACATATTGTATTATATATATCCGTATAAGAACTGTAATTATGAAATAAATTAAATTTAATAAGTCGTATGAGATTACTGGTAACCGTAAAATTGAAAAAGTTCAATTTCAATAATATATAACTTTAAAAACCTGTCATTTGGTGAGCCAGTATTTCCCCAAGATTTTATATGCCACAGTTTACATTTGGTAATTCTAAATAATATGAATTAAGATTAATATGATAATTATAAATAAAATGAATTACGATCAATTTAAATAATATAGATTTAATAATAAGGTTATAAATAAAATGAAAGAGATCAATTTAAATAATATATAATTGATAATTCTAACTAAAATAAATCTTGTTAATAATATATATTTTATAATTATAAATTAAATTAAAATAAATTGTAATAGTATATCACTTTAAAAACCTGTCATTTGGTGAGCCGGTATTTCCCCAACACTTTATATGCCAATTTTTACTTTTGATAATTCTAAATAACATGAATTACGATCAATTAAAATAATATATATTTTACAATTATAAATATTAATACTGTATTATTTTAATATTAAATGAAATAAATATAGTAAATATATAAATAACAATTACAAATAATTTATTTTTAAATACTATAATGAAATTACCTTAGCAAATATAAAATAAACATAGTAGGATATATTTATATATATATATATATATATATTCTATTGAATATAAAATACACAATAACTTACTTTATAACTGACGAATAATATAACTTTCGTTATATAAATTCATATCATATGATAAATATTTATATTAATATTTATTAGTTATTATCGTGCTTAGTAAGCACTGCTTACCCAATTTAGGAACATTTTTTAGGAACGCAGTGCGTGAAATCATTGAAATGAATTAAATAATATATTTCTGTGATTAGGGGCGTGATCATTAATTTTTTTAAAATCATTATTTTTAAATTCTTGTAGGTTCAACATATACTACATAACATTTAATAAGATATATATATATAATATATTATATATATATATATAATTGTGTATTATATGTATATTTACGTGTGTGTATGTGTGCGCATGTATTTTGTATGTATGTATGTATTTAGTAGAATATATATATATATATATATATATATATATATATATATATATAATATATTATTAATAATATCAATACTATATATAGAGATATATAAATATATATATATATATAATAGTAGATATATATTATAAATATATATATAATGTATATTATATATATTATCTATATACTATATATAGAGATATATAAATATATATATAATAGTATATATATTATATATATATATATAATATATATACTATTATATATATATATATATATATATATATATTTATATATCTCTATATATAGTATTGATATTATTAATAATATATTATTATATATATATTCTACTAAATAATACTATATATATATAAATATATATATATATATATATAAATATATATATATATATATAATATTTTATATAATTTTATTATTGGTAATTTTTAATATTCGTATATTTTTGTTCACGTTTATTATTCTAACAATCCTATTTTTTTCTACTTATATACTATTTTATCGCTTATTTATTATTATTATTTTTGTTGTTGCTAAAACACAAATGAGAACACTCGTTATATTTGTGTCTAAATAAATCATCTATCTATCATCTATCTATCTAATATTATATATATTATAAGTACATACGATATAAATATAGTATATATGTATGTTTGTAAGTGTGTATGTATGTATATATTATTTAGTAGAATATATATATAATAATATATTATTAATAATATCAATAATATATATAGAGATATATAAATATATATATATATATATAATATTATAATTCATACATAATTCATATGTAACTTGCATATTACTAAATTGTAGATCACATTCATATGTAACTTGCATATTACTAAATTGTAGATCACTTAGTTCTAATTTTGAACTTATTATGGATTTGATATTTGATCTAAAACCTTCTATGTGCTTCTTTACAGAAACTTGGTTGCATTCGTCGGATACTTCAACGATTTCACAATTTCCTTCATATTTTACTTTTATACATAGATCTAGAAATAATGACAAACCTGGAGGAGGTATTGGTATATTAGTTAATAATAATGACTTTAATATTAACTCTTATAATTATCTAGACTTATATAGTTGTGAAGCCATGACTGCATGTATTTCCTGCAAAGTCTCGTGTATTATCACCATACACTAAATTTAATATTATTATAATTTATAGACCACCAAATAAAAATGACTACTCTTTATTTTTTGACGAATTCTCTGATCTAGTTTTAAATTCGGATCCAATTAATACGATCATAGTTGGTGACTTAAATTTTCATTTTAATTCTTTAGTTTCACACCATTCGGATTTTTGTATACTACTAGATACGTTATCCTTATTGCAACATATCACATTTCCCACTCATATAAAGGGTAACACACTTGATTATGTTATAACTAACTGTAAAGCTAATATTATCTCAAATACTATCAGCTCATCACTTATATCTGATCATTTTTCAATTGTGTTTAATATCGACATTCCTAAGTCACATATCATATCAAATGCTTGTTCTTACCGAAGAATTGATTCTATTGACACTAATATATTTGTATCTGATTTTAATGATCTTGTCTTCCCTGGAATTGATATAACGCAATTGAATGGTATACTAGATTTGTTATTGAATAAACATGCCCCATTAGTTACTCCAAAGATATCTAATACGCATAGGGCTCCTTGGTATAATAACACTTTAGCTAACCTAAAACGTAGAACTAGATACTATGAGCGATATTTTGTTAAAGGAAGATCTGATATATCTTATGAATTATTTCGAAAGGTTCGTTCTGAATATAGAAACTCCATAAAGGAGTTTAAAATAAAATATATAAAAAATACAATTGAGTGTTGCTCAATTAACTCTCGTAAGTTTTATTCTCTTATTAACAATCTCACTGGTAGGAAGAATAATATAACTTTACCTAATATACCTGATGATGAAATATGTTCAACTTTTATAAATCATTTTCGGGATAAGATTACCATGATATGTGATACTATTAAAATTGCTAAATCTAAAATTAGTATTAATCTCGATCCATTTGCTCCCGACTTTATTCCATATTCTAATTTTGCACGAAATTATAGTTTCTCAGATTTTTACATGGTTTCAGATTCGGAAATTTATGATTTAATTATGTCATCTTCGTCGACTAGTCCTAATGATATTTTACCACTTAGTCTTATTAAAAAACTTTCTTATACCCTCATGCCGCATTATTGTTCTATTGTTAATTTTTCTTTATACACTTCTAATTTTCCTACTATATTTAAACATGCGTTAGTTACTCCATTATTGAAGAAGTCTAACTTAGATTGTTCTAACCTCTCAAATTATAGACCTATATCGAAACTACCTATGCTAAGTAAAATAATTGAGAAAGTTGTTAGTAAACAAATCAGAGAGTACCTAATGATTAATGATCTTTATGATGATTTTCAGAATGCATATCGACCAGGACATAGTACTGAGACTACTTTAATAAAGTTAACTAATGATATAATAGGCTACTTAGATGATTCAGAACATGCGCAGTTACTTCTTCTTGATCTATCAGCTGCTTTCGATAGTTTAGATCATAATATTCTTATATCTAGACTAAGATCAATAGGTTTTAATGGTGCTGCACTAAATTGGTTAATTTCATATCTATCTAATAGAACATACTCTATATATATTAAAGGTATTTATTCACCAAATGAATCTCAAATATATGGTGTTCCACAAGGATCTGTATTGGGCCCGTTATTATTTATGATTTACATTCTTCCTCTTTCTAAAGTTATTAAACAATTTACTAATATAAATTATGTAATATATGCTGATGATATTCAGTTATACTGGAAAGTACCTACTAGTAGCAATAATGTACCTAATGAGTTAACCTTGTGTGCTCGAAATGTAAGAAAGTGGCTTATTCTAAATAACCTTTTTCCTAACTCTTCTAAAACTAAACTACTTAATATTTCCCTTAAACCTTTTATTTTTTCCACTATTACATTTGATTCTACAGTTATTATTCCAAGTGATTGTGCTAAATCTCTTGGAGTAATATTAGATTCAAAATTAGGATTTACTCAATTCGCCACTTCGCAATGTAGATCCGCTAATTTTAATCTTTTTAATATTAGAAAAATTAGAAAGTACTTGAGTACGGAATCAACAATTGCGTTAGTGCAATCTCTTGTGTTATCTAGATTACAATATTGCAATAGTTTACTAATTAATTCCAAACTGAAATTATTTTATGGATTAAATAGGGTTATTAAATCATCTACAAGATTAATCTTTAATATTAAGAGGTGTGACCAAATAAGTATTACAAAAAAATTAGGCGATTTAAATTGGTTCCTTATGTAGGACAATATGTGCAAATTTAAAATACTAAGTATAACTCATAAAACTATTATTTTGAAAAAGCCTATATATTTAAATAAACTCCTTAATGAAGAGCTAATGAGAAACACTCGTCTGCAATATTCAAATTTACTTTCAGTGCCGAAAATAAATCTGATGAGAATTGGGAAAAGATCGTTCGGCTGGGCTGCTCCTTCCATGTGGAATTCTCTTCCCAAGTCATTACGATGTACAAGGAGTCACACCGAATTCAAGAAGAAATTGCGAATTTTGTTGTTAACTATTTAATTAATTTAATTATTTATTTTTTATATATTCTCAACACTTGTGAGATTTTAAAATATAACGAGTGTCTAAATAAATAATTACCTTACCTTACCTTACCTATATATATATATATATATAGTATTGATATTATTAAAAATATATTAATATATTAATATATAATAATTATTATATATATATTCTACTAGTATATAATATTATTTATAAATAATACATACAACATACACACATACATGCACACACACATACATACATACATATATACTATATTTAAATCGTATGTACTTATAATATATACATATATATTAGCATATATATTATGCATAATATATATAGGATATACAATATACTATAATCAAGGATTTATATCCTATAGTTTCTATTTATAAATATGAATTCATATATGATTCATAATTTTAATGCGAGGGTATAATTTGTGCCAGCAGAAATTGCGTATGCTATTGCTCCTCCCCTATTATATAATCGCCGCCCGCACTGGGTACGTTTGGTAAAAGTGTTCCTAAATTGGGTATAATCCGTTATTATTAATAACAGTTTTGGGTCAAATACAAATACATTTTTCAAGAATCAAATATAAATATTTATTACATTTGTATACAAATACAAAATACAAATATTAACACATTAAATATTAGATCATATTTTATATAATATAATAATCCTTATCCATATACCAGATTGCTTAATAATTAATAATTAATTGAAATCTATTTAATTCCTAAAGAAAATCAATAAAATAAAAAACTGTAAACAATAGACTGGTTGCTTGAGATAAGTTATAATATATAACATCTATACATTTTCTATATAGAATAAATTCATAAATTTATTTAAATAGTATTCATAAAATTCTTTGAAAATTATTGTTTTATTATTTTATTAAAAGTATTATTTAATAAATTGTAATTTTTTTTACATTCAAAAAGTAATTGTTTAAATTCTACATTCTATTAATTTATTAAATTAAAATATTTGTAAAAGTCTATTTTAAACTGTATTTGATCAAATACACCAAATACGACACTCAAATATAAATACATCACTGAATAATTATTCAAATACAAATACACAAAATCAGCGTATTTAAATACAAATACAAATACGTATTTTACCCCATCCCTGATTATTAATAATAATATAAGTCATAATTTTCCTATACTAAAGATGTCTGTACCTGTTATTGTGTTATACTTGGACTTGGACAACACTCAGTTACGATGCTATTCAGTAGGGGCGCTGCAACAAGGGGGGACGGGAGGGGGTATGTCCCCCCCACTTTAAAATCTAGGGGGACCTCCTATATATTGGTCCCCCACACTTTTTATTACAACATTTATTTTGTTTGGTCCCCCTTACATACAAAATCGTTCCAGCGCCCCTACTATTCAGTAATCCGTACATTTGTTCGGTGGTCATGTCTTATATCATTTTCTGTTACGTGTGAAATGGAGATTTAACATTACGATTGACATCGAAAGAACCAAACATAGAATAACTAATAAAGAATCATCACTACAAGGATCACATTAATATAATAGCTGTTTCAATTATTATTTATTTTAATTTATTTACAGAGGGCAATTATGTTAAAACTAGGGTAAAGGGGGTGATTTAAAAAAAAGGTTAAGAATCGCTAATCTAAACCAACAAATATACATACAAAATTACAATCAATTAACGGAATGTTTATTCATAGTAAATCATTATACTCTTCATACTTTTGAATAAGCTACTATGACAAAATAAACATAATCACATATTAGAAAATTATTATTGTAAATTTAAGTTATTTTAGTTATTACCCAAATCTCTATAGATTGTGAAAACAGTGCTATTTATACAAATATTTTCAAGTAAATCAGATTTAGAGTTTAGTGAAGTATTTAAAAATTAATTAATTATATAAAATAACTAATAAATATTTATCATGCAATATGAATTAAAACATTTAAGTCTATATTGAAAATATACTAGTAATAAAGTATAAAATTGATTATAATTAAGTTTAAAATAACATAACGTATATCATGTAAATTATTATAAATATATCACATATTATATGCATAAATAAGTAACAAATTAATAATTCAAGTTATTTAAAATAAATATATTATAAGTAAATATGTTATACATTAAAATACAAAATATATATGAATAATATTAAACATAACTAATGTTACAAACCTTTAGAAGACATTTTGTCCAAAAGATCTCAGCACCTGAGGGTGATACTTACAGTGCTTTGCTTTATTCTAGAACCTATACATATGTTATATATATTTTATTAGATATTAAAAGTTTAATATTATAAACCATAAGTTATTGAATATCTGATAATATATTATGAAATTAATCAGTTTAGGGGAAGGTTGGGTAATGACGCCATAGTTTTGTTATATCGCTATAACTTTTTAAATATTTATTAGTTTTTGATGAAAAATAAATAGTCTATGGATAATATGATTGTTAATAAAATAGTAATTTTGAAGTGTATATATTGTATATTGAATTCACGATTCTGATTTGTACCATTACCCTACAATTGGTAATACACGTCTGGCTGTCGGGTAATGGTGTGTATTATTAAGCAATCATCGTTAAGGGCATAACGAGGTTGAGAAATCAGCTAAAATCACAAAAATAATTTAAAATTTTGTATTCAATATTATTAATTTAGTATATGTTATTTATTATCTGTCAAAATATTATCATTGAAAATGGCCTATAAATACCATAAAAAGCATATTTTATAACACACCTTTTAAAATGAAAAACGTGGACTTATAATTTATATTGAAATCTACATGAATAATTTATAGTAATAACTACATTTTATTTTATAACATTTTTATACTTATATATTGTCGATTTACAAAATTTAAAAACAGAATTGTCTATCTTTATTTATTCTATATTATTATCTTTGTAATTATATGTCATGTGATATTATAAACCAATAGAAAATCTAATAAACATACACTATATATTTCTTACTTTCTTTACATCATTTAACTTTTAAATATATTATATTTATAATTAGTTTCATTTATATATTAGTTTTATTATATTATAAATTAGTTATTTGTATACTATTATTAGCCTTTATATTAGATTTTTAGTTGAATTTATTTTATTTATAATTTGGTTTTCAACTTATATTTCTACGTATATTTACATTTATTTATATTAATTTATATTAATTACATTTAGTTATAGTTAGTAGTATTTAAATATATATTTATTAGTTATTATTAGTATTAATAGTATTTTATTTCATATATTATTGTATCTTGTATAATTATATATTGAATGTATTTTACTATTACAATTGACAATTATGTATTCAATGTATTTTACAATTCCAATTTATAATTATTTATTGAATTTATACATCTAAATATATATTATTTTATAAATTATATAACACTATTATTGATTTATTTTATCATAATATATAAACTATACATAATAACATATTTTAATTCTATATACTACTATGATAATTACATAAACTGTATTTGCTTTATTTTATAATAAAGATTTTTACTTAGTAAAACTTTAGATGCGTTTTACACAGAATAATTATTTTGTACTACATAGGTGAATATAAATGTATGTTTAGAACAATCTAGCATAGGTATCATATATTTTGTTTGCTATATGTAAATGGTATATGAATAAATAATATTTGTCAATTGGGTAACTATTATTGAAGGATAATATTGGTATAAATTTAAAAAAATATTAGTTTAAATAAAGTAGACATAATAAATAATATATTTATACATGAAATAATTTATATATTTAAAAAAAATATAAACACACAATTGTAGCAGTATATATATTGTATACAATACAAAAATAGATAGTTAAATTCATTGAATAGTTTTATCTAAACATAGATTTTAATTAATTTGTCTCTATATAGTTTACTTTTCGATATACTGGAGGTTGGCGTAGTTACCGACTGACGCCCATTACCCAACCTTCCCCTATATACTTTTAATATCTGCCTATCATAGAATTAAATTATATCGTATATTAGATAATTAACAGAATATTGAAAAATATCACTATTCTTTGTATAATTATTATAATATAATATAGTATAATATAATTATATTTACTAGTAAAATTGGTAGCCAGAAATCTAGTACGAGGTAATTTCGTACGACTTATATGAATATATATATAATAAATTATTAAATATTGATATAACATATTGTATTATATATATATATACGTATAAGAACTGTAATTATGAAATAAACTAAATTTAATAAGTCGTACGAGATTACTGGTAACCATAAAATTGAAACTTAAAAAGATCAATTTCAATAATATATAGCTTTAAAAACAACTCATTTGGTGAGCAAACTTAATTTACATTTTGTAATTCTAAATAACATGAATTAAGATAAATATGATAATTATAAATAAAATGAATTATGATAAATTTTAATCAGCGGACATATATAAATATTAATAGAATAGTATATATATATATATATATATATATATATATATATATATCTTATAATATTAACATTACGATCAGTGGACATCTAAAATATACATAGAATAGTATATAAGAGTAACATTTAATGTTACATTACGATCAGCGGACATCTATAAATCGACGGACATCGGCGGACATAAATTGAATTATAAATCATAATAAATGAATATATCATTTTAAAAACCTGTCATTTGGTGAGCCGGTATTTCCTCAACACTTTCAAAGTGACTTTGTATGTCAATTTTCACATTTGATAATTCTAAATAACATGAATTACGATCAATTTGATAATTATAAATAAAATGAATTATGATCAATTTAAATAATATATATTTGACAAGTATAAATATTAATACTATATTATTATAATACTAAATGAAATAAATATTGTAAATATTATATTTAATATATAAATAAACAATTACATATAATCTATTTTAAAATACTATATTGAAATGAATGCCAGACGTTTCGTATATCGGACGTTTCGTATAAGACGTTTCGTATAAAATAATCAGACGTTTCGTATAGGAATTCCAGACGTTTCGTATAAAAGACGTTTCGTACAGACGTTTCGTATACTAATTTCAGACGTTTCGTATAAGGAATTTATAAGTTTGTTATCTATTAAATAGTTAATAATCAACTTTATAAATAATTGTATTCCTATTATAATATTTGTATATATATATATTTATTGAAAGTAAAACAATATTATTATAAATTATGACTGTGAAATATTATATTTATATTAATATTTATATCGGACGTTTCGTATACGAATTTCAGATATTGTGTTTAATATTTATTTAGATTTTTTTAATTACTATATATAATTACTATAATTACTATAATACCGACTTGGGATATTGCAATATTTTATTTTACTATACATATATATATATATATATATATATATATATATATATAATTAACTTCTTGGGTATCGTTACTTTATTAATATATTTTAGTTATAATACAATATATTATTATAGATGGATCTGTAATAAGTAAACAACTTTAACAACTCGTTATATGATTTTATTTATAAAGGTATAGCAAAGGGCTTTGGGTATATTTTTAATATAATTTATACTAATACATTTCATAAGATACAATTATACATCAAATATACAATTATACATTAAATATATACATTAAATATATACATCAAATAAACGAGTAGGATATACATCAAGTATACAATATATAAATATACATCTGAAAGTTTGTTCATCAAATAATGGAACATTTTCGATTCATCATATAACAAATTTATTAACCTATGTGAATATATAAATATATATTTTGTATAAAATAATATTATTTACAAACTTATATAAATTCAAACTAATTTCACCAATACGTATTATATATATATACTATAGTATATATACTATTATAATAGTATAATACCCTTGTTAATACTATATAGTGTATAGAGTATACAATATATATATATACCTACTATATTATATAGTAGGTAATATAGTCTATAAATACTATTATGTGTATGTGGTATCCAGTAGGGATCATAACAAGAATTCGACAGCAACACTGCAATGCAAGGACATGAACTTTAAATATACTGCGCGCGCGCGCAAAATAGTTTGCTATAGGCTCGTTACATGCAGTGATGTGTTATGCATTTAAATGATTTGCAATATAATTTATATTCATACGCGATTATTCAGATATATATTATATAATACGCATACATGTATATAATATATATATATATTATATATATATATATATATATATATGCTGTGTATATATATATAAATATAAGATATATATTATAAATAAATATTTTTTTTTAATTAAACTAAATTTAAATTATTACTATCAGAAATTACTCGATTATAATTCGAATATGTTACGTACGAATGAGATCGATATCGTTTTAGAATGTCCATTTAAGTAGAATCGATATATTATATATGTATAATACTATACGTCATAAATATGCTATCCGTTATAGTAACTGTACAATGAAGTATTTGTTAATAAATTTGATTTTAAATTAAATTTAAATTATTACTATCAGAAATTACTCGATTATAATTCGAATATGTTACGTACGAATGATATCGATATAGTTTTAGAATGTCCATTTAATTTCAAGTAGAATCAATATATTATATATGTATAATACTATACGTCATTAATATGCTATCCGTTATAGTAACTATACAATGAAGTATTTAATAAATTTTATTTTTAATTAAATTTAAATTATTACAGAAATTACTCGATTATAATTCGAATATGTTACGTACGAATGAGATCGATATAGTTTTAGAATATCCATTTAATTTCAAGTAGAATCAATATATTATACATATATAATATATTGATTCTACTTGAAATTAAATGGATATTCTAAAACTATATCTCGATCGAGAGTTCGAATCTTTCTGAAGGTATTTTTTTATTGAATTTTGTAATAATATATATTTTGTTAGATAAATTATAATTCAGTTTACTGGAGTTAATATAAACATTTGTAACAATATAAATTATTTTATTATTATATAAATATATTAATAGCATTATATATATATATATATATATATATATATATATATATATTCATTCAACTACACGTATATAGATCATCGATATAAAGAAAGAATTACATATTTAGATCTTTAAATCGATGCTATAGATATAAACATACATCTAAACACATACACACATACACACACCCACACCTGCGCGTGTTTACGAAACACACTATTACACAAATATGTATACTCATACAGTGTACACTCATACGTATGAGTCATATTCATACATACACATATATACGAAAGTATTCAATGAATCTATACATTTATATCTATGGTTATATTTATTATATAATATTGTTTATGAATCATTATTTATTTTGGTTTATATTTATCGATATGATAAATATAAACACTTATTTAAACGAAAACCCAACCCAAACCCAAACCCATACCCAGCCCAAACCCAGCCCATACCCAACCCCAACCCAAACCTAAACAGAATAATCAAACAGGATATTGCGAAGCAATATGAATGCAAATATTCTCAAAGGCATTGCCACCGAACCGATCCCTCCACATCCGCTCATCAAGATATGAGCTTAATTGCTCCGTATGCACCCCCTTCATACTCTTAATCGGCAACTTAACTTTCGCCCAGTATGATTCAATAGACTGGGTGTGGACACCAGTCACTGGATCGACGAAATGTAGAGAGTGGTTAACAGAGCGATAATTGTACTGGGGGTCTGAACGTAATCGTGTGTATGCTGCCCATTGATCGCTATGGATGATACTTCCGGGTCTGATATTGTCATATATAATGGGAAGTAGTGTGGCAGCAGACCTGTCAGGCACAACTTTCATTATACCAATACTAGGACTCGTAGAGGTATCAACCATACCAAATACCCACACAGTAGAGACGGGGCCTCTACCGCGGTGGTGTTTCGGCTTGTGGCGGAACTGACTTTCATCAATTTCGATTACAACACCTGGACCACCCATTCTAAGATCCATAGACAGTATTTGCATACTGCATACTTCACGAAGATGGATGAAGTGTTGCCCGAGCGAATTCGCAGACAAATTTAACTCATTAGCATAATCGCAAATGCGAGACCCCTTAGACCATGCATGAATAATCATTACATGTCGTGCTAATGGTAAATTTGAATTTGAAAAGAAGCTTATATATATATATACTATAATATATTATACTATTTACTATAGCATATTTATGACGTATAGTATAATACATATATAATATATTGATTCTACTTGAAATTAAATGGAAATTCTAAAACTATATCGATCTCATTCGTACGTAACATATTCGAATTATAATCGAGTAATTTCTGTAATAATTTAAATTTAATTAAAAATAAAATTTATTAAATACTTCATTGTATAGTTACTATAACGGATAGCATATTAATGACGTATAGTATTATACATATATAATATATTGATTCTACTTGAAATTAAATGGACATTCTAAAACTATATCGATCTCATTCGTACGTAACATATTCGAATTATAATCGAGTAATTTCTGATAGTAATAATTTAAATTTAATTAAAAATAAAATTTATTAACGAATACTTCATTGTATAGTTACTATAACGGATAGCATATTAATGACGTATAGTATTATACATATATAATATATTGATTCTACTTGAAATTAAATGGACATTCTAAAACTATATCGATCTCATTCGTACGTAACATATTCGAATTATAATCGAGTAATTTCTGTAATAATTTAAATTTAATTAAAAATAAAATTTATTAAATACTTCATTGTATAGTTACTATAACGGATAGCATATTAATGACGTATAGTATTATACATATATAATATATTGATTCTACTTGAAATTAAATGGACATTCTAAAACTATATCGATCTCATTCGTACGTAACATATTCGAATTATAATCGAGTAATTTCTGATAGTAATAATTTAAATTTAATTAAAAATAAAATTTATTAACGAATACTTCATTGTACAGTTACTATAACGGATAGCATATTAATGACGTATAGTATTATACATATATAATATATTGATTCTACTTGAAATTAAATGGACATTCTAAAACTATATCGATCTCATTCGTACGTAACATATTCGAATTATAATAGAGTAATTTCTGTAATAATTTAAATTTAATTAAAAATAAAATTTATTAAATACTTCATTGTAAGGTTACTATAACGGATAGCATATTAATGACGTATAGTATTATACATATATAATATATTGATTCTACTTGAAATTAAATGGACATTCTAAAACTATATCGATCTCATTCGTACGTAACATATTCGAATTATAATCGAGTAATTTCTGATAGTAATAATTGTAATTGTAATTTTTTTTTTTAATAATTTATTTATAATATATATATATATATATATATAAATGTTTTTTAAATAGGAAAATAAATAGCATAATATATATATATAACATGGGTTGTGGCTCAGTGCTATAAATGATGCGTTCTAAGCAGAAAGTCGACTGGGATTCCGAGTTCGAATCTAGCTGGAGCTAGATTTATTTTTATCACATACATATATATATATATAATTACTATATGCTAGGATCTACTTTCATTCGGATCTACTTTCACGCGTATGTATATTTATTTGAATATTTCAACTCCCGCATTATAAATATAACTCCCGCAAGTATGTGTTCATGTCCTTGCTGTCGAATTCTTGTTATGATCCCTCCTATCTTAGTAATTTTATTTGTAAGGACCACATATTCTAGTTAATTGCAATTCAAAATATATGGGCGTATACGATAATAATTGGTGGATAGTTGACAAAATCATATAATGAGTTATTAAAGTTGTTAACTTATTACAGATCCATCTATAATAATACAATTGTATTATAACTAAAATATATAAATAAATTAACGATACCCAATAAGTTAATTATATATATATATATATATATATATTAAAATAAAATATTGCAATATCCCAAGTATATATAGTAATTAAAAAAATCTAAATATATATTAAACACAATATCTGAAATTCGTATATGAAACGTCTTATACGAAACGTCCGTTATAAATATTAATATAAATATAATATTTCACAGTCATAATTTATAATAATATGGTTTTACTTTCAATAAATATATATATACAAATATTATAATAGGAATACAATTATTTATAAAGTTGATTATTAACTATTTAATAGATAACAAACTTATAAATTCCTTATACGAAACGTCTGTACGAAATGTCTTTTATACGAAACGTCTGGAATTCTTATACGAAACGTCTGATATTTTTATACGAAATGTCTTATACGAAACGTCTGGTATACGAAACGTCTGTCACCCTATTGAAATTACCTTAGCAGATATAAAATAAGGTGACGGGTCAAAACTAACGCGCAATATTTAAAAAAACAAGCGCGTGAGGCGGGAGTTGAATCATTGAAGTGAATTTAAGTTGATCATACAATTCGAATTTGAATTATGTCATACAATGTATATATTATAGAAAGGACATACGTCCTTTATTGGATATATATATTCATTTCTGTGTATACGCGACTCCCGCCTATTGCATCGCATTGTTTACTTTTTAACTCTCGCGCGTTAGTTTTGACCCTGATTCTAAAATAAATGTAGTATGATATATAGCCTATATATATTCTATTGAATAAAAAATACAATAACTAACTTTATAACTGACGAATAATATACATTTTAGAACACTGGTTGAAATAGTTTGCAATTAATTATTATGGGGGGAAACCAAAGACGTTATATATTAATACATTTATTCGTTTATTTAGATGTCTATGGGGGAAACAAATTATAAATCAAAGATTATTTATGAACAAACCAAAATAAACAACAAGTGGGTAAACAAGTAATAGTAACATTAATAATAGAAACTATTAAAACAAGGTAGTATTCGGCTATTTATATAACACTTGTAGCAATGGATTACCAAATTTATAATTAACTAGATATATTTTTCAATATATATATATATATATATATATAAAAGATTACACTCGCTTCGTTGAATTCATACTGAATAGACGTGTTTTTCTATGCATTCATATAATGGCTATTTCGAGCAAACAAATTAATACAAGAATTACTCAATTTAAAAATTATACAAAGTATAAGCAAATTAAGTGATATCATAAATAATCAGACCATATAGATACGAAATTTAAAGGAGGATAATCGTGCATTAAAACACAATATTAGTTAAAATTAATACTAATATAAGTATAAGTAGTAGTAATCAAATTGATTCATTATCTGTTAAACAAGATATAAATGATAATAACATCATTCTTATAATCGATAATGATAATAACGATACTAAAATTGATTATACTAATACAGACAATTGTATAGAATTATTTAATAATGAATTAGAGTTTTCAATAGATAATACTAATATATTAGATCATCTAATCTAATTTAGATGTAATGAAAGTAAGTAATTTTGATAAATAAAATAATAAGACTAAATTAAATAAAAATTATACAAAGTATATTATTAAATTAGATAATATTGATACAACATCTAGCATATTATTTAGGAAAAAGAAACTTATTGACGCTAATATTTGTATACAATCAGAATTATCTAAATAAATCGATAATTTATTTGATCAAACTTGACAATTAAAATCTAACAATATCGATATTAATGATCATTACTACCTAGACCAGTACCTAGACATAATTTAAATTAATTTTTGTTGGTTTATGGAATGCATCAGTGCGTGAGCAATCGGCCGTCCGTGAGAGGGAAGGCAAGGGAGAAATAATAAGTCTTAAGGTGGCGTTTAAAGGAGGGAGTTGATGTGTTTGTTCGTAGGTGATTGGGCAGGGAGTTCCAGTGGTAAGGGGCAGAGAGGGCAAAGGATCGTATATTGGAATAGTGGAGTTTGTGTAGATGGGGAGGGAGGCAAGGTAGTCAGGGGAGTTGTGGTGAATAGCTTTGTGGATGGTCAGGGAAAGTTTGTACTGTAGGCGGTAGGGGACTGACAACCAGTGTAGTTGTTTTAGGAGAGGTGTAATGGAGTCAGAAGAACGACGGGGAAGTAAATGGACGCAGCGAACTACAGCGTTTTGGAGTCGTTATAGTTTGATGAGTTTATATTCAGGGAGGTTAAATAGTAGGGAGTTGCAATAGTCGAATAGGGGGATGATATAGGAGGAGGCAATGGTAATAGCGATGGGGAGGGGAATGGAGCGTCGGATTAAGCGGACGCAATGTAGGTGGTAGTGGATGGATTTGTGCATATGTAGAAGATGGGAGTTAAGGGAAAGGGTGGTGTTATGTTACAATTCTTTATCATTAGCAACTTTATGAAGTTTGAGGTGCCACGGATCTTTGTGGGCTTGGATGATTTCCGATAGGTTTATTAAAAGTAAAAACACAGCTTAAGATAATACATATTTATTTACAAGAGGAAGTAGTTAGGTTAGAGTTCATGTTGTTGTTTACAAAGAAAATGAACTTTACATTAATATACATAACATCCCCCTTCGTTAGTCAATGAGATCGGGGGCTGGGATTTGATGTGGGTGTGACTCACAATGGTCCACAGTGGGAATGGGTGAATCGATAATAATAGATATATAGTATATGATATATATAATGGTCGTGGCATGTGGGTAGCTCGTGTTGTAACTTTCTTTAGCGTGATGTCGATATCGATTGTTCCGTAGTGGACCATCTTGTCTCCGTTGTAGATAGCAGCGTGGTTCGAATACGGACACCCAATATACCACTAGATAAACTATATATTATTGATGAATCAATCAGAAAAATTATAATTACGTTATTTAAAATTAATTTTATAAAAAATATATTGTAATTTAATTAGTTAATAATTTATTTATTTTTATTATTTGTTAATTAATAATACAATGTAAGTATACTTACATATATACTTATATATACTTACATATATATCTAAATAATAAATTTTTTAGAAGTAGCTTTAATAGTGGTATTAATATTATAATACATGCAATTTTTATGAAAATTAGAATTGTTAATTAGCTGACCGCTGATTGGTTATAGGGTGTCCGTATTAGGAACTTATACGACCTCTAGATATATGCTTATAACTTAATTAATATTTAATACAAAATATAGAAATTAATAGATAACCTAATACAATTTTTAGAATGCTTTATTTTTTTAATAATATAGTGATATATTTTATATCGATACATTTGTATAATCTTCAGGTTTTAAGTTGAAAAATCAGTGTATTGGATCAGCAATATTTTGTATAATTCAAAAATAAAAAATACTTTTTTAGACTATTTTTATAATTATGAATATTTTATTCATTACAATTTTTTGTGTAGGATTTATGGTTTCTGAGTGTCCGTATTCGGTTACTTTCCCATAATTGTGTATAAATAAATGATCAGCTCTCGTTAAAATAATGGATGCTTTAACATGATAGAAGCTTCGATGGTTCATTAGAGCCATATATGGTTATAAGTGAAAACATCATCTACGTTCCTGGATATTTGTAATTCTAATTTACATTAAGAAACATACTAAACTTTTGCATGCGTATATTAATATTTTGCTGAAGAAAGTGTATGAATACTTTTATTTAAGTTCCTGATATGTATTTTGTATCTGCCTCATTAATATATTGATCCTTATATATTTATTTCAAAGATTTCATTATGGGCCATAATTATGGGTAATTTGAAATGAAGTAACATAAGATATATTACATAAATAAGTTAACTTCAAAAAGATTTTATTGGAACTAAGAGATATTTTCTGAGAAAATGTATTCAGAAATCTAACTTATAATGCTGAGTTATTATGATACTAGAGGTATTATTCAGTTTACATAATATAGTACGAATTTAGAAGAGTAATTAATTATATAAAATTTATTAAAAAATTAATTATTTGTGCACATTTTGTATATAACATATATAGGTATATCACATGCCTATATTAATAAATATCAAAACATTAATTTATTTGTTAAACTAATTTTTAATGTGTTTAATTACATTATAATATATTTATAAAAGTAAACAACTCTATAAAAATTGATATCAAATTTATTAAAAAGTAATGTTTTATACATAATTTAGTCAACTATAATTAGTATACCAACATATATTATATAATATTAAAATAAAAATAATATATAAAAACAACAATATTTACATATAAAGTATATTTTTTAAAATTTACAATTCAGAGTAGATAAATATAATTTTAAACATATATAATTATAATATAGATCATATAAAATAAAATGATCACAATATAATAAAACTATTTTAAATTAATTTATTTTTGATATAATATAGTAATAAAATATTTTATAATATAATATATATATAATAATATATATATAAATATAATATATATAATAAAATATCCTACATCAGAATTAAATATTCACCATATTTAATATTAGAATATTTCAATTTTCTAGTGTAATTATCTAAAGAAATACAATATATGTTACTATCTTTATACATATAAAATAAACTTGCAATACTATCATAAACAGTATTATCAGTTATATCATTGAATACATCAGTGTTTATTGTATTCCACTGATTAGTGTGTATATTATAACTTTCTATATTAGTAACAAGTTCACCTTGACCCTTATAACCACCAACAGCATACATAAGATTACCAGATTTCACTGCAATATGTCTTTGTCTATCATTTTCTAAAGGTGCCATAGATTCCCATACATCATCTTTATAACAAATAACTTTATTAATATAACCATCACAACTACATCCACCAATTACATAAATGTCATTATCATCAATAATGGTGGCATGATTACATACACCGCATGGTAATGTTGGACCTACTGACCATTCATCTGTACTAGTGTTATAGATGATTACTTTATCTGTTCTAACTTCAGTATCAATATATTTACCACCTATAGTAATTAGATTACCATCATACATTTCATTAATAGTAGGTGGAAAATCTTCATTAAATACATAATCATTAGGATAATGACAATTAGTTATAGTATTAGTGAGCTTATTGTATTTAAACTTTTTACCTATACTACTGCATAATATATACAAGTTATTAGATTTTGTATAAATGACATTAGTGACAGTACCAAAATCATGTTTAATTAATGCAGTATTAGTTTGTACATCATAAATTCCATCAGTACTTACTATATATAATGACTGATTACTATATTCTATATTATTAAAGGAGGTTTGATGACCATACTTAATTAATAAATCTAAAGTTTCAGGGTTATTATTAAGACAATTTATTATAGAAATATTAATATTAATATCTTTAATTATGTTATCAAGATCCATATTACCAGTATCGATATCTTTATTAGAGATCATTAATTCATTACTGCATTCAATTAAATTTATAAATTTAAATAATTCTTCTGCATACTTCATTCTATTATTTAAATCGTATTGCAACCATATCGTCAATGCTTTCACAATATAATATTCATCCTCTATTCTAAATAAATGTTCGGATAACGATATTTTCAATTCATCAAAAGTATATTTTAAAAATATATACTTTTCAATTGAATTTTTAAATATTGATTCTAATTTATTCTTAATGATAATTATATAATCTTCTACTTTTAATGATAAGTCATATTTATAAATTAGATTCAGTAGTGTACTTTCAGGATGTTCTAATAAATATTCCGTTAGGAATTGATCACATTTTTCTGATAATTCTTTAATCTGATTAGAATAATATTTTTATTAAAAAAATTATAATTTAAAGTATATAATTTGTTGAAAATACTACAAATAATTATTAAAAGTGGTAGAACAAAATAATATTAACTGGGCTTTATATAAGAATATACTTTTAAAATTATAATTATCTAGCTAAAATACTAAAATGCTATATTTTTATAAAAAAAATATAATATTCTAACAAATCACTATTGCGTATATTCGTATATACTATTCGTATATATGATATATAGCTAACCCCTCCCCCTTGGATAATTATAAAATGATTTTCTTAATTATATATTGTAATCATAAATATATATGTATATATATGTGGTTAATAAAATGATTTTCTTAATTATATATTATAATAATAAATCTATATATATAATACATACTTAATGTGGAAATGTTAATTAGTATTATTAGAGTATGTATTAATCAAATATTTAATATAAAATATCAAATAAATGATATAATTATAATTTTATAAATAAGGTAATGATTCATATGATACATCCAAATTATAAACATTTTTAGTTGATAAACAACATGTTACCCATATTAAGGAATGGTTAAGCGAACAACAAATAAAGTTATTATTATAATGTAATGTTAATTTATTGATTATACTGTAGTTACTACAGTGTAGTGCATACAATTATAGATAAACGATCATATATAGTACTACGTAATATTATAACGTAATGATTTATTAAATGTATAGTAATTAATCAAGTGAATCAGGTCAATTAGTCAATATTCAATGAATACTAATATCTTATTATATCAATAATAGAGTATATATAATAGTATTTATAGAAATATTTAAAAAATATATTATATACTTTATGATAACATTATATAATGAAAGGTGAACCTGCAAATAATTGGTAATTTCAATGAGTGATGAAATATTATCAACCGATAATTTTAATTCTCCGGAATATAGGTAGTCAATAAGTTCGCTGAATGATTTCTTGTCAAAAGTAAAGTTGACCTGATTATTTCTTGTTTCAATGACATCATTAGATAGTAAGGCTTTGAAGTAATGACTCTCATATGCAATTATAATTTTATGCACCTAAAATAATAATGTGATATAAAATATATTGGTATATATTAAAATGTTCACATATATATATATATATATATATATATATATATATATATATATATATATATATATATATATATATTTAGCATGTGACTTAAATATTGAATTCTGCTGATACATTAAAACATTACTTCTGTAAATTGTAATACACTATACACCATATTGAAAATGTCTAATACACATACATGGATAAGTCGAAATATTGGTAATGTTGATATTGTCATAAAGATACTTAGAAATAATTTACAATTTGGAATCTGATTTCCATGATATTTAGTAAAGGGTTGAAATACCATCTATATAGATTCTATACTATTTTTTATAAAATATGCAAGTAATAAAATCATACTACTATACATTATATTTTAGGAAACGTAATTGGAATATTGTTAACATTTTTAATCTATATAAATTAGACATAGAGTTCTACGTACTTGAGAGAATAGTTAATACAATTCAATATTATTATATTTAATTCATATTTTAAATTGTATACAATATATATATATTTCTTTTTATTTCTATAAAATAAGAAAATTAATTTAAAAAATGAATTAATCTATATATCTCTTTTCAATATCAAAAAAAATATTTGAATATATCATAAACTATTATCTGAATTTCATTTTGAACTATAGTATCCCAATATTATTATATTGATTACTATATTATATAGTGAGAACATAATTATATTTAGATAAATGCATTAAGTTATTTAAATAACAAATAAATAGAACGGATTTAAAATTTAAAAAATGGTTAATATACTAGTTAGGTTATATTCTACCTTTATAATTATACTAAAATATATATTCATCAATTAATCGATATTTTTTCATATTTTATAATTTGAATAATTTTTTTTTATATTTACATTCATTAAACACATTTTTTATAATACTTGTAAAACAGATTATTACATAATATTTATTATATGATATCATCAGAATTGAATCAACATCGTAAATATAATAAATTTAAAAAATCCAAAATATTCTCAATTTGTAAACCGACAGACATTTATTTCCAATTTAGAGAAATGACCACATATTATACATATTAAACTTATATATATATATATATATATATATATATATATACTGTATCGACAAATAGGTTCTAATGAAATTTTAAATATATTTATTGTAATTGCCATATAATATATGCCAGAGAATATCACTTGTAACAAAAAAATTGGCTGTATTGACTAAATGTTACTATAATATTTAGAATTTTGCTTCACGTATATCAACATTATGAAAGTATTATACAGTTTTAGTAATTATAATTTACAGGGAGGTTGCTGAGTATATTACCAAACTATGTACTTCATATATTATCTAATATATTTATATAAGAATTATTGTAGAATCACAATACTATATATAGTATGTGCATGTTTGCATAGTGTATACACATGCAAACATGCACATACTTGAATTTATTATCTTGAGAGTTAATATTTTAAGATCTTCTATCTAGGTAGTCACAAAATCTATATTTAATAATATTTAATATACAATATCAAAACAATGAATATACTCAACACATATATAGTGCATATTTTAAAAATGTTTATCAATATTGATGAAGATGATTAATATAACATTATATATCCATAGGATATTTCTAAGTTAGACGATGTTCTATTACCAGATATGTTTTCTGTGTATGATACAAACAATACAAATATTCTTGTAATGATTATATCAATGTAGATGATAGTATTATTCCATACTAATATTTTATCAATATCACATAGTTTCCAAGATATAAATTATGCAAATGATTGTGAATATAATTATAATATATATATATGATTCCATTAGTATAACATCTACAACCGATATTATTAATATTCTAACTGATGTACACAATTATATCTATAAATAATATCGATAATTCTGAATGTAAGCAGTTGTCCAATATTAAATAACCTGTTGACAATTGTAATTTATCAAAGTTAATAATTACTAAACAAACAAATAGATTACTAATGTACCTAATTATCAACAATAACAAAATATATATATTATATTCATACTTTTATTGTTTAATTTATGAAATACATAATTAGATAGGTAATACAAATACATAGCGACATGATCCAAATCAAGGGTAGAATATATTTGATATCTGATAATATTGATATAAATGTTTCTATAGCACTACTCATAAATAGGTGTAACTTTAAATTAACCACAAATTAACCCTAAACTTACGTAGTGACATACGGCTGTATCGATATATTTTCTAAAGTTAATTTTATAATATTTTATTTATATAGTTTAATTGGACTTGCTTTAAAATTAAGGGTAAGCTCGATAAGCTTTAGATTCTACAAAAACCCTGGTTGAAACCTAAATCTGATAATAATAATAATAATAATAATAATAATAATGGTTTGTCAATACAACCGGTTTCTACTATATATATGTTTACTAAATATAATTAGAAATTGTACTCACTTTAATAATATAATGAATAATTACTGATCTTGAATGGATATGAATCAATGAAGTTAAAAATATTAAACTTTAAATATCACTAGGAATATAAAAAGAAGCATACAATTGATATTTAAATATCTTTCACATGACCTCATAGGAAGCTTAACTAATTATGATATATGAGGTTATATTAAAAATACATTTTTATCCAAGAGTCATTAATCATAATATAAGATATCTTATAAAAATAATAAAAATTAAAATGTGTTAACTTAAAACTTTAAATAAATACTAATATATATATATATATATATATATATATATATATATATATTTAAAGATTTAATTTAAATTAAATATAACCCAATTATACATATAGGACCTATCATATTAAACATAATATAAAAATAATTAAATATAAGCACATGTATCAATATATTTACCTTATAAGTGTCGTCATTATTTATAATTGTGAAATCTGTCAAAAATTCTTCTTTACGGGACATATTCAAATATGTAAGTATATTTTCTTTATATGTTGACATCTGATTTAATATTTAAAATTAATCGTATGCTTTATAATATATAATCATTATAAATCTAAAATATAGGTTTGTTTAAAATACCTATTTGATATTCTATTATAATAAAGAAGTCAAATAATGATATAAATATATACAAAATAATGTTGTAGAAGTCTATCGTACAACGGGTGTCGCTCAGTTATAAATCGACGAGCATTATCGCACACTCTAGAGCAGGGGTTCCCAACATATGGGAACTATTATTAATATAAATAAATCAAATACAGAAGATACAAATATTAAATCATCAGACACAGTACAATCAGTTACATATTTTATAACATTAGATAATCATAAGTCTATAGTAAATATTCTTAAAAAAAACTATTGTTAATAAATACAAACTATTATTTAAACAAAAAACACCCAAATAATATTAATAATATATTCTACAAAACCAGACAGTTGGTAAAATCAAAGAAAATTACTATTACCTGGGTTTTTAATAATAAAGTTTATATCAGTACTGACAAAAAAAATAAAATAGTGATTACAGATACAACACAATTAACGTATTATACTGAAGTGATTTCAAATACATAAGTTCATATTTTATTTAATACTTTTATTTTATACTTTTTTATTTTAATTAATTCACTATGAATAGGGGGGATAGGAACGGAAGGAATGAATAGGTTTATTTCTACATTTTCCTATATTTATTCCTACATTTATTTCTGATTTTTACAAATCAATTGATAATTCTAATAGTATTGATTGCAAGTATTATGATTATACAAATATATAAAATGCATTCAATTGTGATACAAGTAATATAAATGATTTTTCTATACTTCATATAAATGCACACAGTATTAGTGCAAATTATAATAATATTATACATTTTATAGATTCTATTCATAAACAATGCACTATTATTATAATCACAGAAACATGGTTGAATGATTCAAATAATAAATTATATAATTTATCAGATTATAACTTAACAGGTATAAATAGATCGTCATGTGGAGGATGTGGTGTTTTATTATATGTTAGTATCACTAACTTAGTAATTATATTGACTTTGAAAATATAGATGATTTGTGTTATACTAATAAAGAAATATGTGACATGTGTACAATTAAGTTTAAATTAAAAAACTCAAATATAAAATATTTAATTATTGGTATATATAGACCACCTAATAGTAGCATTATTGATTTCACTGATATTTTTACAAATAAATTTGAAAATGATATACCTATCAGAGTATGTAATATGTATTGGTGGTGATGTAAATATAAATGTTCTTAATTATAATGATTCGAATAATACTAAATATTTCTACGATAGCATATATTCACTTAATTTATACCCAACAATATCTAAACCAACAAGAATTTTAAGCACAAATTCACTCATAGATAATTTTTTTTAAAACTTTCAAGATACTTTAATATCTGGTATAGTCTACTCAGACATAAGTGACCACTTACCAATGTTTATAAATTTTAAAATAACATCTAAAAGAGATAATATAATTATAATTAAAAAGTCACGTATGCTCAAAGAAAATAACATTTATAAATTCAAACTCGCAATAACTAATTTTATTTGGAATTTACTCAAATATGAGGTTACACTTGAATCTGGCCGCCTACTAATTTTCATATTTTATGGGGCGTGTCTAACTTCTCAAAGATAATTAAATATTCAAATATTTAAATATAAATGTAATGAGTATTCAGATATATAGAATATATACAAGTATATACTAATATATTGTATATTGCACATTTAACATATAGCATATTTTGATACGTATAGATATTATTTAAAATGTCTAAATAATCACATTTAATAAAATAAATACGGAAATTTCGTATAATACAGAATTATTCTTCGAATAAATAACTCAATAAATAAAATCTATTCAATACGCATATACACTTGAATAATAAGTTTATGATAGTATATATGTTATATATAATTATATATGATTCATTTAACTTATATTTTACGATGATGCGTATTGATATTATTTAAATGGCAAAATATTCACATTTAATCAATATAAATAAGTATATATCGTATAAGAATAAATAAACAACTATTCAATATCGTATATAAACTTGAATATTCAATATATTACTATGAATTATATTTATAATACTTATATAGTGCTTTCTTTCTAGATATTCTTTTTGTTATGTTTTATTCAGTTTTATTCAGTTTTACTTCATTTTATTTCATTTTTTTCTTCTTTTATACTAATACATCTATATTTTTGTTTAGTGTATTATTTTATAGTACTTATTATTTATTTTAGTTATTTATTTATAAATAATTAAATGATGATTACATAATTTTATGGCAAGTTCAAACAATTTATATTATTTTTCTATTTTATTCATTGTATTGTATCTATGTAAACAGGAAGTCATCTAATATTTTATAATATTTTACTTATTTAGTTTTTTTTTGAACTTGCTTTAAAATTAAGGGTAATTGTCTCAATAAGCTTTAGCTTCTACAAAAACCCTGGTGCAAACCTAAATCTGATAATAATAATAATAATAATAATAGTGGATTATTTATTAAACTTGCCTGACAATGTATTCATTTAAATTTACTAAATATAAAGTTTACAATCATAATTACACATGGAAATATTGTTGTGAATTAGAGGCGCCATATTTATATGACTAATAGTTTATTTATAGGTGATGACGCGCTATCATATTAGAATAAATAAATGTAATTCTATTTAAATAAAATATGATTATATGTTTTAATTTTATGTTTATATTTGTAATACATAACTATATAGAATGTGTATAGGCATATATGATATTACATTAACATATTTATTTTAATAACTTACTACATTTATCTTTATTTATCACATATATATAGTTTATATATACATTATATATAATTTACCTACGAATTTATTATAAATATATTAAAACAAACATAATGTATATGTTGTCAGCTTCATTATTCTGTACATTTTCTACAATGTATATATAAATAGAAATTTCTATAACTTAAATTGTATACTATATCTATATAAAATGTCTATATTTGTTCTATAAATTATAATTTACATACAATTAATATATACATATGTAGATCTAATATAAGTTATTTGTTGTATAGATAGTTGTCTTGATAATGTATATGTTGTTGTCTTTATTAATCTGAACTTATTAAATTATAACTTATATATATATATATATAAATGGTATACTATAATACACGACGAACATTGTACGTACAATGTACGACGTACATTGTACGTGATAATAATATAATTATAAAATTAAATATTCACCTATTATATATGTAATATATTACTTTATTTAATTTAATATATATATATATAAATGTGTGTGTATTTAATATTTATTTGTTTTATATATATTCAACTTTATAATTAACTATTTTAATTAATGAAACTATAAACTTATTTTAATTAATGAATTTTAATTCTTCTTATAAATGCTTAGGTAGGTATGCTTACCTACATTATATAGTTATGAATAAATAAATATTATTTATATGTGATAAATAAAGATAAATGTAGTAAGTTATTAAAATAAATATGTTAATGTAATATCATATAGGTCTATTAGGCCTATATATGCCCCTATATATGCCTATACACATCCTATGTATTACAAATATAAACATAAAATTAAAACATATAATTATATAATTATATTTTATTTAATAGAATTACATTTATTTATTCTAATATGATAGCGCGTCATCACCTATAAATAAACTATTAGTCATATAAATATGGCGCCTCTAGTTAACAACAATATTTCCATATGTGTAATTATGATTGTAAACTTTATATTTAGTAAATTTAAATGAATACATTGTCAGGCAAGTTTAATAAATAATCCACTATATAAGTATTATAAATATAATTCATAGTAATATATTGAATATTCAAGTTTATATACGATATTGAATAGTTGTTTATTAATTCTTATACGATATATACTTATTTATATTGATTAAATGTGAATATTTTGCCATTTAAATAATATCAATACGCATCATCATAAAATATAAGTTAAATGAATCATATTTAATTATATATAACATAAACTATCATAAACTTATTATTCAAGTGTATATGCGTATTGAATAGATGTTTATTTATTCGAAGAATAATTCTTATACAATATTTCCGTATTTATTTTATTAAATGTGATTATTTAGTCATTTTAAATAATATCTATACGTATCACAATATGATATATGTTAAATGTGCAATATACAATATTAGTATATACTTGTATATATTCTATATATCTGAATACTCATTACATTTATTTACATGTTTTAATATTATAATATTTGAATATTTACAGAAATGTCATTTATATTTAAATATTTGAATATTTAATTATCTTTGAGAAGTTAGACACGCCCCATAAAATATGAAAATTATTAGGCGGCCAGATTCAATATCCACGAAATATGACACAGAAATGTGTATAAATGATACTTTTAAAAAATTTTAAAAATACATTTCTATGTTATATAATAAAACTTGTCCATTAATAATAAATAAACTATCCAAAAAACTTTTCTAAACAAACCGTGGATATGGATACAATTAGAAAATGTATATTTAAAAAAAATAAACTCTATAAAAATATAAAAAATATATAAAAAATAAAACTGTTCTCAACAAACTGAGCTATATCAGTTATAAAAATATGTTAACAACAATTCTTAGGTATGTAGAAAATAAATATTATAATGACAAATTTAAAACTCATAGTAATAACCCAAAAAAAATGTTGAAAGCGATAACACAGCTAATTGGGTACACTAGTAAATCTAAGGATACTACTTTTATTAGTGATAAATCTAATAGTGAAATTGCAAATAAGTTTAATGATCATTTCATAAATGTAGGCCAAAATTTATCTAAAGAATTTTGTGATAATAGTTTGCAATCAATCTATAAGACATTATAAACGGTAACTAATAAAAACAAACATTCATTATTTTTATTTCCTACTAGTGTATATGAAATTAAAAAAATTATCGAAAATTGTAATAATAAGCATTGATACCTTAGGTTTTAATGAATGAATAAATATAATTCAATTGCGTGTGTATAACAAATTATTTCTAGTATTTTTTAGAAATAATCGGGAATAATAGGTAACAAATAGTATTTTAATGTATTTCCAGCTACCGGTTATTATTAGTACTAATGCATGTCACTACTACCCTCGGGGTGTCATTACTACCTGCACTGGAGTATATTAATGACACCCTCGTTATCTCAAGTGTTAACTATTATATTAAAAAATGTTAATAGCAATTATTTAGATAATATTAAGTTATATACAATATAAAAAAAACATTATATAGAGGATAATTAGTTTAAGAGTTATTGCAATATATTCAAAACTGTCACTACTATACACCTTTCCCCTAGGTGGTGTTTAATGATAGATTTCTAATTTACAAACTATTTTGTAAACTATAAATCTATGTGTTTAATACTAAATATATATACACAAACACATATACAAATGCATCCAAAAACAAACACACAAATAAATACACAAACTAACATGTACAAAAACACATATACACACAATGATATATCAGTTTTGATTGTAATATGTTTGATAATAAATAAATTATATATATATATATATATATATATATATACATATATGTGTGGAAATATTTATTATATGTAAAATATGTATTGCCAATCATATCAAATAAATCCATATACACTGTTAAAAAATAACGTACAAAATGATCTCTAATAACGTACAAAGCTTGTCCCCCTCCGTGTACCTTATAACATACAAATGACTTTTTTTATTTCAAATGAATTTTGTACGTTATTACAATATGCTGGCTTTGTACGTTATTTAAAAAATATTTTGAACGTTATTGCAATACCGTATTTTACGTTATTTAACGATAGTTTTGGACGTTATTATAATATCACATTGTACGTTATTTAATATTTTATATTGTACGTTATTTAAAGACCGTTTTGAACGTTATACAACATGCATGCCTCCGCTTAGATTCGGACTTGCGACCTTTGAATCAGGAACCCAACGCTTTGTCTATCGGGCTAAAGCGTCATTCGATATATGTATAGTAAACGCGCATCTATTGTATCGAGTGTACGTATAAATTCAAAATAATTATACGATACTATATAGATAATTCCGTTATCGAGTAATACGCGTCATATGGATGTATTACGTTATACGTGTCACCAGTAGCCATTATAAGCTGGATATATTATTACACGTTTAAAGTGACGTTACCATTTAAATCTCAACATATAAACATATCAGTTGTAGGTGATTTTATTAATAATAACTTATTATATATAAATACCTATACATATATATTATTAAATATATTATATGAATTTATATACCAATATATGTGGTATATTCCCGTAATGTTATTTGTATGTATAATAACTATGTATATTTATAAAATAACATACCAAATGATATGTTAATATTGAGATTAAGACTGTTAACGTGTTAATATTATATTAAATATATATATATATATATATATATATATATATATATACTTATACGTTATTGTGTATGAGAGTAGGCTTATGATAATCATAATGATGTATACTTTAGTAATTATATATATATATATATATATATATATATATATATATATATATATATATATACATATACGAGTATATATTTATTACCTCTTAACATAAAAAGAACGTATATAATTCATTTATATTGAATAATAAAATATATATGTATATAGAAACACTACACAATAATAACGTACAAGATATAAATAAGTATGTTTATAGACTTTGTATATTATTATTATAATAATAACGTACAAAGTTAATTAATACGTGTTTAAACGTGTTTTGTACGTTATTTTTGAGTTTGTACGTTATTTCAAGATGGTTTTGTACGTTAATTTTTAACAGTGTATGTATAAAGCTTTTATTGTAATATTTAGATAATGTTTGATAATAATAAATACATTATATATCTGTATGGTACTATACATAAACTACCAGGCATATCTAATATAGTATATATATATATATATATATTTATGTGTGAAAAACTTATACATTGGTCACTCATACATATATATGTATGTGTATTATATGTATACATACATACATACACATTATAAATATAGAAAACATAATCTATAATACAAATATACTGAGTACATCACTAAGTAAATAAATAATGACCTAGATACATTCACATATAATATGTGTGTGTGTTATATCAAGGACTTGGTTATACCAAAGCCCTTGGTATATACGGTGGACTTTGGTTATACTGTGTAACTATAATGTATCCTTTTACATTAATTTATATTTTCACATGGTATATATGTTACATATTTATTGTGTTAACATATATACAACTAAATATATCATACTAATATATTAATTGGTGTATATATAAAGAATCACACATATATTAAATATATATATATAGTGTTGTTAAAAAACGCGTTTTTTATTAATGTTTGAATAAAACATGTTTTTTTTTCGTTTTTAATTCGTTTTATTCGTTTTTTATCCGTTTTTTTCTGTTATAAAAAATAAAATTATTTAATTAAGTAGACATGTTGTTAAATAATAAAATAATAATAAAGTAAGTACATATTATATGAATATTCAGTAATAATTCAAATAATATATTATCTGTATTATTAGCATCATTAAATCATATTGTCAAACTATACATTAGTATGAAAATTATAATAATTATAATATTTATTTTGTTACAATATAACACTGAGTATTTTGTATTATTTAATATTATAGACATGGAGATTGTATCACAATATAGATATATGTACATTATATAATTAATATTATAAAAGCTGTATATTTCATATTTATTTTATAATAAATTATTATAAATAATAAAGTAAAATTAGATTTCTTTTATGTTGATATAATAATATATATTATGAACTTCATATTTACTTTATTTTATATATAACTAGCTGGCTACGGCCCGGCGTTGCCCGGGTATTATACTTATAGTGGGAAATGATAAAGTCTGAAATGATGCCCTGCCTATTTACATGAATATATCCAAATTTGAATGACATTATAATTATTACGAATTTTATTTATATTTTTTATTTATAAAACATATATGTTTCTCATATAAGATTTTCATATATATATGAAAATCTTTGGCCAGTATATATAATTTTTTTTCATTGCGTGCTCTTGAACAGCCTACATATAATTGACCGTAAGCGAAGCATTCGGTTTCAAGATGTAAGCCCACGACTTTAAAAGATTGTCCTTGAGATGTGGTTATTGTCATGTAAAAACAAAGTTTTATTGGAAATTGGTATCTTCTAAAATTAAAGGCATAATCTGATGGTATCAGTGGTATTTTGTGAATCGTGATTTCTTCTCCCTTATATTGACCTGTTAGTATTTTGGCTTCTATCAAATTATTTTGTAAATTAGTTATGATTAATCTGGATCTATTACATAATTTTGGGGGATTTAAATTTCTTAGTAGCATGATTGGCGCTCCTATTTTAGTGCTAGTTTATGGTGTGGTAATCCGGAAAGTTTAATGAAATTCAAAAATTCTATGGGATAATCTATAACTTCTTTTCTTTTGTACTCTGTCTATGGACCTATATACTTTCATCTCTCCTGGACATTTATTTAGTACATTTTTATTTATTATATATACATCGTCATTTTTAGGTGTTAATATACATCTTTCGCAAAGCCAATTTCCATCCAAATAATTGTCTTCTACATTTTCATAAATTGTCGTGATGAGTTCATTCTTATTTTCCATTATATTTCCGCACGGGATAATATCCATACCATTATTTTTCTGCGTCATTCCATTACCTATATCTAAGAGATAATTTTCGAATGTGGCTGTATCTTGATTGTTTGATAAGAATACTCTCATGTTTTTAGTTAATTTCATTAATCTTATATTTTTCCACATTACTGAAGTTTTCAAAAACGAATTTATGTGGTCTGTCTTTGTACCTCTTTTAACTACTTGAAGGATTTGTTTGAAATATCTGCTAAGTATTAATGTCTGTCCTCCCATCGGCTTATATTTGTTTACTATGTCTCTTACAATTCTATCAACGGCTTCCAATGCGTGCTTGTGAGTCATTGTGCATTCATCCCAAACAATAATTTTACAGCTTCTAAATAATTTCCCTGATTTTGAAGTATTCTTTATATTGCAAATGGAATCTTCGTTTAACTGTATTGGAATCTTAAAAATGGAATGGGATGTTCTACAGTTCAATAATAGAGTTGCTGCTATTCCTGATGATGCTACGGTAATATGTTCTTTATTTGCCATCTTAATTTTAGCTAGCAATAAATTAATCAAAAAAGTTTTTCCAGTTCCTGCGGGGGCATCTAGGAAAAACAATTTTCTATCTTCATTATTTACACTTAGTAAGATTTTGTTATAAACTATTATTTATTCATCATTCAATTTAATTACATTTGCTTGATAATTTTCCGGGATACATCCCAGCGTTGCCCGGGTATAATAGTATATAAGAGTTATAAACAGAGATGTAAACAAAGATTTAATTTGAGAAAATACTTTATTTATTTATAACAAAAGCACTTAAATTTAATTGTTTATTGAAAAATTTAAAATTTCTTCGTTAAATATATCGAAAACGTAAACGTTATCACCGTTTATTGCCATTTACGAATGCATTAATTATGGTAAAGTGAATATAACTACATTTTTACGAAACGCCTCACATTCGCATAGATTTTATGTGTAAAACATTTTCTTCTAAAATCAAAAGATTTCCTGATATAGGGAAAATAGCTCTAAAAGGACAGTTTTACGTAATTATAATCGGTGTAGAGGCGGAAATCAAAAAATTCATCCGAACAACCACAATACTATTGACCTGGAGAATTAGTAGCAATTTAAATTTTGTAAATCCGTCGAGCCATTTTCTTAAACATCGAACGCATATAAATAAATAAATAAATAAATAAATATTTAAATTAACTTTCTTTTATATGTGTAGAAGATATATTATTATTACAAAAATATGAAAATGTATACTATTTTTTAATATAATATTATACAATTTATTATATAAAACATAAAAGAAATCTAATTTAACTTTATTATTATAATAATAATATTATATTTTTATACATTTATTTTATACATTTATTAAATAATCATTCATTTTTCAATTATTACACAATTTATTATATCAAAAAAAGAGCAGTGAAATTATTATTTGTCAAATTAAATATAAATTTAAATTTAAATATTAACAATTAAAAAAATATATGTATAAATTTATGTCTCTTGCTTTTATCTGTTTTTTTTCGTTTTTATTCCATGATTTTAACTGTTTAAAATGTGTTTTTTATTAACTCACAACGCTATATATATATATATATATATATATATATATAAATAGATATATTTAATAGTTAACACAATAAAGAAGTAATATATATTATATACAAATACCCACACACACACAAATGCACATACACACACATAAAAATACACATAATTATTATATTATATTATTATGATAATATGTGACATATATATATATGTGACATATATATATATATAAGTAGTTCATATTCATTATATATGATACCTATTCATTGGGTTAACTATTAAATATATAATTTTATATATATATTTAATATATCATTATATGTGTGTCTCTATATTTATATATATACCAATTTATATATTCATTATTACCTATTGATATTATACATGTTACCTGATTACGTAAATTAGTACGTGTGCACTAGAGCGTGGTGTATTATTATGACCACGCCTCCCGTGACCTCCCGACGCCCGCGCGCGTTATTGCAGTAGTTTATATTTTTGAAAACGCGCTGAACATGACCACACTCAAATTGTAAATAAATAATTTGTGTTAGAAATGTTATTAAACTTTTAAATTTGCATAGATTATTGTGATATATTACACTAATTTGAATTAATAAATATATATTTTATTAAATAATATAATTAATAATTTTTAATATGTACATACCTTTAAATTTGTAAGTAAATACTAATAAGTATTGAAGTAACAAAATAATTATGAGATGCAATAATAATCCGACGCCTAATTTAATTCTAATATCTGTGGGAATTATCATAGAATTACATACTAATATATAATATCAAATAATAGTTATTATTGTATTATACATTATATATGGGCGTCACATAAGGGGGGGATGGGGGGACATGCCCCCCCCCACTTTTAAAACTGGGGGGGACATCATATCAAAATACCCCCACTTTTAGGCCACCACAAAAAATTAATATAATAATATATTACTATAGAGACTTTCTTCATATTGTTTATTATCCTTATATATATATATATATTATATAACATATATATTGTATACAGTCTATAATCAATACCTCCTATAACCTCGGGGTTATAGGAGGTCTTGCTATAATCCATTATTTAATTATTAAATTAACTATACAAAAATAATTATTTTATGACTTTATTACAGAAATAGAGTAATAAAATCATTGTTTTTTGTATAGTAAATTTAATAATTGGAAAACTATTGTTTATTCAATTATAATATGTGTAAATTTATGTAAACTATAGTTTAATTGAATACATTTTAATGAAATGATTCCATACTGTAATAAAAGAGCTAGAGTGAGTGTACAATAAAATCAGGAACAAGCCGAAATATCAGCGGATGAAAATAATCCAATTCATGACATTATTGAAGATAAAGTTATTGACATTAATGCAGGTGTATCTGCAATATAAAAGTCGCTATCAAATTGTATAGTACCTAAAACAATTATTGACATAAGCAATGCTAATCATCCAGATGTCAAAAATATTCCAATAACAATACATGGTACAAGGAAATTGAATTTTCAGACCAAATGGTTCAAATTATTTCCATTGCTTAATTGGGATATTTCAATTAAGAAGAAGCACTACGTGCAAAATTGTATTTAAAAAAAATATTATATTGATAAAAAGATATATAATTAGTTATCTATGATTTCATAAAAAGATTATACTTAAATTCGCTATATTTATGAGTATAAATGATGTTTTATAACACCTACTATTATAGATAAATATTAATTATAATTGTATGAAAATATTTCACTAACCTTTATAGCTGTTTTCTCAGAATATTGATTTTATGAATGTTGCTTTACTAAAAAGTCCGGAACTTTTATTCTATTCTATACAAATTGTTATAATTTTCAGAATATTTAGATAACATTCAAATACATAATACTATTGTCTCAAAAAAAATATAATCTAATAATACAAATTTTATTTCTATTTTTCTTAATTTTGTTTATTTTTTGTTTGAATTACTCCTATTATAAAAAATGTATATAATAAAAAAAAAAGACAAACATATTATAGAATGATGTATTATTATTATAAATGCCAAAAAAGTATGTAAAATATTTAAAATATTTCAAGTTGGAGAGTTTTTAAAACTAGTCATTTTCGTATATATTTACATGTAAGCCCTAGAACGTAGTGTTTCCAGCGGAAATTTTTGGTGTGAACGCACCTTAAGAAAATGACTTGTCATCTGTGTTCTAGTTCAAACGAAAATCAACGGAATACATTTAAATGCACTGATTTGGCATATATAAGTAAAGGTTATCTAAATTGGAAAAAAGCAATATCTCGTTTTTCAGATAACTCAAAGTCTGCATTACATAGCCATGCTATGGAAGTATGCCACATTAAAGCTATAACTCCATTGCAAAAAGATGCACAATTGAAGAAAAACAATATAGCTTTAAAACATATTTTAACATCCATTACATTTTTAGTATCTCAACATATTGCTTAGATGGTAATGTTAGAGAGTTAATAGCATTAATATGCAATGATATTCCTGAGCTCAAAGCATGGTTTAATACAGAAAATCGAAAATCTCTAATTTCCACCACAATACAGAATAAAATTATAGCAATATATGCTAATAATATTAAAAAGAATATATTAAAAAATATAGAAGATTCATGTTTAAATATATAATGTCATACATTTTATTTGAAAATATCCCCCATACTTTTGTTGACCATGTGACGCCCCTAATTGTATATATAGCTATATTTTATAATACTTGAATAATATATAAGTTATATAAGATAAAACATAAACTACGATACGATTATATAATATATTATAGTAATTATGGCTCTATATGTTTTGTAATCTATCAAAACTTATATTATATAATAGGAAAATTAAAATAAATTAAGTAAAAATAACATATAAAACTGTAACATTACTTACATATGATGTATATGTTTTATAGGATCATAACAAGAATTCGACAGCAAGGACATGAACACATACTTGCGGGAGTTATATTTATATTACGGGAGTTGAAATATTCAAATAAATATACATACGCGTGAAAGTAGATCCGAATGAAAGTAGATCCTAGTGTTATGATAGTTTATTGTTCTAACTATAACGGAATAGATCTGGATACAAAGAATGGCTAAGTTACGAGTTTGTGCTACGAAGATTTGATATATTAATAAAACACGTCTAACTAGATATATATTTATTTACAAGAGGAAGTTAATATGAAATATGTCAAGGGTCGCAGGTCATATTCAATGACTATAAATAACAATACAACATCCCCCTTTGTTAGTCAAAGTTAGGTCTGTTGACATGGGGGTACATGCTAGGTTGTCATAGCGACACCGATGTAAGTATAATACTAATCAACCTCAGGACTGTGTTTGGTCGTGAGGGATACGTAGTTTGGGTGATGTGCTATTGCGCATGTCATAGGTCAAGGCGACTCGGTGGTCGGCGTTGGCGTGATGGTCGCTCGTATGCGACATCGGGTTGTGCGATGACCGGTGGGTCTTCGCTGGTAGTGTCGTCTCTACGCAAGTCTGTCAGGGTTCGTCGGAATCTTGAGCCGGTGAGATCTGAGTCTACCATGTACGAGTTCGGGGACGGGTGTTCCGCATGGATAGTGCCGGGACTCCATGTGCTGTTGATGGGGTTTCTGATGAACACGCGTTGTCCACTGTTCAGTGTCGGTTTGTTTGTTCGTGCCTTGGTGTTATAGCGGTCGGATGCTTTCTTTTGTCGGTCGTTGAGCAGCTTGTCTTGTTTTGTAGATGCTGGTACTTTGGTCTTTGGTAGCGTCGTTTTGATGATCCTTCCGTATAGGAGTTCGGCTGGAGAGGGGTGGTTCCTTTCTAGGGGGGTGGCTCTCCAGAATAGTAGGGCCTTTTCTGGATCGTCGGTCTTTGTCAGGATTCTCTTTATGGTTTGTATCTGTCGTTCAATGAATCCATTGCTTTGTGGATAGTGTGGTGAGCTGGTATTGTGCTGGAATCCCCAGCTCGCAGCGAATTGTGCGAAGGATGTTGCCGAGAATTGTGGTCCATTGTCGGAATGGAAGTGTCTCGGTATTCCGTGTTCTGAAAATATCTCCTTTAGTGTCTGGATGATACTGCTGCTGTGGGTGCTTCTTAGTTTCCTTAGGATTGGGAATTTGGTATAGATGTCGGCGACTAGCAGGTAATTTTCTTTGTTGAGCTCGAACAGATCGGCTGCAATCGCCTCCCATGGTTCTCTTGGTAATCTTCTGTTGACGAATGCTACGGGGGTCTGCCTTCTTTGGTGGGTCTGGCATTCGCTACATTCTCCTGTTAGGTCTTGTATGTCTTTGTTCATTCTTGGCCAATATATACAGGTCTTTGCGAGTAGGTTGGTCTTTACGATTCCTAGGTGTGGAATATGTAGATCTTTTAATATCTCGGGTCGTAGATGTGTAGGGATCAGTATTTGATTTCCTTTGATGATCATGCCGTTCTCTATGGTAAGCTCGTCGCGGAAAGGCCAATATTCTCGTATTGTCTGGGGGATATCTCTCCTTTCATTGGGCCATCCTTTGATGATCATGCTGCTTAGTTCTTGAAGTTCTTTTTCTTTCTTTGTTTCGTTCTTGATTTGCGTTATTCTGGGTTCACTGAAGCGGGTGTAAGATATCTGCTTGTCGAACAGTATCTCGTTATTCTCTGGCAGTGGTTGTCGCGAGAGTGTATCGGGTAGTGGTAGGCATTTTCCGGGTATGTATTCTATGTCGATATCGTACGATTGTAGTCTGAGGAGCATTCTTTGGAGCCTAGTGGGGGCGCTCGCGATATTCTTGAGGATTATCATCGAGAGCGGCTTATGGTCTGACTGGATGGTGCACCGTTTTCCGTATATGTAAGTATGGAAACGGGTACATCCGAATACAACGGCGAGCATCTCGCGTTCTATGTTTGCGTATCTCTGTTCGCATTCGGTGAGTGATTTTGAGGCGTAGGCTATGGGCTTCCCAGATTGGGTCAGTACTGCTCCCAAGCATCTTCCTGATGCATCTACTTGGATGACGATTTCTTTTGCGGGATCGAAGTATGTGAGTTCGCTGTCTCTGCAGATCAAGGTCTTGATGTCGTCGAATTTCTTTTCGTGGGAAGATGTCCAGGTGAAGTCGGTTTCTTTCTTGAGTAGGTCTCGTAGCGGCGCAGCGTGTGTGGATAAGTTTGGTACGAATGGGCTCATGTATGTGGCTATGCCCAGGAATTCTTGTAGTTGGGTCTTGTTCGTTGGTGATTTCATGTCTCTTATCGCGTCTAGTCTTGCCGGGTCTGGTTTCGCTCCAGTTTCGTTGAATATGAGACCAAAAAAGTGTATAGAGGTATGTTTGATCGTGCACTTTTCTTTGTTGAATATGAGTCCTCCTTCTCGGGCGCGGGTCATTAAGTGGTGGAGGTTTGCGTCGTGTTCTTCTTCGTTCTTTCCGAATACAGCTATGTCGTCGGCTATACCGAGGGTTCCAGGGCAGTTTTCAATTATCATGTCCATCTTGAGTTGAAAGACGTCTTGGCTAAGGTTTAAACCGAAAGGGTAGCCTCAGGAATCGGTACCTTCCGTGTGGGCTGTTGAACGTAGTCTTCAGGCTGGATTCGTGGTCTAGGTGTATTGCCCAATAACCTTGGCGGGCGTCTAGTTTGCTAAATATTTTTGCACCCTTGAGTTTGTAGGATACGTCTTCCAAGTTTTTTGTCGGGTAGTGGGGTCTCATTATTGCCTTATTCAGGTCGCGTGGGTCGAGGCATATCCTTAACTTGCCTGATTGCTTCCGTGCGTATACCAGGCTTGAGACCCATTCTGTTGGTTCTGTGACTTTCTTGATCACACCGGTTTCTTCCATCTGGTCTAGTTCATCTTTAATTTCTTGTACCATCGATATCGGGGGTCTTCGCGGGGAGTGTATTACTGGGGGTACCGTGGGGTCGGTCACTATGTGGTAAGTGCCTTCGAAGTTGCCGATCCCTTCGAATCGGTCTGGGTACATGTTCTCGAGGTCGTCTGAAGTCTTGATCTTGTTCGTCTTGACGTTATTTATCGTAATAACCTTCATCTTGGTTATTGATGGTAGGCCCAGTATTATCGGACCTGGTGTCTCAGCTACATAGAAGGTAGCTCGTGTTGTCACTTTCTTTAGCGTGATGTCGATATCGATTTTTCCGTAGTGGACCATCTTGTCTCCGTTGTAGACGGTCAGCGTGGTTCGGCTTGGGTTTAGGTGACCAAGCGTTGGTCGTGCGTTGTTGCAGTGCTCGGGATACATTCGAAGATACGTACGTAGTGGAAGGATGTTTCCTTCCGCGCCTGTGTCTACCTTCGCCTTCATGGTCGCGGGTAGCCCTCTCAGCGTGAAGCGTAGGACAGTGTTCAGTACTCTTGTCGGGTCTGCTGCGATCTCGTCGAGTTTCAGGTCGTTGAATTTCAGCTCGTCGAACGTGCGGTCGTATGAGCGGTCGTGTGTGCGGTCGGGTCCGCGATCGTATGTGCGGTCGTGTCCGCGATCGTGTTTTCGGGCGTGACCTGTGTTATTATGGTACTGGGCAGAAAGTGGTTTAGATTTTTGGCGACACACCGCAGCCCAGTGACCAATTTTGTGACAAAATCGACACTCGGACTGTGCGGCGGGGCACTGGGTACCCGTGTGTTTCAGGCCGCAATATTTACAAGTAACATAATAATTAGTAATCTTATCATTATGTGATTTATCGAGGCGATTATTGGTCTTCCGATATGCGGTCTTAGGTTTATTTTCACTAAGTCTATTACTAACATGATCGATATGGGTGTTGGAGCCGGCTTTGAACTCCTTGAGCTCGCTCTGTAGTGCTTCGTAGGTACGGGCGATTTTCATGGCCTGGTCGAGTGTTAGGGTGTTGTCCTTGCAGAGTATATCTTCCCTGACTTTGTCGTGAGCGCCTCCTCTGATTATTTGCTCTATCAGGCGCGTTTCTATCTCGGTTTCATCACGGAATTTGCATTTCTTCGCTTGGAGCATGCATTTAGTCATGTATTCGTCTACTAGTTCGTCTTTGGCTTGTTTCATCTTTTCTAGTAGTAGTCTGGCCAGTCTGTAGTTAGACCTTGGCTCTAGGACCTCGCTCAGGTGGGCCCAAAATTCGATTAGAGTTTTGGTTTCATTGTTCCACGTGTTATATATTCTCAGCCCTTCTTCACCGATCCATATGAGGACGTATGTCATCCTCTCTTCGCTTTTCAATTTTGATAACGGGCCCTTGAATATTAATGTAACATATTGTTTAAATGCCATTAATTCGTGGGGTAGGTCTCCTGACCATACCATGCTCGGGGTCCTTATTCCGTCCATAATTATTATTTTTTTTAAATTTGTTAAAAAAAAATTTTTTCCGTACACGTGCTTTTTTTTTAAAAAGGCTTTAAATGTCTGATTCTGGCGTTCGTTTTTTTACCGCTGTCACCATGTTATAACATGTTATATATGATAGTTTATTGTTCTAACTATAACGGAATAGATCTGGATGCAAAGAATGGCTAAGTTACGAGTTTGTGCTACGAAGATTTGATATATTAATAAAACACGTCTAACTAGATATATATTTATTTACAAGAGGAAGTTAATATGAAATATGTCAAGGGTCGCAGGTCATATTCAATGACTATAAATAACAATACAACACCTAGCATATAGTAATTATATATAAATGTATGTGTATGATAAAAATAAATCTAGCTCCAGCTAGATTCGGACTCGAGACTTTCTGCTTAGAACGCATCATTTATAGCACTGAGCCACAATCCATGTTATATATTATGTTATTCATTTTCCTATTTAAAAAACATTTATATATATATATATATATATTATAAATAAATAATTTAAAAAAAAATTACAATTACAATTATTACTATCAGAAATTACTCGATTATAATTCGAATATATTACGTACGCATGAGATCGATATAGTTTTAGAATGTCCATTTAATTTCAAGTAGAATCAATATATTATATATATATATATAATACTATACGTCATAAATATGCTATCCGTTATAGTAACTGCATGTACAATGAAGTATGTGTTAATAAATTTGATTTTTAATTAAATTTAAATTATTAAATGGACATTCTAAAACTATATCGATCTCATTCGTACGTAATATATTCGAATTATAATCGAGTAATTTCTGATAGTAATAATTTAAATTTAATTAAAAATCAAATTTATTAACAAATACTTCATTGTACAGTTACTATAACGGATAGCATATTTATGACGTATAGTATTATACATATATAATATATTGATTCTACTTGAAATTAAATGGACATTCTAAAACTATATCGATCTCATTCGTACGTAATATATTCGAATTATAATCGAGTAATTTCTGATAGTAATAATTTAAATTTAATTAAAAATCAAATTTATTAACAAATACTTCATTGTACAGTTACTATAACGGATAGCATATTTATGACGTATATTATTATACATATATAATATATTGATTCTACTTGAAATTAAATGGACATTCTAAAACTATAATGATCTCATTCGTACGTAACATATTCGAATTATAATCGAGTAATTTCTGATAGTAATAATTTAAATTTAATTAAAAATCAAATTTATTAACAAATACTTCATTGTACATTTACTATAACTGATAGCATATTTATGACGTATAGTATTATACATATATAATATATTGATTCTACTTGAAATTAAATGGACATTGTAAAACTATATCGATCTCATTCGTACGTAATATATTCGAATTATAATCGAGTAATTTCTGATAGTAATAATTTAAATTTAATTAAAAATCAAATTTATTAACAAATACTTCATTGTACAGTTACTATAACGGATAGCATATTTATGACGTATAGTATTATACATATATAATATATTGATTCTACTTGAAATTAAATGGACATTCTAAAACTATATCGATCTCATTCGTACGTAATATATTCGAATTATAATCGAGTAATTTCTGATCGTAATAATTTAAATTTAATTAAAAATCAAATTTATTAACAAATACTTCATTGTACAGTTACTATAACGGATAGCATATTTATGACGTATAGTATTATACATATATAATATATTGATTCTACTTGAAATTAAATGTACATTCTAAAACTATATCGATCTCATTCGTACGTAACATATTCGAATTATAATCGAGTAATTTCTGATAGTAATAATTTAAATTTAGTTTAAAAAAAATTATTTATGTATAATATATATATATATTATATTTATATATATATATATATATATATATATATATATATATGAATTATATATATATATATATTATATATTATATATATATATATATATATATATATATATATATATATATATATATATATATATTATATACATGTATGCGTATTATATCTGAATAATCGCGTATGAATATAAATTATATTGCAAATCATTTAAATGCATAACTCATCACTGAATGTAACGAGCCTATAGAAAATTATGTTGCGCGCGCGCGCAGTATATTTAAAGTTCATGTCCTTGCATTGCAGTGTTGCTGTTGGATTCTTGTGATCATCCGTTTTATATACTAGTCATAATACATAATATCATAAAATAAAGTAACATGTGTCATGTTGCATTTCTTTATCATTAGCAACGTTATGAAGTTTGAGGTGCCACGGATCTTTGTGGGCTTGGATGATTTCCGATAGGGTTATTAAAAGTAAAAACACAGCTTAAGATAATATATATATATTTATTTACAAGAGGACGTAGTTAGGTTAGAGTTCATGTTGTTGTTTAGAAAGATAATGAACTTTACATTAATATACATAACAGGTGGTATCAAGATGGAAGCCAAGGTTTGAGTTTGAGTTTGAGGTGTTGTCGAGTGATATGGGGGTGGTTCAGGGAGAGTGGAGGAGCGTAGGGGTAAGTGAAGAAAAATAGCTTCCGTTTTAGTGGGGTTACGTTTTAGAGAGTTGGAGGTAAGCAGTGGTGTATGGACTTTATACAGGAGGAGAGTCAGTCGGTGGCATAAGTAGGGGAGTCTGTGCAGTTAAGATATAGTTGAAGGTCGTCGGCGTAAGTATGGAAGGAGATGTCGGGGTAGTCAGTGAAGTTGTCAAACATTGGGTGGAGGTAAATATTGAAGAGGAGTGGGCCGAATACAGAGCCCTGGGGGACACCATGAGTTATGGAGCGGGATGGGGACGAGTGTGTGTTAATCCTGACTGAGGAAGAGCGGTTGGTAATGTAGGAGGTGAACCAGTTGAGGGCAATGCCGGTGATGCCGATAGCGGAGAGTCTGTGTATTAGGACATTGTGGTCAAGGGTGTCGAAAGCGGATGACATGTCGAGAAGGACGAGTATGGTGCCACGGTTGTTGTTAAAGCCAGAGAGTAAGTCGGAGGTAATGAGGGTTAGGGCGGATTTAGTAGATTTGTGGGGGAGGTAGGCGCTTTGGAAGATGTTGGGGATTTTATTGGTTGTAAGGTATGTAATAAGTTGGGAGGAGATAACACGTTCAAGGATCTTAGAGAGGATTGAGAGGTTAGAGATGGGTCGGTAGTTAGAGGGGGGCAGACAATCAATGTGGGGCTTTTTAAGGATAGGGGTGATGACTGCTTTTTTGAAATCGGAAGGGACGGAGCCGGAAGAAAGTGAACCGCAAATGATTTGATGAAGAGGAATTGCAACAATGTTAGTTATCTGCTTTAGTATTGGGAGGGGAAGAGGGTCAAGGGATGAGGTTGAGGAGTTAGATTTGAGAAGGGAGATGATTTGATCAAGTGGGGGAGATTCACATTTTTCAAGGGAGAAGGGAAAGGTGATGGGAGTGGTGGGTATGACAGGGGTGGGAAGGGTGGAAAGGGTGGTGGAAAGTTTGTCGTTGAATTATTTGTCAAAGAAGAGTGGTAATTGTTCGGGGGTGGTAGTGGGAAGAGGAGCTTTGAGTGAGCGACCAAGTAGTTGGGTAGAGAGTCGGTGTATGGATTTACTATCATTGGAAAGTTTGTGGAATTTTAGAGTGATGTGAGTGGCTTTGGCGGTAGTGATGGCTTTACGTTGGATTTTTTTCAGGTTGTTGTAGGAAGTAAGTGAAGTAGGGGAGGGATATTTTAGGTAGTGTTTTTCAGCTGTGCGCAGAATACGCTTTTGTTTAATAAGGATGAGGTATACCAGGAGGAGTCAGGACAAGTGATGGTGGTTCTAGTGACGAGAGGGGCATATTTGTCAAGGGTAGTTGAAAGGGATTGATGAAGTTCAGCGGACGTAGTGGTAGGCACGGAGGAGAGATCAGCAATTATATCAGGAATGGGGAGGTTGTGTATTTTTCGTGAGATTCTGGTGGTTAGGGGTCGAGTTGGTTTGGGGTGGCTAAGGTTGAGGAGTATTATGAAGTGGTCGGAGAAGGGTGGTCCGATAGTAAGGTTGGTGATGATTTTGTTAGTTTTGGGGGAGGTTATGAGGTCGAGGATATTTCCTTAGACATGGGTGGGGGAGGTGACGTGTTGGATAAGGTTGAAAGAGGTAGGTAGTTTGTTGAGGGACCGGATCGAGGGTGGGTTAGGGAAGTTGAAATATAATGGTGTTAGGGGATATTGTGTGTAGGAAGAGGCGGAATTCATCTAGGAATGGGTCGATGGAGGGATAGGGAGGACGGTAGAAAAGAGTAGTGTTGAAGGTCCGGGAGAAGGGTGAGCTGATGGCGCAGCTAAGGGCTTCAGAGTGGGAGAACGAGTGATAGGAAATATTAGAGATAGTTAGAGAAGATTTGTAAAGTATTCCCGTTCCGCCACCGGGATGGGGAGAGTCGCGAGAGTTGTGAATGAAACAGTAGGGGGGAGTGTTAAGAGCATTACTGTGAGGAGAATCCAGAGGAGATAGCTAGGTTTCTGTGATGAAGAGGATGTCGAGGTCATGGTCGGTCATGAGGGAAATTACAGAAGGAATTTTATTGCGAAGAGAGCGTGGGTTTATAAGAGCAGCATTGAGGGAAATAAGGTGGGGTGGAGGGTGTTTAATTGTGGGGATATATACAAATAAAGTCTACATAAAAACTAACGATAAGAAACAATAACAAATAAACAATATAGACCACCTAAAAAATGTATATAAATAATTGAAAGTAAACAAATTTATATTAATGCATTTGCTTTTGTACAATTAAATTGTATAATATAAATTTATTGTTACCTTGTTACCTTGGTCCCTTAGCCTGTTGAGCCGTGGGGGCGTGTCACGTTGAAACAAAATTTTCTCCACTTCTTCCGGTCATATACAATTTCATTTAGTTCATTGGAGCCTTTTCCGGTCCATTCTTTTATATTATATATCCATTGTTTTTTTGGACGTCCACGGGATCTTTTACCTTCGACATTACCCTGAAGGATTATCTTGGCAAGTCCATCGCCTCTGGTCACGTGTCCATACCATTTCAGTTTTCTCCTTTTAACTGTTGTGAGGATATCGGTGAAGGGACTTGTTAATGATGATGATATTCGGTCTATTATTTCTTGATTAGTAACTCTATCAATGTATGTTATACCGAGTAATTTTCTGATGTTCTTCATTTCGAATGCTAGTATTCTTTTCTCGAGTTCAGCAGTTAGAGTCCATGTTTCACATGCATACAGGAATATCGAGTTGACAAGAGAGTCCATGAGTTTTAACTTGTACTTTAGACGTATGTCTTTATCATTCCATATTATCTTTAGATTGCTATATGCTTGACTTGCTTGTGCCGCTCTTGACAGGATTTCTTTTCTTGATCCATTTTCGTTTATGATTGATCCTAGATATTTGAAGCTTTTTACGGTCTCAATTATTTCGCCATGAATTGGTTGACAATTGTCGTCGTTTAACATAAGCTTAGTTTTAGAAGGATTTATTTCCATTCCAAATCTATTTGCTGATTTAAAAAGACACTCAGTTAAATTTATTAGTTCTTCTTCCGAGCCAGCTAAACCATCTATATCATCAGCAAAGCGGAGATTTGTTATATTTCGGCCATTTATCTTTATTGAACCAGTATGATTGCTTAGCGCGTCGTTCATTATATCTTCTAGGAATATATTAAATAAAGTAGGTGAGAGAAGACATCCTTGTCTTACTCCGGTTTTCGTTGGAAACCAATCGCCACATATTCCTTTATGTATTACTGCACTGCTTGCCTTTTCATATAAACTTTGTATTAAATTAATTAACTTTGTATCGATATTATATTTCTTCATTGAGGACCATAGTGCATTTTGCCACACTCTATCAAATGCTTTTCGGAAATCAATAAATATATGATATAGCTTTTTTTGTTGTAGGTTATGTTTCTCGCATAGTATTCTTAGGTTGAATATTTGTTCTATCGTAGATCTATCTTTCATGAATCCAGCCTGTTCTTCCGCAATAATACGGTCCGCTTGTGGTTGTAAACGATTCTTAATGATTTTCAACATCACTTTGCTTGCGTGGCTTATCAAACTTATCGTTCTGTAGTTAGAACAATGTTGAAGATTACCTTTTTTCGGTAGAGTTATAATTAACGATTTTGTCCATATTTCTGGCCAGATACCAGTTTCCCATATATTGGAACATATCTTGTGGAGTATGTCTGTCATTCCTTCACCTGCATATGTTATTAGTTCTGCTGGTATATTGTCTACACCTGCAGCTTTTCCATGTTTTAGTGAATATATAGCATTAACTACTTCATCTCTTAAAATACTATCATCTCTCTCTTCTTCGTGTTGTTCATCTATCGTTTGCAAAACATTTTTGTCTCCTCTGGATTCATAATTATATAATTCTTGGCAGTATTCAGTCCATCTTTTAATAATATGTGTATCTTCACTCAAAACTTTACCATCTTTGCTTAATATTGTGTTGATCGCTTCTGATTTCTTCTTTGTCAGAGCTTTTATAATTGAATATGCTTTTTTAGATCTGTTACTTGCAAATGAATTGTTTATATCATTACATTTGTTATTTAACCAATTTTCTTTGGCTTGTTTCATGTTCTTTCTTATCCTCTTATTCAGTGAATTATATTCTTGTAAGTGATTACTTTTTTGAGATTTCAATGATCTACGTTTATCACAAAGTTCCAGAATATCTTCTGTTATCCATGGTTTTGTCTTTTTCCTTTTAAATCCAATTACTTTTGTTGCAGTTTCGCTTATTATTCAGTTAAGAATATCAGTTGTTTCATCGGAATTGATTGTGTTGTGCATTAACTTGTTTTTAATTTCATTTTCTATAGTGTCTCTATATTGAGCAAGAATTGAAGAATTATTACTTAGTTGTTCAATGTTGTAGTTTTTACGAATGCTCTTTTGTTTTCTTTGAGATTTGAATTTGTGTTTGAAGTATATCATCACAAGGTCATGATCACTTCCTATATCAGCTTTGTTATATACTCTAGTTTTATCCACATTGATACCAGATTTAAATCGTCTCTTCATGAGGATATAATCTATCTGGTTATGAGTTTTACCATCTGGAGAGTGCCATGTTGCTATTCTTGAGGATTTGTGTATTCCTAGAGTATTTGCCAAAATCATGTCATTATAACATATAAATTCCAATAATCTGATCCCCCTGTCATTCGTTGAGTTGTTACATGAAGGTCCACAATATTCGTTCCAATCTGTCAGTGAGTCAGTTCCAATCTTTGCATTCCAATCACCTTGAATTATTAACATGTCCTTTTTATGGGTTTTGTCAATTATATCTTGTAGGCTTGAATAGAAGATTTCAATTTGTTCATCTGTATAATCCGAAGTTGGTGCATATATCTGTATTATCGATATATTTAATGGTTTAGCTTTTAACCTCAATGTACATATTCTGCTGGAAATAGGGTTGAATTCGGCTACAAAGTCTTTTATATCTTTGTGAATCAAAAATCCTACACCATTCTTATGATATTTCTCTTCACCACTATAGTAAAGATGGTTACCGTTGTCAGTTACGACATTACCAGATCCTTTCCACCTAACTTCGCATAGTCCTAAAACTTGCCATGTGTATTTCTTCATTTCATATTCCAATTCTTCTAAATTTCCTGTTCTGTTAAGAGTTCGTACGTTCCAAGTGCCAAAAGTTGCGTTATTGCGAAGCCTCATTGACTTTCTGTCTTTCTTCTTATCAGTATCATCTTTTTCACATTCGTCCTGATAATTAACGATATGCGCGGTCCTTTTTATCCCGGGCGACGGCCGAGCCGGTATGGATAATTTAATTTTGTTTCTCATGATTCGTTTCTTGGGATATAACTATATTGTTGAATATAGTCCGGCGGTTCCCATTCCTCTCCGGAAGGTTGGTTTTTAAATCAGAGATTTCCTTCTCCTATATGATCTACTAACCAAAGTTAACGAGCACCATCTACCCGACTTAGATTTATGGTCAGAGTTACATTCTCCTAGCCTATGCCTAAAGAAGCATAATCTGCGAGGCAGCAGATTTCCCCTCACTAAGTTTAGCACCACTGTCGAGTGGAGGTACCGAGATATGGCCACTGGTTAATCACCAGTTACTTGGAGCCATTAGTGAGAGTTGAGTAATTAATTGAGGTCCAGAGTTCCTACTCATGTCTATATCGACATGCGACAAGCAGGTTTACAAAGGTACTGCCTCTAATCAGCTACTCTATACCCCAATTTATTGTATATTTTATAAATTTCAATCTTGTCAAACATTATATATAACATAACATTTTTTCTAATTTATAATATTTTTAACTTTTTAATTACTTTAGTTTTTAGTTTATTGTTTATAGTTTACAATTTTAAACTCATTGATTTTATTTAGATGTTATATATCTATTCATAAATATATTTCAATTATATATATATATCCTATATGATTGATATAGAAAATAATATTTTTAGATATAATATTTAAATTAATAATTATTATAATGATCCAACTAAAACGACTAATGATAGATTGTAATTATATAAATACTATAAATCTGGCTACTATAAATGATACAAATATATTTATTATCATACATATGAATACCAGGAGTATTGTGTGTAATTTTGATTCTATTATTACATTTCTAAATAGTTACATTTTTATTTTGCGATTATAGTTATCTCTGAAACTTGGTTGAAAAGTTACAATAAAGATATTTATGAATTAGAAGATTATAACTCTGTACATATGATAAGAGATAATTACATTGAGGGTGGACTACTCTGGGGGTGGTACCTCTATAGATATATCTATATACAAAAATGTCTAAGTTTTACTAAAATTAAAAATCTATCATTATCAATTACTAATGCGTTTGATATAGTGACAATTAGATTACACATTGGAGACACTAATAAATCAGTTATAATAGTGTACCTACATACGATATATAAACAACATAATATGTTTTTTACCACCTATATGTGGTAAATTATATCAGTAGGTATACTGATATAATACATTTTAAGAATCATATTTTACAATATTTTAATAATCTTACTGTTAATAATGATGTATTCATCATTGGTGATTTTAATATAAATATTGTTAATCATAATTTAAATACTAATATTACATATTTGATTGATGCTATTTTTAATTTAGGGTTAGGTTACATCCATTAATTGATAAAGCCACGAGAATAAGTGATCACTCATATCATATCATATGAGTCATATGCATTGATAGACAATATTTATTGTAATCATCCTATTTTAAACGGCATATTAATAAATGTATTAGTGACTATGTTATGACCTATAGGTTTTAATACTGATTTTAAAATACACGATAAACTAGTACATGACAATTCATACAAAAAAACAAGGAAATCACTACCAAAAATATTAATAAGTTAAAAAGTTTAATTAATACGTTTGATTGGACATATATTTATTCTTATATCAATATTAATATTTTAGTGGATACTTTTATATCGAATTTATATATGTTAATCAATATATGTTGTCCTAAAGTAAGTATTAAACCAACATATACAATCGTAAACCATGGCTTTACCTGAATTTATTGAAATGTAGGTCAAACATTGTTAAAAAAATGAATTATATACAAATTATTTAGGAACTTACAAAATACAAATTCCGAAACAAACTCTAATCTCTCTATAATTTATATAAAATATAAAAATATATTGATTTCAGTTTTGAGAAAAGCTGAAGCATTATATTATAGTAACAATTTAATGGCTAAATCAAATGATTCTAAAGCTACTTGGAATATTATCAATAATTTGTTAAAAACAAATAAACAAAATTACCATTATCTGGAGATTTACCAGATCCTTTTACTTTTAATGATTATTTTAGTAATATTGGATCGAAGTTATCTAATATAATTAAAAATAATTCTAGGATATATGATAGTTTTAAATATATAGATACATAAGGTAATTCAATCTTTTTTACAAGTAAATGCTAAGATGAAGTTAATCATTTAATTTCACATACTAAAAATAAATAGGGGAAAGTAACCTAATACGGACACTTTAACAATAAATGGTCTTACAATTGTATGACTCATTATTTTTATTTAAAAATTACAATAGGTGATACCTATATTAATATTATATGATTATAGATATTATTGTGATTTTAAAATTTTATTTAATGTTTTAATTCCATAGATAACGGGGGTATCCGTATTCGGTATACAATACAAATATATACGTTTTATAAAGCGGATTAAGGAATGCTACACAAATAAAGAATACTTACAATTACAACATGTATATACAATACGTGTAGCATTCGTAACATTATATAATATATTATATAATGTATTTAAAAATCAATAGAACACGAAATATAATTGTGTGTTAATTAAATTAGTCAACGTATTATGTTTAAAAAACATATACATATATATATATATATTAATGAACATTTAGAAAGTAAAATATATATGAGCATATATATGATCATACTCTCGAGAGTGGAAATTGAGGGTGTGATTTTTGTATCAGGAAGGTTGGATATCTGGACATACGGACATACGGACATATGAACAGTCAGTCGAACATCGCGTATATATATAACGTAAGTATATCCACGCGTACAACTGCGGTACAACTGTCCTACGTGCATCAACACCTCACCACTCGGTAGCGATTATCGCGACGAATCTTTAGACGACGTTTTAGAAGTTTGTATCGACTGCGCGAGTAGGTTGCTGCGACTCCTCCACTTGTTGTAGTGCTCCAGTAGAGACCTGGTACCGTAGACCACGGGGTTGATGAAGGCGTTGGAGAAGGCCAGGTAGACGGTCACGTGGAAGAATATTGAACTGAACGACGATATGCTGTAGCCGAAGTTGAACAGCAGGAAATTCACCTGCGTACGAAATGAACTATATATATATATATATATATATATATATATATATATATATATATATATATAAATAATATATTATAAAAAAGCGAGAACGGGAAATGCTAATGATACTTATTATGAAATATTTACATATACTATACAAATAACGCGAACGGTAGTGGAAAGTACTAACCCAAAATTGTATATATACATATATTAATATTAATATAAATATTATCTCGATGCTAAATGTATATTGATACAATATGCTATGTAGCCTATACAAATGATGCTATATTAAAGCGCATCGTCTGACCATGGTTGACCAGCTGATCAGCTGCAGCTAACCTGATTAGAAACCCAACAAAGACAGAAGAAGATAGTCACAGTTAGCATAGTCCTGAACAGAGCTCTCTTCGAACGTTCCCTCTGTGTGTCCTTTTTCGTAGTCGTATCATTAGGGTTAACCTATTAGTAATAGCATAATAATTAGTCGGGTTAACGTATTAGTAATAAAATACTAATTAGTAGGGTTAACGTATTAGTAATAAAATACTAATTAGTAGGGTTAACCTAAAAGTAATAGCATAATCATTAGTAATATTAGTCCACATTAATATATGGAAATTATTACGATTATTTATCTAACTAATTTATCATTACTTATTGCATAACCCATTCTTGCATGTATTCTTATTATCCGTATATGTAATATATATAATTTAAACATAACAGACACAGATTACGCAGATGATATTGCCATCACTACACATAACTTCAGAGAAGCAAATGTTCTACAACATAGTATATCGCTAAAGAATTGAACTTCACATTAATGTCGATAAAATCTATAGGTTATGTCATCCAATCAAAATCATACCATAAGATATGTGTGGCCAGAACGGTTAAAGGATCAAACAAGTTTACGATGTTAACTATCTTGACAGCAATACCTCATCTATAGAACACGTTATAAACGTCATAATAGGAAAACTTTGGTCTACATTCAAGCAGAGAACTACTTCTCGAATAATAATTCTATAATAATTCTCAGAATGAGCTCAATTATGGAAATCTTGACTCTCAACAAAATTGAAGAGAAACTTTTACTTTCAGTTTTAGTATATAGAGTAATTACTCCTGAACATTGTAATCAATATTGGAGAAGAATATCGATGGTGCATGCTACGAACAGCTATGAACGTGTTTCAGATAGCGCATATGACAAACGAAGACATTTATTACAACATTCCAAGAATCGAAGCTTAAATTGGTTAACAGGACTGCGATTCGCAGGACACAGCTGAAGAAACAGACACGAGCTAGTCGGTGATGTATACATAGTATACTATAGTGTCAGTAATAGATCAGTAATAGGTCACTAACCTATAACCAACAAAATTACACTACCCTATTACCACTCTGTTAAACATATTGGAAATAGGCAGTAACCTATTTCCTTTTTGGGACATTTTAAGATAGGTTATTCAGCGTTGTGGTTATAGGTTATTTTTTACACTATAGTGTGCCACTGTGGACTCCTAATCGTGATCGGCTGGCTAATACATTCGTAGATCACATGGTAGAATATACTATAGTATACATGTACAATAGTACTGTATATAGTCAGGCCTATAGAACGACGTGGACGAACTGGCAAACTTGATAGATACTAAGGGAGAATAGAATAAACGAATAGAGCAAGTTCGACCTAGTAAAAGGTAATAAATATAAATATATATAAATATATATATATATATATATATATAACATATTATTATTAGATAGTTAATAAAATAATATGTATTATATTTATAATTAATAAACTATAATAAACTATTTTTGTTTTATTTTGTTAAATGTATATTTAGCCTATAGGCTATATATATATATATTTGACATGACTACATTTCACCTATTTCCATTTATATATATATATATATATATATACAGTGAAAGCCGCTTACTTCGACAGAAACGTACATCGATAATTCGGCTACATCGGCATTTCGAGATTTTATTGTTAAATGTACACCTATTTGCATGTACATTAATCCGCGTACAATGTACGCCGTACATCGATAATCCGCTTACATAGATAATTCCGCATAACGACATATTTATGAAGTAATATTTGGAATTTAATCCACTTATATCGACAAATTTGACTATAAAACAAATTATTTACAAATTATAATTTAATGAATATAATTCTATAGTGATCAATGATATCGCGTATTTCCCCTACTACTCAATATTGGCAGTATATCTATAAATAACTTGATCTTTAATATCGTACGTAATTGGTCAATATTTAGATATTCCTACACATATGTATTGTGATATTATTTAATTTATTAAATTATTGTAACAATGCCAAAACGTAAATTCATATCTATCGTTGATAAAGCTATTGCTATCAACGATATTACAGTTTGAAAGGAGAGAAATATTTTGGTAGAGGAACTGGGTGTTGGATTGTCAACTATTGTAGGATGGATGCAAGATGAGAAAATAATTAAATTGTAAATGCATTCAATTAAAAAAAAAGTAAATTATCACCATATAGGATGGACAGAAAACCCATTATTATAGACTATAAATTATAAAACGGCACCTATATCAACTATAGTTGATATGGATAATTCCATTCCGACATATATTGATGTTTTATCAGCATATAACCATATTATTAAGGCTTGGACAAATGTAAAATGTCAACTATTATAAATTGTTTTAAAAAATGAAACTTTTACAAAACAATGAACCAGACGACTTTTTATTATACAATTATATATTATACTAGTGATATTGCAAACGTTGATGATATCGATTTACCTTATCTATTTACCTTCGATTTACATATCTATTTATAACAATAATAACAATTAAAATGAATCTTATAACGATTATGTATCAATTTAACGATAATAATGTGTTACCGTATGATAATTATATCTTATCTATACCGTCAATTATACGACAACGTATAGCACATATAGAAGATGTTAATGATTGTAGGATGCAGATTATCAAATAATACAGATGATCCAATTATTCTAAAACTAACGTCTGTAGTTTAAAAATGTTACAAGATATCCATTTATATTGAATATATAAATAGCCATACCAATCACGATAACAATAATATAAATACATGCATAAGCAATATATAATTACATATTGATAATATACACTTTACAAAAACACACCAGCTAAACAATCATCGATTACAAAATATTTATATATATTTAGTAATATTAGTTTATATACATTTATTATTAAATAAATATGTAATAAAACCTTTTATGTTATTATTGTATATACATATATTATATGATTACGTAAAATAAATTATAAATAAACGAATATGTTATATACCATTAGGGCTCCGCCCTTATCGCTCATATCGATAATCCGCTTATATCGACATTTATGGAGCTTACACAACCATGTCGATGTAAGCGGCTTTCACTGTATATATATAATTCAGAATTTGGTATAAGTACCCGGATAGATATCGAAGAAAAGCTTATCCATTGAAAAAAATATATGGGTATAGTAATAAAAACAAATTAACTAACGAAAGTATTTAAATTGTAATGATACAAAATATAAGTATTATAAAAATTAAAAAATGTGTTTATATACATTTAAAATTTGTAACAAACACTTAGGGACGGGTAAAATAATAAATTGTTCAAGTCTGAAACAACATAAGATGAGCATGATCCAATAAACAATACACTAAAATCATAGCTACACTTGCCACAATAATAAAATATTGTCAATGTTAATATCCATGCAAACTAAAAAAAAGCCGAGTTATATCCATTAAGTCAAACCGTCGATTGAATACAAGACTGAATAATGTTCATATCATTAATCTAAATTAAAAATCGATAAATTATATAGAAGCACACTATTAAATTTAAATAACCATTTTTAGTATATGATGTATTACGATAATTAAAGTTTAGTATCATTAATGTATACATTTTACGTTAGCCTACACTGTTAACAATAATAGCGTTCAAAACCCTTTACTTTATAAAATATCAATAAGTAAAGGGTTTCGTTTCAGTTTATTTACCAAACCCTTTACTTGTATTTCGTATATAACTAAAGGGTTTGTCGAAACCCTTTAGTACTTTAAATATGCACACGTAAAGGGTTTCTATTTATCCATACAAAATAAATGCATTTAAAACCCTTTACTTTATAAAATATCAATACGTAAAGGGTTTCGTTTACCAAACCCTTTAGTCGTATTTAATATGAAACTAAAGGGTTTGTCGAAACCCTTTAATACCTTAAATTTGCATATATAAAGGGTTTCTATTTATGAGTTAATATAATAGCTTTCAAAACCCTTTACTTTATAAAATATAAATAACTAAAGGGTTTCGCTAAACAAAACCCTTTAATCGTATTTCGTAGATACTAAAGGGTTTCACGAAATTCATAGTGGTGATTCGAATAATTATTATATACACAATTATTATGCCAACATTATTAATTATTCTAAGTAAAACTATATTATTTTATAAAATGTTCTCTATTTTAAAATATTTATTTAATTATACCCTAATAAAAATTAGTAATCAATTATTATTTTTATTTTATATTTAAGGTAATATTCGTCATTATATAAATAAAATGTTATTTTAAAATTGAAATTTTAATAAATAATCAATATTTCTATTCAAATTTTATAATTACCTAACTCGAATTAGGTAAACCAGACCTTTGTATTACATTGGAAATTAAGTATATTAATTAAGATGATACGATTGGAAATCATGTTTAATTAAATACTCAATATTGGATATATAACAATTATACGTTTATTACATATTATGTATAACATAACATTTAAAACATTATAATATTTAATTAATTAATTATTTAATTAATTATAATAATACAAATTAAAATACAACTGATAATCAATTCAATAATATTTTATGAAATTCTATCATTTATTAGATATTTTCACGAAACCCTTTAGTATAAAAATAGCTTAACTAAAGGGTTTCAAACCCTTTAGTGGATATTCGCACGAAACCCTTTAGTATAAAATATGCGTAACTAAAGGGTTTGAAATTTATTCTACCAAACCCTTTAGTTCGAAAAACGGCATAACTAAAGGTTTCCAAACCCTTTAGTAAATAGTCGACCTAAACCCTTTAGTTTGAAAAAAAGCTTAACTAAAGGTTACCAAACCCTTTCATTAAACGGTCATCGATTAAAGGGTTTATTTCACGAAAACTAAAGGGTTTTTTTTAACAGTGTACTCATAATTTCATATTCAAATTTCATCATTATTAAATAACATATACAAATAGTAACTGATAGAAATAATAATATAAAAGAGTATAAATATAAAAATATAATATAAACATATATATTGTTATTGGTATTGATATTTTTATTTGATGGAGTCCTTTCATCCCTCCAGAAACTTAGATGGAGTTTTCACTTATAACCATATGGCTCTAATGTCCCTTCGAATCGGCTCACATGCAATAATTATTGCATGTGAATGTCATGTGAATGTCCTACTGCTTATATGTCTGACGCCTTAGCCAACTATATATATAGTCATGATGATGACCATAATTATAAAATAAGCAATAAATAAATATATCGAATAATAATTATATTCATTTTAAAGTTATATTATCGAGAAAAAAATAATATTTCTGAAGGCAATATTTATTAATTAGGTATTAATTAATAATTATACATATATTTTTTACTAAGCAATAATATATATATATATATATAAGTTTACGTATATTTGGTAATACATTAATATATCTGATTTTAAAATATAGAATAATCTCCTAAATAGAACTTAGCGTACGACGTATTACGTAATCCATTGTTGTGTAATATCGAGGCGCACTGACGTTACGTAAGGTTCGATTGCGACTTTCGAATCGGTGTTGAATAAACAATTATTTATAATTATAATAATGATTAATAATCTATTATATAAGAGATCCGGTCTCAATAGAAATCGATTTTATTACAGTATTCATCATTGATATGTATTATACCTATAGGTAAACATAATTTATGTTCATATAGCGCAAACCCTCCATGGGGGGTTGACGCTATATGAACATAATATATGCATATATGCTATAGATTTACGTTTACATCACATATATTTATATAAATAAATATATATATATATATATATATATATATATATATATATATATCTCTTATACATGCTATAATAACATTTCTACTAACTAACATGTATACTACTTACTATTCTAGGGAAAACGGGATTGGTTATCGAATGTAATCTAATTATAGAACAATATCTCGATTACCTCTTCTAATGTTCTAAGTAAAGATAGCATAGCGTGAAATACACAACACGAATAACGCTAGAAGCTTAGGTTGTTGATTATGACGAATGTGTTGTTTATAATGTAGTAAACCATTCACGTTAAAGTGTACGAAAATCGTTTTCAATTATTATTTATATAATGAAAATAAATTTGTCATTACTAATATATAAAAAGCAATATTATACTCATATATATATATATATATTAGTGTATGTGTGGTTAGTAAATGTTAGCTTATATTGCATGTGCTTTAACATTACCAGTATTGTCGTATAAACACTGCGATAAACCTACATCTGTATGTTACGTATGTATACAGGTATGTGTGTACTATTTATAGTATACTTCCATCAGCTGCATCATCGCTATACATGCTACGTGGATACCAGCATCTTAGTAATTACGTTGAATAGAATGGTATTATATAATATATAGATGCAGTCTGTAGTATATACAACTACACCATATCAATGCAGACTGTAGTATATAATAGTCCTTTATATTGTTTATTATTGTTTTTCCGTTGTATATTGAATGTATATTATTATCAAATTATTATCGTATTACTATTATTTTATTATTATTTTCTTCCCGCACGAGCGAAGGGGTCTACATGACCCTATTTTAGTGCTAATAAACTCAATATCATCATCATCATCATATAGGTACCAAATATTGCATTGTATATCTGAATCGTAAATATTAGAATATCTAATATTTACGATTCAGATATACAATCATATATTACAATCATATATATACAATCAAAAGATATACGTTAACGTAATAATTATATATATAATTATAACGTAATAAATAATAAGCAAATAAAATAATGGAAATCAATAAATTATTTAAATGTAAATTCATTATTTGATCCTAGATATAATGCAAATAGGAAAGTTCACGTGTCACTTTAACTCGTTTCATTAACACGCCCACGATACACGTGACTAACTTTAGTGCGCATGACAAGAATCATGCGCGTGTAGGCGATCACGTGTAACAATATCGGAACAAAGAACTGCACACCTAGCGAGATAACTCCGAACGTCCGTGCCACTTGTAGAGAAGGCCAGAACTTTAATTTGTAGCACTGAGGGTAGGTTGTAGTATCGAAAGTATATATTTGTATCGAAAGTATATATTTGTATCGAAAGTATATATTTATATCGAAAGTATATATTTGTATCGAAAGTATATATTTATATCGAAAGTATATATTTGTATCGAAAGTATATATTTGTATCGAAAGTATATATTTGTATCGAAAGTATATATTTGTATCGAAAGTATATATTTGTATCGAAAGTATATATTTGTATCGAAAGTATATATTTGTATCGAAAGTATGTATTTGTATCGAAAGTATATATTTGTATCGAAAGTATGTATTTGTATCGAAAGTATATATTTGTATCGAAAGTATATATTTGTATCGAAAGTATATATTTGTATCGAAAGTATATATTTGTATCGAAAGTATATATTTGTATCGAAAGTATATATTTGTATCGAAAGTATATATTTGTATCGAAAGTATGTATTTGTATCGAAAGTATATATTTGTATCGAAAGTATGTATTTGTATCGAAAGTATATATTTGTATCGAAAGTATATATTTGTATCGAAAGTATATATTTGTATCGAAAGTATATATTTGTATCGAAAGTATATATTTGTATCGAAAGTATATATTTGTATCGAAAGTATATATTTGTATCGAAAGTATATATTTATATCGAAAGTATATATTTGTATCGAAAGTATATATTTATATCGAAAGTATATATTTGTATCGAAAGTATATATTTGTATCGAAAGTATATATTTGTATCGAAAGTATATATTTGTATCGAAAGTATATATTTATATCGAAAGTATATATTTGTATCGAAAGTATATATTTGTATCGAAAGTATATATTTGTATCGAAAGTATATATTTGTATCGAAAGTATATATTTGTATCGAAAGTATATATTTGTATCGAAAGTATATATTCATATAGGTCCAACCTATGTATTCATTGTATTAATGCCTTTCATTTAAGGGGGTGTCATACTCGATAATAATATCGAACATTTATATGTTAATAGATACATTTACATGTTAATAGATACATTACATGTTACATATATCCAGTGATTCAATTGTTTACAACTTTTTTCCTACAACACTAGATATATATATACCTGTAAAAATAATTGAGATCATTTTATAAAATATAATATAATACGAAATGTTTTTTATTATTAATTTTATTTTTTTCTAAAAAAGTTATCAAAATATGCCTATATAATCGTTTATATTAATATAACTACATATGCAAATTTAAAGAATATAATTAAAGTTCTATATATCTTCTTTCTAAATCTATATCTATATCTATATCAAAAAAGTCAAAGTGTATCTCATAGATTGATATTATTAATGTTATTATTATTATTATTATTATTCTATATAGGTTTACATCCGGGTAATTGTAGAAAGAAAGCATATCTACATAATTACCCTTTTTAAAGTATGGAATGTGGTCAGTAAAAAAGGGTACATACTTTTACACTGCATTACTTTATAAAATTGTCTGTAATAGTAATCACTATCATTATTATCTAATAACGTACGTTATTATTATGTAAAGGCATTGTAGATACACACTCCTTGTAAGGAGTGTGTAATAAGATAGTGTTTACATACAATGATACTCTCTCTATCTCTTTATCTACCCTATATGGTGAAGCGCCACTAACGATTCCGTCTCGTATACCGGAAGTAGGTACCCTGGTGGCGAGGTTGTACAGCGGACCCACGACCCACGTGGCCACTACGGCCACTGACAACTTCCGGTTGGTCAGCCAGCTACGGTGCGAGAACGGGTGCACTATGGCCAGGTAACGCTCGCCGGTGATCAGAAGTAGGGCGTAGGTACTCGACTATCGGGGTTACGGGTACAGTAGGGGTACAGTAGGGGTACAGTAGGGGTACAGTAGGGGTACAGTAGGGGTACAGTAGGGGTACAGCAGGGGTACAGCAGGGATACAGTAGGGGTACAGTAGGGGTACAGTAGGGGTACAGTAGGGGTACAGCAGGGGTACAGTAGGGGTACACGTAATTATGTGTAAATGTATGTGTATGTGTGTGTGTGTATTTGAATGTCGAATATCGCCAACAAATGTGATCAAACTAATATATACGTTCAGTTTAAGATATGATGATATTACTAACAGTTATCATGTATACTAATTATATACACATACACACATATATATATATATATATATATATATATATATATATATATATATATGTAGGTAATACCTACTAGGTATATATATATACATTAATGATGCTTAGTTTTATATATGAACAATAGGTAAACATATAACTCATTATGTTATTCATTATATATATATATATATATATATGTGTGAGTCACTTTCATCTATAGATGTATTCTATAGAATATATGGGCATATATATATATATATATATATATATATATATATATATTTTACCTTCTGCCAAAGGGGTCGCCATGAGATGGTTGGTTTACCAAGGGTGCACTATATATATATATAGTTTACCTACTTTTATTATTTGTATTCTATATATACACTTTGAGAAATCATTTATGATTTATTTAAGTGTTAAATAAACATTCAATCAATCAATCAATCAATAAATATATATATATATATATATATATATATATATACATATATATATATATATATATATATATATATATATATGTATAGAATCCATAGAAACTGCAGATTATGCTTCAACTTAATATAGCCCTGTATACAGGTATATATATATATATGTAAATTCGTCACATGATGACTCATATACACGCGTGACGTAATCCTAATACGACGTAACATGACATCGGCTAACCAAGAACATCGACCATATCGGGTAACCGGAAGTCCACATACGACAGTAGAGGTCATCCCACCAGCCCGCTTGGTGTCGCCTCCGTCGCGTGTCCGAAGTAGCCCCTACGGTCAACGTACTAAGGATGATGAACAGCGACGACAGAGTGTCCATACTGCTCTGACTCATGATCAGCCGGTACGTGAACCTGTGGTGAGTCATACATGCAGTCGATATAGCTTACGATACGCTGCCTGTACCCGGAAAACAGTAATAGCAGCATAATAGCAGCATTACAGCATATGTAATAGCCTCGAATGTTTACATTGTGCTATTATGCCGCTATTATGCTGCCTTTAAATGTCAATTATGCTGCTATTAATTTGTCATGCTATTATGCTGTTATTACTGTTTGCTGGGTAGGGCGTATGGCTCAGTGGAACAGTCACTTGCCGGAAAGCGAGAGGTCCCGAGTTCGACCCCGGGTAGTGCCAGTTTTTCTATTATGTTTATCGAGCACTTATTAAATAAGAATGAAAAAATAGGAACACAATTTTACTATTTGTTTTGTAATGTCTGGGGCCCCTCGCAGTTATTTATAACATGTATACGTATATGACTTCTTGAGGGTTCCATTTGTATACGTGATTCAATAAATAATATTATTATTATATATATATATATATATATATATAATATATTATATTTATATATAGATATAACATAATGTATAGAATTACTCTACGTATCTATTTACATATATATAAAGTTTATAATAGATTGAATGTAGTATGTGCAATACAATACACTGTATAGTATGCAATACATACAAAGTATATCTCGCTATAGATACTCTGCAGAAAGCACTACTGCATTCCGTCATGTCCCAATCATTTAAAATTAGTATTTTATTTAAATGTATATTGATAACAATGATTAGGATTTACTACATTACAATATATCACTGTTCCTATTCATATTTAAGATTTTTCAGTTTTTTATATTTCAATTTATTTGAATTGAAGATACCGCACTCTTGTACAGATACATATAATCTATAAATAAATATGGAAGTAAAATGCAAGTAAAATATCTATCAAGAAAAGTGCGATTCTATATTTTACATGTACCGCGGCCACTGTCACTGAGTTCATTTCTTATACACTATCACACATATTTGTCATATAAGATATATAATTAGTATATCTATATCGTATAGATATATAATTAAGCTATATATATTTAATTTATAAATATATATGTATAGTATTATATACATTCATCATTTATATCCAATATACACTAGTGTATAATAACTTATAGTAATGTATTAATTATAAATTTAGTTAAAATAAATATAGTTTCTATAAAAATAAATAAATAAATATTTTACAAGTTTCAGTATATAATGATAGTATTGTATTAACGTTTCAAATTAACCAATTTTAATAGACACCATATTTTAATAAACAATACACAAGAAACAAAGTAAGTTATGTGTATATGTGCACGCTTGCTAAATTGAAAATAGCACCAAATTAAAAATAATTCATTGAATATGTATTATTAAACATATTATTACATGACATTTTTTATATTAACCATTTTACTAATTCTTTAGATACACGTTAGTGTGCATGTATGTAATGCAGTCCGGCACGATGTATCAGATTATAACATATAGGTTATATATATACATATATACATATATACCTATTTTTGTATACAAATATATTTGTATATACAATTTTTATTCAGCATACTATTTCTATTAATACTACGTATATTTTATTTTAATATTTTGCATTCATAAGATTCTAATATTTACAAAATATATACATAATTAATTTACAATGAAAATATTTATAATTAAAATTATATTATAATCATTTTTTCACAAGTCTTTTTTTAAAAGAATCATTGGACATATTAATTAAATACGAATACAATACATTTTTTCAATTTACATTAACTATTAATAAACTATTAAATGCGTGGTGGATTAATTAACCAAGGTACTAACAGTTTGTAATACGGTCATACTAAAGTTTGTAATATGGTCATACTAAAGTTTGTAATATGGTCATACTAAAGTTTGTATTACGGTCATACTAAAGTTTGTAATATGGTCATACTAAAGTTTGTAATACTGTCATACTAAAGTCTGTAATATGGTCATACTAAAGTTTGTAATACTGTCATACTAAATTTTGTAATACTGTCATACTAAAGTCTGTAATATGGTCATACTAAAGTCTGTAATATGGTCATACTAAAGTTTGTAATACTGTCATACTAAAGTTTGTAATACGGTCATACTAAAGTTTGTAATATGGTCATACTAAAGGTTGTAATATGGTCATACTAAAGTTTGTAATATGGTCATACTAAAGGTTGTAATATGGTCATACTAAAGTTTGTAATATGGTCATACTAAAGTTTGTAATACGGTCATACTAAAGTTTGTAATACGGTCATACTAAAGTTTGTAATATGAGCATATTGCAAATGAAATGGTTGATATAAATATTAAAATATTACTATTTTAGATATAAGATCGCGTACACACGTTTTTACTATACGTTCGAGCGGTGTGGAGCGTATACGCTTACACGTGTAATCATGGATTGTGAACCATTGTGGCTGCTGATTAATTAAAGTGTAAACCACGTGTGTAATTAACTTACATCATTACATAGGATATATCATCGGATACACTATAATTAGGAGATTCTACGGTATACCAATATTACATATATTGCGTGTATAGTATTGTATATATACAGTAATATGAACGCACGACGTATATGGGATATATATATATATATATATATATATATATATATATATATATATATTGAATGACGTACAGTAATAGCGGTTACAAATTGACCCCGCGAGATATCTTATAATCGTATGTGTTATAAATAACTGTGAGAGATCAGGATACAAGAAATGTAAACAACAATATTCTAGTGTTTTTAATTTAATATTTATTACGATCTTGATAAACACAATAGAACCGCAAGAACTGCTTAGGATCTAACCCATGACATATATCTTTCTAGCTCTTGATAATTTCACTGATACATATACTACAGTATATATGTATATATATATATATATATATGATACCTGTATACTGGTGCAACCTTTTATAATGATACCATATTATACACATTGCGGTGTGATAAATATATAATTTATAATTATTAATAAATACAAATACAATTTCTATAATAACTAAAAAAATAATATTTACGAATGCATTAATTATAATACATATTATATAGAAATATAATAATTAGTAAAGTATATTTTAAAGTTTAATATAAAATAGAAAAATCATAGAAAATAAATTGTGGGACTGTCACAACTCGATAGCTGATTGAGATCACGTTAATTTCACGTGGAACCGTGACTCATCGATACGTAACATATGTGACGTCGTGGGAGGTTTAGTTATGATTATTATAATGTAAGAAAGCAAATATACGGCGAATGTATTACAATGTGCTTCATTGAATTACTTATAAAGTTTATACTCTCTTAATTATGTATTAATATACATAATAATAATAATAGATATATATATATATATATATATATATATATATATATATATATATATATATATATATATTTAGGAAATATTCGTATTCCTATAGAGATATAATTTATGGTATTAATAGTTAAACAATATTTGATATTACAATTGTTACATATAAATTATGTTTATTCGTTGATATTATTTATAATTATACTTTTGTATATTTAATAATATTACCCCATTCGTAACTTCCGGTCATAACTTAACTTACTCCCAAGTATACGAGTATAAGTCACGTGATAACATACGTCATTACCTATTGTACACATATATATTGTTTACAATAATCAAGTTTACGTGTTTATGGAATATATTAATATATTAATTTTATGGAATTTAATAATGTTTTATACATTATAAGAATATAGTTCAATATTAAAAATTGATTACATATATGTACCAATATATATATATATATATATATATATATATGTGTGGTATGGTATGGTATGGTATCAGATTGTGGTAAACCCCAGGGAAGATAAAGAAGCCTTGACGGCATTTCTAGTTATCAACCCATTTTAATTTTAAACAGTTCATAAATTCAATAATATGTTTTCATTTCCTGTGTACAATAATAAAATGTAATTTGTGTTTACTATATTTATCTACACACACACACACACACATATATATATATATATATATATATATATATATATATATATATATATATATATATATATATATATATGTATATATAAATGTACTACCTATATATAATGATATATTAGTTATTGATGAATATTAACGGCGCACTGCACGCTTACCTTATAATGATGTTGATATCACAGGTGTTCAGAGCACAGTGTACATAGCACAGTGTGTAGTGTACGTACACACACATGTACGTCGTACACTACATTTACAATATTATTATACAATTATATTATACATTTAAATATTTAATTAATTAATTAATTTATTTATTTTTATATATTCTCAACACTTGTGAGATTTTAAAATATAACGAGTGTATACATAAATCATTACATTACCTTACCTTATCTTACAAATCTGATGTGGATATATGCACAATAACGACAATATCTTAATTGTCAACATATTGTTTTCTGAACGTACACTGTAAGGGCATAATAGAAAATTGAAAATTAACAGATTAATATTGGACTATGTTTTTCTTCGTCGTACATTGTACGTTGTACACCATATATTGCTATATATAATACTGATATTAATCGTAAGGCCTTACTATTAGTGTAGATTCTTATAGTATAGACAGTTGTATATATGGTTAGATGGTTATAATATGATACAATACAATACCCCTGTTAATGTGACCATCTTTACGGCTACACTATACACTCTTACAGGTTGATAGAGCTAGATCTGATGTGTACACGAAGCTAAAGGAACAGGGCGTGGTCCCCGTTGGGCGTGGTCGCTAACCGACACGCCCACATGTACCGTTGAAGCAGGTACATTACACTTGTACGATAAATGCAGTTAAACGGATGTCGCAGCGATGGCCGCTGATTAACCTATACATTACTATCAGTAGATACCAGACACCCAACAGACACACCCATCTATAGGTACACTAACGAATAGGCCTTACTCACCAATAAGAAATATTCACATACAACTATAGTTGTTTATAACCGTGATGCCCTTTACTAGCTAGAACTGTACAAATATCGCTATACCAACATTAAGGACGTGATTGTTTCTATACCTGGACAGATGGTCAGGTAGACAGGTGCACAGTTAGTTCGTACAGTGCGTATATAAATACACAACAGACACATATATATGTCCATCCATCAAACTATCCATGCTAACACTGCGATATAATACTAACGAAGAGGCCTTACTTTACTAGGCAATACTGTACTGCGTATCGTTGATCAGATGAACAGGTGTACAGTTAGTTGTTACAACGGTGTCCTGTCCATCTGTCCATCTGGTCAACTGTCCGCGCTGCGAATACCACGCTGCGAATACTAACAAAGAGGCCTTACTTTTACTGGTCAACACACCGACGATGACCAATAGGTTACCGACAATGCCGAAGCCACCGAAAGCCAGATATATAGCTCTGGACAACCCCACGGACAGGTAGATGTTAGTGTCCGGCTCGGCCCCACCGGCCAATGGGACGGTAGTAGAGTTCAAGAGGTCAGCCAATGAGGTGGCGTTTACTTCCCATCTCATCTGTAGTAACGCAGCGACGTATTAATGGTAATCGGACGTAATGGAGTGATATAACTGTTACGTTATTTCATTATTTGATATACCCCCCTGCCCTCGATACACGAATAATGGACCGTTACACTATTCGCACCGTAACTGCGTTATATAGTCCGTCACGCATGATTGCACATCGGTGTCCGTCACGCATGATTGCACACCAGTGTCGGACTACGTAACGGCGAATATCTCGATTTCGAGGAAGTGTAACAATAAATGTACTAAAGCATTACCCTTTTTGTAACATCGTAGTAATGGCCGTCCATAGTACTACCTATCTCATGTGAAATAATCGCGGTCTGTATATGTGGTACCGTTTTAGGCATACATATGCATACATTTATATACATACAAATTCATATACATATATATATATATATATATATATATATATATATATATAACTTCCTGTGTGGCGAACACACAAGACACACAACCAGTAGGACGCGAATTCAAGCCACGTCCGGCGGACGTCGTCCGCGCTATTAAAATAGGTCTTAAAATACTAATTTAGAAGTTATCTTATATAATTGTGTATAAATAAATGATCGGCTCTCGTTAAAACCATGGATGATTTAACATGAGAGCAGCCTAGAAGGGACATTAGAGCTAATAGCTCTGAGCTATATGTATATAAGCGAACATTCATCTAAGTTCCTTGATGGGATGAAAGGACTCCGCCAAAATAAATAACAATATCAATATATATATATATATATATATATATATATAAAATTAAATATATTTGTATTCAATTATCATTAAGTTGAAATTTAATGTTGCAATTAATTAATATATTTAACTAATGTTACCTATATTATTTCTTCAAAAAAGCATTAGTAGAAAATATACAAAATAATGGTCTAGTAATAAAATACATAGAAATAAAAATATACGAAATACGTATACAATTTTGGTCTAGAATAAATATAATATATAGGTATATATTTGAGGATTTAATGTAATGCACTATTAATTAGACATTATCTATAATGAATCATATCAACTAATATACTATACACATCCGGATTCAATATATATATATATATATAGGATTATAGTATAACATGATGTAACTATAATATAATGTGTCAGCATCGATGCGTGCCATGTACACTGTACACTGTACACTGTACACTGTTGTACACCGCTGTACACTGTACACTGTACACCGTTGTACACTGTACACTGTTGTACACTGTTGTACACCGCTGTACGATGTACACTGTACACTGTACACTGTACACTGTTGTACGATGTACACTGTACACTGTTGTACACCGCTGTACACTGTACACCGTTGTACACTGTTGTACACTGTACACTGTTGTACACTGTACACTGTTGTACACTGTTGTACACTGCTGTACACTGTACACTGTTGTACACCGCTGTACACTGTACACTGTTGTACACTGTACACTGTTGTACACTGTTGTACACTGTTGTACAATGTTGTACACCGCTGTACGATGTACACCGATGTACACTGTACGATGTACAGTGTACATGCGCTACCGAAATCTGGTTATATTCACATATACATCTATACATATACAGGTATATTATTATGATAATTTAAAATTCAATGTTTAACACTTCTAATGATAATATAATATGTTGATATCTACTTAAAGTTATCACTGATTATAAGATGATAAATATATATTTTATTTAAAAAAATAATATTAAAATAGTCCAATATTATTTCATTTATTTAATATAGTTTTTCTAAGGTATTTGTCCTAATATATAACAAAAAGTAAACATTACTACTATATAAATCATGTGATAGATTGAAATCATTAAATTATAGACCCATATTACCCATATTTTGAAAAATGTTTGAAATATTGATCAAAACACATTTTAAAATTGTAATGTATTATTTAATTTAAATATACCAATAGCTGATTTTTAGCACATGTCATTGAATCCGTCTCTTAACATCAAGATAATGTAGATAAATATGCTATATTATCAATTGATCTACTTAAAGTATTCGATATATTAAATAATTATATATTAATAAAAAAAGCTTATATATTTTAGTATTATTTATTTAGATATCTTGAACAACAACGTATCTAATATAATGCAACATGTTATTCATGATAATATTATGTAGGTTTCCAATAATCTTAATTTGTTGATCGTGTACAAGTCTACAAGTATGGAACAATGCTGTATAATATGACGAGTGTAAAACGGACTATATAACACTATATAACACTAATGGTAAGTTTGAATATGTTTTAAAGATAACAATTAATTCTTAGTGATATACCTACTGCCGATATACTGCCGTGAATTCATTATTTAATTTTTCGCAGTACCTCATTGTGATGTAATGTAATGTAACGAAAATGACGGTAATGTAATGTCATAAAAACTTCGGCTTTTCAAAGAATCACTTATTGATTATTCGAATAACTCGTATTGGTACCCATACCCCTATTGTGGCACACCGGAGAACCGTGGTTCTATAGTGCACTATTAAAGGTGTTATGAATAACCTTTATATGAAAGGAAAACCAGATGATATAAATAACTATAGACCGATTGCCTTATTATCTCAATTTTCAAAGATTTTAGAGAACATAATTTCTAATAGATTTCTACATTTTATTGACAAACATAATTTATTATATGCCAAACAATATGGTTTTATTAGAAATTCTTCAACTTCGCACGCACTCTATGATCACTATAATTTTATTGAATCAAACTTAGAAAGAAATAATAAATTAGCCTCGTTATTTTTAGATCTAAAAAAAGCATTCGAACTTGTAGATCATAAGATTCTATTAAACAAATTAAAATATAATGGTTTTAGGGGCAGTACTATCGTTTAATTGAAAGATATCTACAAGATCGAATATTATCAACTAGAATAGATTACGAGCTTTCTGGAAGAAGTATCATCAATGTTGGGGTACCTCAGGGATCCATTTTGGGCCCCTTACTATTTATTTTATATATAAATGATATTCATATGGCCTTACATAATTTAAATATAAATTTTAATCTTATACTTTTTGTTGACGATACATCGGTTAGCATTAGTGAACCAAGTAATAAAATTCTATTCAAAAGTTTATTAAGTTTTTAGTCATTTTAAATTTACATGAATGGTTCACTAATAATAGATTAATATTAAATATTGATAAAACAAAAGATCTACCTTATAAAGATGCAAATATTATTAATAGTATATCAATTAATTCAACTGAAATATGCTTAGTATCAAGTTATACTTTTCTTGAAGTTATTTTAGATAATAATTTAAATTTTAAAGAACACATAAGAAAAATAAAATTGAAATTATCACATGTTATATATATATTAAGAAAGCTGAGCTATTTACTAATATATATTTTAAAGCTGCTTTACAATTCTTTGTTTTTGCCTCATATCATGTATTGTTTAGAAATTTTGGGAAATAATTTTAATAATAACCTTCAATATATTTCAACTCTACCAAAAAAGGCTGTTCGAATTGTAAATAAAAATATCTTTAAAATTGTCAATAATATATTTATTTTGACTAATACTAACAATTTATTTTTATGTTCTAATATATTAAAATTTAAAGATTTAATAACTTATACAAATATTGTATTCATGCAAAATGTACATTTAAAGAAATGCCCAATTAGAATATCATTATTAGTTCCAATATATAACAATGTATACAAAAATACTTTTCATAATTTCAAATTACCTTATATAAAATCAAGCCGTCATCATAAATAATTATAATTTAGGCCCTAAATCATGGAATAATGTATGCCTAAATAAATTATTATTCACAAAAATGTATATAAAAAACTTAAAAAAAATATTAAAAAAAACATCTTTTATCAAAATATGAAAATCAATTAAACAATTGATTATCTAATTTTATTTTTGTTTACTGGTATTATTTATTAAACCTTCATCTTGATTGTTTTAGTTTTTATTTTTTTCATTTATATTGTTTAGCTATTCTATTCCTTTTATAGTTCGGCATTCATAATTCAACTCGTTTCTGTGATTTTGTTATATAACTTTACATCTTTTATTTTTACACTTGACTTATTGATACATATTTTTTTATTCTTTACATAATTTATTTTTAACTTGACTTATTGATGCATATTTTTTATTCTTTACATAATTTATTTTCAACTTGACTTATTGATACATATTTTTATTCTTTACATCTTATTTATTTATATTTACATTTTTTTTTACTCGTGAGAATCTAACTTATCTAGAATATGATGATTGGGGAAGTTCTCGCAAAAACAAATACATTTGTTTATTAACTTCTCCGTTATTTCATGCTTTACAACATGAAATAATAAATCTGATTTATTTATTTATTTATTTATTTATTTAACAGTGTTCCAATATTATAAAATTAATCATTAGTGATATATTATTATTAAATTTATTATTTATTTCATATATATATATATATATATATATATATATATATTTCACTTGATAGCTGATCGATATAGGTCTTTGCAAGCCTACCTCTTGATCTTTTTCCGTGATTTGGATACCAAAATAATAGGTCACTGGCCAATTCGTTCTTGCTTCTCCAGCAGTGTCCGGCGAATCTCATTCTATGCTCTTTGATTGTAGCTAATATCTTGGTATATTGGGTATTGTATAGACGCTGACCTAATCAGTATGCCATTACACTCGCATGTGTGTATTGTTATGTATTCCTAATCCTAAACGTTTGTATCTCTTTATAAATCACATAATTATATATTATATGTTATATATATATATATACATATATATAATTAATATTTTATAATTCATATATGGAGTTTACAACATATTTGATTTTTGAGAAATAACTTAGTCGGTTTTTATTAACGGTTATTAATAATAGATCTTTCTACGGCTTTTGATATTATTGAAAATTTTAAATAAACGTCTAGAATATATTGGTATTTTAGGCATTCATCTTGCTTGGATTACATCTTACTTAACTGAAAGAACATTTTCTATACAAATTGATAATCATTATTCATCTGATTGTAAAATATATTATGGAGTTTCTTAATATGCTATGTTAGGTCCACTGCTATTTTACGTATATATCTTGCCTTTTAAAAATATTATCTCTAATTTTTCATATAAGTATCACATAACAGCGTTATCAGTATCGTATCAGTATCATTTGACAGCGTTCTCCGTATAGTATCATATGATAGTGTAACAGGAAGATAAAACTTAACTGAACATTACCGAATCTTCCTTCATATATTGATTGTCCTCGATATTTAATATACATATTAATATGCTCAAATATCTCAACATTTATCTATTTATTGTTTATTTTTTTATTTTAATTACTACAATAAAATGTTTATTATCTTATCTTACAAAAGAGGAATCTGTATTATTTCACATATCTATAAAATAATATCAATATCATTAGTATATTATTATCATTAAATTACCTATGAAATACAATTTATATTACTGAATAATATAAAGGGAAGATATGTTGAATAAAAGTGTCGCGAATACACAGAGACGCTATGATTTACAGTGGCGCGAATACATATAAACCCAAGGGTAAACATTTACCAAAGACAATTTTCAAGATATTGGAAACCACGGTAAATGTATTTTAAATATCCAATAATCAAAATCCGAAATAGTCCGAGTCTAATATTTAAAGACCGACATAGCCCGAGTTTAATATTAAAGACCGATCAGGGTCCGATATATTATAAATGATACTGTATCAGTCCGGTTTCAATGACTTGAGTCCGAATTCCCGGTCTGAATAACAACGCTAATATAGCAGTTTTATTAACCTACATTATTTAGAGAATAAATATAAATATGTTATTCTTTACAATCCGAAATATTCCACCGAAATAATCGGATGACGTAATATCGACACCTCGAGGCTGTTACGTAACGATACACACGTGACCTATCTTGCCCGGCTTATCCAATCAGATTAGTATATAATTTAAATATAATAATAGTCTTTGATGATCCTGTCATGTGACGTGCCTGGAGGGAGGTACACAGCCTCGATCTCGATATTAGTAAATAGACTTAGATTATATGATATTAATCGGCGCATTCATTAACGAACATAGTCTAGTTTAGGAATGTATAATATACTAGTATATGCATTATGTAATGATAATTATTATGGTATATACATACCATTTAATTACAATAATAATAATAATCATATATATATATATATATATATATATATTAATTTACATTATTAATAGTAAAAATGACTTATTATAAAATATTGTATATATATATATATATATATACAATATAAAATATGCATATAAGGTAACATAATATATCTACATAATATATATTATAAACAAAATTCATGAATATAATAATATTAGATTTTGTAAAGTTAATTGTGTAGTGTGATCAAATTGAATTATTTTAAATGAATAGAGTATCAAAAGTGATAAGCTCTGACCACTATACCAACATCTAGTTGGTAACGTGATGTCGGGGAAGATATAAGCCCATATAACAATAGTTAAGAAATGTCTATATATACGTTATAACGTATTTTAACGAATTTACGGTAACTCTAAAACGTTTTAATTTCGTATTATTCTTTGTTTATTTCTATAAAGTATGTTATCGTTAGCAAATATTTATACTTTATACTTTCGATAATATATTTCGACTATATATTTTCTTAAATAAATTATCTATCAACGTACATCGTATATACATTATATATATATATATATATATACATATATATATATATATATATATATATATATATATATAGTTTATATACACATATTTAGTAACAAACCATGTAACTTGCGAAGCTGTTATCATGAATACTTTCTCCGCTCTTACGATATACGGTATTCGATATACGGTATCCGATACGTGTACTAGGGGCTATCTATCAAATGTCACCTCGTGCGATGCCTCCGCTAGCTTTAAATGTCTTTAATGCGCATGACCGTAATAATCACGTGCGCGTACACACACACACGAGTAACTCGCGCATGCGTGTGACCACGTGATGTCGTGACGTCACGTGATGTAGTGACGTCACGTGTTAAGCTGAGCCTCCGTTATGATCACGTGTTTGTTGAATACAACATATCTACCTATAGATTAACTAAAGTTAAATTAACATTTTTTAATTTATATTTAGTTCCTTTCCATGAAGATTGAAATTTAACATTGCATAGATACAGGTTTAACATACCCATGGGCTATTAATAGAATAATGTAAATCCATATTAATATAATTTATATTTATTTTATTTCAAATTTGTTTTAACATGTTATTACTTATATATTTATCTATTATAAAATAATTTTTTTAATTTTTTTTTAATTTCCCTTGAATTTCTAATAATATTAGATTTTTTTAGAATTGTTTTTCATAAGTATAAAAATGTCAAAATTCTATTTAAAATAATTATATTATGTATAAGTATATATTTATATATATATATATATATATATATATATATATATATATATATATATATATATATATATATATATATATATATATATATATACACAGTGTGTATATACATGTATTACACACACATTTTATTTATTAAAAATCAAATGATATAATAAAAAATCAGATTTCATTATTTCTATAAACAAATAGTATTATAAATCAATAACTATTTTTGCCGATGATATTTTTTCAAACAATATTTAAAATCTCCATCTCTAATATATAGTACACCATTAATACCAAAAAAATTCTAATTTTCAAAATAAAATTGTTTACACATATTTTTTTTTTTCAACAAATATTTTAAATTTATAACATAACAAATTGATTTTTATTATTGTTAATTATTAATAATTAAAAAAAAATACTTCTTGATTATATTAAAAAACTATAGACATGAATAATTTATAAAATTTAAAGACATCCAACATGAGATTCATATAGAAAATATTAAAAAAAAATTACCAATTTACACATGGACGGTATAATGCCAAAACATAATCTAATTAAAAAATAGTTTACAATTTTATATTATAATTAATATATTTGCTGAGCGAGGTATACTATATAGTATAAGTATACTATTATAAGAGAACCGGTTACCCTTAGTGCAAATATTAGGGAGTTTACCCACACTAAGTTATATGTTTGCTTAGATAAGTGTAATAGAATCAAAGTCTACTCTCAATGAAGATGTTGTTTTACTCATTAATATGTTAATCGACACAGTATACTGAACAAACTACACATTTATTTAGATAAGATTTTAAAAGAATCTGACAATTTAGATTTGCTATCATTACGTACTTCTAGAAAACGTAAAATTCCATCAAAGTTTGTATCATATATTAATATATTAATTAATATATATATATATATATATATATATATATATAAATAATCTTATTTTAATATTGTTAGACTTGTTAATGGAAAAGAAAACAATGTTTATTCCGACATCAATATTATACTGAGGTTGTATACACATATAATCTATATATTCAATATGTTTTTAATAATCAAACATTATAGAAAATATCATATGGAAATATATGATATCCTTACTACTGAATTAAATCAAAGATTTTCGACAAATAATCAAAGTATAATTTCATATGACAAATTATTATCGTTATTATTAAATATAAATATAATTGATTATGATGAAGTAAGTATACTTAATTCAGGATATTTATTTATCTGAAAAATTAATAAAATATAATATAGAATGATATAGAATATTTACTATATTACAAATACAATATTCTATATTATTCTATATTGTTTTATACAGATAAATAAATTTCCTGAATTAAGTGTTCAAGCTTTCAAACTCGAACTACATATGTTCAAGAACCATTTCAATTCTCAATATTTAAAATAATCAGTAGAGAATATGATCAATGCAAAATATGGCAATTAATCAAATTATTCATGGTACAACCAAGTACGTCAGTGTCCTAGGACACTCGTGAGAGAAGAGTTTCTATGTTGAGAAGATTAAAGAAGTGGTTAAGGTCACAAAGCACACAGTAAACAAATAAAAATATTGGCTATTTGCAATGAACATCAGTATATATTAGATTCTATTGACGACAATAAATTGATAAAAGAATTTTGCCAAAGAAATAATTTTAGAAAACATATTATAAGTATAACATAATAAATATATAAACTATTTTGGGATTTTTTCTTGTTATAACATACATATTTTAGATATATCTAAATATATATATATATATATATGTAGAGAATATATTTTGTAATATCTTTTAAATATTCCAGATATGTTCATTATAAGATTAATATTTTATTAAGTAACTATGTATAATTATAATTATATATTTTAACATTTAAAATAAATCATAATGTGTACACTATTATATGTTACAAGATATATTTACAATAATTACAGTCTAGTATTTAGTTGATAAATTATACTTATTTCTTAAAAACCCCCCTGGGAGAAAATCATTCCTGCGGCTATAGTGCTAAATATACTGCCGGTGGCATACGTCTAGGGGCGCTGGAACCATGGTGTGTATGTAGGGGGGGGGACCAACCAATCAAAATAAATTGTGTGGTATAAGTAGGGGGGGACCAATACATAGTAGGTCCCCCCAGATTTCAAGTGGGGTGACATATCCCCAACGTCTCCCCCTATTGCAGCACCCCTACATATGTCATCGCTGTATTAGACTATGTTATACGTACGTTGGACATAATAGAACATGTTCTATTGTATTGTTTCACACGTAGATACCGCGACACGAACAACATTGACCGTGTGGTGTGAACGCCCTTTTATTCAGAGAAATGTGGTGCTCGTGTAGCTATAAGTATTCATGTTTTGTTTATCGCGCATGTTTGTAGAGAATATCAGATATATATATATAGTAATAGATTGATTGTATTTATTTATAAAACGTTTTATAGTGTACACTTCCGGAATATATATAATTATGTTATTTTGAGTTTAATTAGCGACTTTGGTTATATAATAATAATAATAATAATAATAATAATAATAATAATAATAATAATAATAATAATAATAATAATAATAATAATAATAATAATAATAATAATAATAATAATAATAATAATAATAATAATAATAATAATAATAATAATAATAATAATAATAATAATAATAATAATAATAATAATAATAATAATAATAATAATAATAATAATAATAATAATAATAATAATAATAATAATAATAATAATAATAATAATAATAATAATAATAATAATAATAATAATAATAATAATAATAATAATAATAATAATAATAATAATAATTATAATTATTTTAAATTGTATACAATTTTAAATTTTGATGGTCTCAGTTTTGGTGAAATTGAGCGAGAGAGAGTTGTTAATTAACCAAGTAGAAATATCATTAATACAGTTGATTAGTAGCAAAGGATTGGAAATATGGGAAGAGATATTAGTGTATATTTGTAAATCATCTGCGTATGTATGGAATTTTATAGATGGGTAGGATCTGAATATTTTGAATAATGGTAAAATGTATATGTTAAAAAGTATGGGACCAAGGACAGATCACTGTGGGACATCGTGAGTGAGAAGTCGAGGGGTAGAGGAATGAGTGTCTATATTAATATAGTGATATGGATTTGTGAGTTATGATGTAAACCATTTGAGGTGGTTTTTGCCTGTTATACCGATTGAAGTTAGTCGCGATATCATAATGTTGTGGTCAAGGGAATCAAATGCAGAAGAAAGGTCAAGTAGTGTTAAAATAGAACCATCCTTATGCGACGATGACAAATGAAGATCACTAAGTGTATATGTTAGGGCGGTCTCAGTTGACGTGTGAGCAGTATTGGCACTTTGGAATTTTTGAAGGATGTCATATTGGGATAGATATGAAGTGAGCTGAGATGCAACAACACGTTTAAGTGTCTTGGATATAACTGTAAGGTTAGAAATCGGTCGATAATTATTAAGTTATGAGACATCTAAGTTTTGTTTTTTGAGGATGGGTCTTATCATGTCAATTTTCATAGAATCCGGGACTCTTCCTGATTGTAGAGATTCGGTAATGATGCGAGTGATGTGATTGTTGAGTTTAGGAGCGAGCAAAATAAGAAGTTGAATGGGAATATGATCAAGGGGACTAGCGTATTTAGTTGAAGTAATTAGATTTAGAATATATATAGGCGAGGGATAAATGAATTTATTGAATCTGTTGGCGGGAATGTCAGGTTGGGTAACAGGGGAGACACGTAATGTAGATACAATATTCATAAGTTTGGAGTGGAAGAATTCATCAAATTTAGTGACAAGAATAGATGGTTGATCAGATGTTAATAATTTAGTTTTGGTGCGGTTTAACAGCATATCTGTTATCTTATAAATTGCCCTGTAGTCATTTTTAGCAAGTCTAATAGCATTTGTATAGTATATTTTCTTTGTGGACGTAATAAGAGATTGATATGATTTTCCCTTAAGTATGAAAATATCATAGAATCGAGTATCACTTATGTTCTTTCTCCAGTGTTTTTCGGAAAGTCTAAGAGAGCGTTTATAATATGATAGTTCATTTGTATACCAAGGGTAGTGAGGTTTGCTGGAAACAATTTTGGTTTTTAGTGGGGCAAGTGAATTAAGGGTAGTGCAAATAGCTGAATTAAAGGCATCAATCGAGGAATTATGAAGGTTCTTTGAATACAAAGACTGGAAATTATCAAAGAAGATGGAATGATCTAGTTTCTTAAGCTGACGGATATAAATGGTCTTAGTGCAAGTATGAGGTTTGTGGCAATTAATGTTGAATAAGATCAAATAGTGATCAGAGAGAAGATTGGAAATAGAGTGGTTAGATACCAAATGTGTATCGTTATGGGAAATAACTAAATCAAGAATGTTGCCGGTGATATGGGTAGAGTGATTACTATGTTGATGGAGGTTAGCAGATTTAATAATATTATGTAATTTAAGCGATTATGAATTAGTCTTGTTAAACGGTATATTATAATCGCCAATAAAGATTGTGGAAGGTGTAGAGTTAGTTATGAGGATTTGAAACTCATCAAGGAAGAGAGTAATGGATTACGATGGTGTAGTAGTAGTAGTAGTAGTAGTAGTAGTAGTAGTAGTCGTAGTAGTAGTAGTAGTAGTAGTAGTAGTAGTAGTAGTAGTAGTAGTAGTAGTAGTAGTAGTAGTAGTAGTAGTAGTATGAATTCTATAATCATTTACATAAATTATAATTCTGATATTCGTAGGTATATTCCTAGTTAAAATTAATATATAATTATTATATAAAAATAAATATATAAAGTGATGAATAGTATATAATTATAATATGTATATCTTCTTATGGATGCATGTAAATATTAATATATTAATATGACCGAAATCCATTCTTAGAAATCTCTAGATGAAAATTCAAAGATTGTATTATTAGTTATTTATAATATTATTATATTTATGTTATATTTTTTGTTCACGTTTATTCATTCATTTATTTGTGTTATACTTACTTACTTACTTATGTCGAGCTCTCGCTCGACTCTTCTTTGCCTTATCTCTCCAAACATCTCTGTCCAACATCATCGTCTTTATCTCATTTATATCGTCTAGTCCTATGTCTTCTCTTAGATTATCTACAAAAGTGATGGTTTTGCGACCTCTTCTTGCACTACCATTTGTCGGTTCCCATAGGACAAGTTTATGAGCCATTTCGTTGTCGTGTCTCATCAAATGACCTGCAAGTTTTAGTCTTCTTTCTTTTATTACTTCAGATATTCTTGAGAGTCCGTTATATAGCGTTATGTTATTGATTTTATCTTTCCAGGATATGTTTAAAGCCATTCGGAGAAGTCTGGTGTAACATCCATCTATTCGTTTATTCATAGTTTTTGTAGTTGTCCATGTTTCAGCACCATATGTGTATATTGTTTCAATCGTAGCCCTGAATATTCTAACTTTAAGTGAGTCTCTTATGCTTGATTTCCATAATTTCTTCATCTTATTAGCGGCTGACCAGGCTAGTGCTTTACGAATATTGAAGTCTTTTTCTGAGCTTTGCATCCATGACCCTAGATATTTAAAGTTATCTACTATTTTGATTTCATTATTGAGTATGGTGTGTATATGTTGGTTATTGTCTATACCGAAATACATGGCTTCTGTCTTTTTACAGTTTATCTTTAGACCTATATTTCCACATTCTTCTTCTACTCTCTGAAGCAGTATTTGTGCTTCTTCAATATTTTTACTAATAAGAGCTACGTCGTCTGCATAGCTGAAATCTGTAACATTTACTGCTGGATGTCTCCTACTTTTCTTTCTTGCTATTTCAAAACCTATTTCGCTCTCTCGTCCATCTATTGCTAGTCGCATAGCATAGTCTAAAGCTATAATGAATAGGAATGGAGCTAGAGTGTCTCCTTGCAGTACTCCGTTTTGAATAAGGAAAGTTTCAGTGATTCCATCAGGCGTTATTACTTGCGCTTTTGAGTTACTGTGAAGAGATTTTATAGCTCTTATTAGTATTTCTGGAATTCCATAAATCTTGAGAATTTTGAATAGAACTGCTCTGTCGATGCTGTCGAAAGCCTTTTTAAAATCCACAAATGTTATGATAGATTGAATATTTTTGGTCTTAATTCCTTCTATGAGTCGTCTTATTGCTAATATATGTGCAATGGTTCCTCTACCTGGTCGAAATCCATTTTGGTTATTCCTCAACAATTTATCGACTGTAGGTTGAATTCTGTTCAGAATCATCTTGTTTGTTATCTTTGAAGCAATACTTGATAAGCTTATTCCTCTGTAGTTATTTACATCGCTTAGATCTCCAGATTTAGGTAGTGGCTTTATGTTGCTTGATGTCCATTGAGCTGGTGTTTCTTGTAAAAATAGTATATTATTTGCAAAGTTTAGTATGATGTCGTCAAATTTGCAGTACTTTAGTATCTCTGGACTTATATCATCAGGTCCTGCAGCCTTACCATCTTTAAGATTATCTGTCACTTTTCTATATTCTTCCAGAGTAAAAGCTGTTATAGCTATATTATGTGTTTCATTCAAAACCAAATTGAGATCTGTATTAACTAATATGTTTTCATCGCCTTTTCTGTCACTGCCCAGTAATTTTTTGAAGTGTTCGTACCATATCTTGACTCTATCTTCTTTGCTTTTCGCCTTTATAATTCCTTTTTTGGTGTTTTTACGGCCTGTTATTTCGTTAATTAACTTCCAGCATTTAGAATGTTTAGATTCTTGGTTTGTTAATTCTACCTGTTCTGTGGCTTTTTGTAGTGCGTTACTCTCGATGTTCATGTACATATTACGTAAGTTATCTTTTGCTTTTACTAGTTCTTCATAGCTTTCATTTGTATTTGAAAGTGTGTGTTTACTGTATGCAATTTCTACTTTCTCTCTCAATTCTTGAATTCTATGATCATAAGTAGTGTTAGTTTTTCGGTTTGCTCTTATTCTAGGAATCATCTTCTTTGATATGATATTATTAGCTTCTATAAAGTTTTCATATAGTTCTGTTGCAGTTGTGTTTTCAGATTGAAGTTCGTTAAATTTTTCTCTGACAGCTTTGCTATATTCAGTACTAGCGTCTTTATTCTTCAGTATTGACCAGTCATATTGTGTTTTCTTAGCTTGAGTTGAGTTCTTTCTTAAACTTAATTTTAACTTTGCTGTCAGAATTCGATGGTCGGATCCAACACTGCTGAAACTGTTGTAGGCTTCACAGTTATGTAAGCTGTTCTTCCACTTTCGTCTAATCAAAATGTAGTCCACTTGAGTTTTGGCACCAGTAGAGTCTGACATAAATGTCCATAGTTTACCGGTCCTCTTTCTGAAGAATGTGTTGGCTATCATCATGTTAGTTTCTTCGGCGTAGTCTATTAGAAGTCTGCCGTTTTGATTACTGTTTCTATGATATGTGTACTTGAAAGTGTCATTTGTTCCTACATGTGCGTTGAAGTCTCCTATCGTCAGTAATACATTGTGCCTTGGTATCGTAGTGGTTGCGTCGAGTAGGTTTTTATAATGAACTTCTGCTTCATTGCTCCCTTCACATGGTGAATAATGAATTATTACTGTAGTGAGTGGGTTTCCGTTGAAATGTACAATCATTATTCTTTCAGTCCACTTAATTATTTCTCTCAGGGCTTGTTCTGCTTTTGAGTCTAATAAAATTCCTATACCTCCTGCAGATGCTTGATTTTGGTTTCTCCATGCAGATGTTGTAATCAATGTATGTTTATCTATTCTTTCGTATTTTATAGTGTCGTCATGGCATATTTTATGATCTACTATTCCTAGTATGTTAATGCCTTTTTTGGATGCGTTATATATTAATTCATTCTTTCTGTCTTCCATCCTGATAGTTCTTACGTTCATTGTTGCTATTTTTATAGACTGCTTGCAACTAAGCAGTTTACTGCATGACACTTTGCTGTCGAGAACACTCCCTCCTTTCGGCTTTAAAAGTGTCCTGTCATTGTAGATATTATTATTATCTGCTCCGTTTATGAGTAAGGTGTTGTTGTTGGCAGGGGCTTTAACCCTGGTGCTGTTGGTTGTGATTGGCATAGTTGAGTTTTCGTTTGCTGGATACATTAGCGATCGCTACTTCTACTAATGACGTGGTTCCCAGTTTTGGGCGATTTCCCAATGTACAGTCGTACAAAGCGAACCATATGATACCGTGGAGAAAGTCAATCATTCATCGCTATCGTATGAATACAAGAACCCACATACAATTCTTGTCTTCTTCTTCCATTTAGTCTGACTCTTCGCTTTAGACCTGAGTGATATGCTTGAAGCTACCAAGGAATAAATCCTCATCACCATAGCTCTCTAGTTCATTAGAGTACGCAAGCCTCCTCACCACGGCAAGGCGGAAGAATTTAAGGAGGTAAAGTTGTGTTATAATACAATTGATACTTATCATTTTTATATTTGTGTATAAATAAATCATCAATTTATCCATGTAATCATCCAATGTAATCTAATCATTAGAAGTGACGTCCATTTAGGCGGATTATTCGTGATTTCTTATCAGCAGTGATGGGCATATCATAGGATAGAGCTACTTAGGAAGTGGTACCGAGGGGTTGAAGAAATGGAATGAAAAAGTTAGGTGGGTTTATTTTACCAAGGGTAATAGGGGTCGAAGTGAATAGTCGAAGTACCTTATGCATATATAAGGGAAGTATAATGGAATGTATATATATATACATTTATGGGATTATAATCCCTATAGGGGAAGGACTTCATGATAGTTTAGTACTTATACTTTTAACTCTTACTAAATTTAATATTTTACAGATTATTCGATTAATCATATATATTATATATAAACATTGTAGGTTCTAAACCGGAAGGATGATTTAGTTTCGGAAGGAGTGTAGGTTAAGGGAGAGTAGTAAAGGGAATAGTGAGAGGAAGATGGGAATACATTGGGAATTGATATAAGGAAGATAGTGTAGGATATATGGGGGAGAGCAGTAAGCGAATGGTTGCATGAAGGGGATTTAGGATTGGGTTTGTCTTAAATTCTTGCTCTTTGTTAAATTAATAATTGTATATATATATATATATATATATATATATATATATGTGTGTTCTTGTGTAATATAGGTAATAGATCATAAGTATAGTATAATTTATATAGTATATATATATATTACAAATTATATTTATTAAGATTGTAATAAGCTATTATCTTTATATATGCAATTAAGATACATATATTATTATTTATTTCTTAATATTAATTACATTTCTTTATTTGAAGTGTTCGTTTGGGTGCTTATTTGTTTGTTGATTTGTTTGTATTCTTGTTGATAGGTTTGCTTGTTCGTGTGTTTGATTGTTTACGTGTTGCCTAACATTAGAATCGCGTGAATCACGTGTGTTAGGTGAGTCACGTGAGTTACGTGAGTCATCTCTACTTCGCCAGGCAGTACTTCCGGTCAATGCAGTGGTCACTCTGTAATGGCGATATTGCGTTATTTACACACGTATATATATATATATATATATATATATATATATACAATAGTTATTATTATGTATTTAAGTTTTTAGTTTTGTCTATAATATGATATATAACTGTAAATAAAAATATTCGATATGTTAATATTTCTAAATAGCTTTACATTATACGAGGTTTATCATTATTATTGTTTTAGTCATATATATATATATATATATATATATATATATATATATAGTTTATTTATTTGTTAAGTTATTTTATTTATAAATGTAATTCACAGATACTGTTAACTAACAGACGAACACACTTAAACATAATTATAACATTGAATATAGGTTTAGATTATCCATTAGAAAATAACTTAATCTGAACATGTATTTAATAATTTTACCTTACAAATTTATTTTGTAGGATAGTTTAATTTAATATAAAATTACGCGAAATACACTAGTATGTTAATGCATATTAATCATGTTATTTCAATTTTTAATAGATGTAGTACCTACGCAAATATATATTTGTTATTAAATAATTGATAATATTAGTTAGGTGATTATAATTATATGGCATTTAAGTATATAAGGGTGGGTTGTTATGGCAGGGAAGTTGGACAGATAGACATGTGGGGATGTGGACATGTGGACAGGCAGTTACTATATTGCCTAGATATAACGGTAACATGTCCACTTGTCAACTTGTCTAACTGTCCGTGATACAAACCCGCACACTAAGTGTTAAATATGAAGTGGTATAGTACAGCATTGCCTAGTTTAACATTTAATTAACTACAAGTTGTTGCTTGATTGATTATGTATTTAAACAAATATATAGTCATAATAGAGGTCTAAAGTATAAAGTATAAAAATGTTCTAATGATAACTTGCGTTATTGAAATAAACAAAGAATAATACGAAATTAAAGCTTTAAAGAGATTAAAACATGTTACAGCTACAGTAATGGTATCATAAAGGTTAGAATACAGTGGTGATGTGTCTACTTGACCAGTAGTACTTGACCAGTGGTTCTTGACCAGTGGTACTTGACCAGTAGTACTTGACCAGTGGTACTTGACCAGTGGTACTTGACCAGTGGTACTTGACCAGTATTACTTGACCAGTGACCTACTTGACCAGTGGTACTTGACCAGTAGTACTTGACCAGTAGTACTTGACCAGTAGTACTTGACCCGTGGTACTTGACCAGTGGTACTTGACCAGTGGTACTTGACCAGTGGTACTTGACCAGTTGTACTTGACCAGTGGTACTTGACCAGTGGTACTTGACCAGTAGTACTTGACCAGTGGTACTTGACCAGTGGTATTTGACCAGTAGTACTTGACCAGTGGTTCTTGACCAGTGGTTCTTGACCAGTGGTACTTGACCAATAGTACTTGACCAGTGGTACTTGACCAGTGGTTCTTTACCAGTGACCTACTTGACCAGTGGTACTTGACCAGTGGTACTTGACCAGTGGTACTTGACCAGTAGTACTTGACCAGTGGTACTTGACCAGTGGTATTTGACCAGTAGTACTTGACCAGTGGTACTTGACCAGTAGTACTTGACCAGTAGTACTTGACCAGTGGTACTTGACCAGTGGTACTTGACCAGTGGTACTTGACCAGTGGTACTTGGCCAGTGGTACTTGACCAGTGGTACTTGGCCAGTGGTACTTGACCAGTAGTTCTTGACCAGCGGTACTTGACCAGTATTACTTGACCAGTGGTACTTGCCGTCTAAACATTGGCCTATAATGAATGCATCTTTGTAATGTTAATAACATCCGCTTCAGTTAATAACACATTCTTATTTCTCTTACGTATTTTTGAGAATTGTAGCTATGTTAAATTACCACAGATTAGATGATAAGATTTTTACGATGAAATAAATATTAAGTTATACATAACTTTGTACATGAATAACTAAGCATCGTGTATACACTTCATACTTATTTATAATAAAGCACATTATAACAATACATTGGTTATGTTTAACAATTATATTAATATACATGGATGACGGTGGCGCTAATATTACCCTAGCGGTAGTCTGCTGTACTATAATACAAATAAGTATAACCATTCTATATAAGTGTATAGGTATATATGCATAAGTAAATACCTAAGTATTTATGCCTATAGGCATGCACTATAGTCATGCACTTCTTACCACGACCAGTAGGATGTATATCTGGCCTACTATTCAAGTTAATTACCCTAGCAAACAACAACAGCAGATTTAAATACTTATTAAAGCAGTTTATAGGGAAATTTTAATCAGATTTTCGAACATTCTGATTTAAAATCTGCTTTAATTTAACTGATTTAAACGTTTTTAAAACATCTTTCTACTGCTTTAATAATTAAGTATTAAAGCCTGCTTTAATTCTGATTTAATAATCTACACATATACTATATATTTTCCCAGCAAACAATAATAGCATATTTAAATGCAAAGCAGTAATAAATGTTGACAGATTTAAATATTTAATACATATTTAAATATATCTTAGGATATCGGAGATTATTAAATCAGAATTAAATCAGGCTTTAATACTTCATTATTAAAGCAGTAAAAAGATGTTTAAAAAATGTTAAATGGATTGTTTAAAGCAGATTTTAAATCAGAATGTTCGAAAATCTGATTAAAATTGCTTTATCAACTGCTTTAATAAGTATTTAAATGCTGTTATTGTTTGCTGGGTATGTAGATGCTATTGTAATATAGTAAGTAAGTTACTGACATAATCTACGATGGCTTGTTCACTTCACAAAATCAATTATTAAATAGTTTTCAATAATATTACGATTGTAATCAAGTTCACATTTATATCGGAGCTATAATCGCTAGGCATACATTCACGGATAGGCAATATAGACTATAACTAATAGCAAGCGATGCTAAGATGAACGCAACACTATATGAGATTATTGTGATCTATGTAAACGGTGAGGAATGTTATACGAAGTTCACTGAAGCGTGACGATGCCTCGCTAGCTCGAACTTCTTACAACCATTTAGTGCTTCCAAAGAACTCATAACTAAATCTAGAATATTCTAGAATAGATCTAGATATTTTGTTATTAAATAAATTAGACGT
>OZ025242.1:11370749-11413249 GCA_964019155.1 Osedax fenrisi
CAACTTTCTCTAGTAATTTTGCTATAATAGTAAGTTGCGATATAGGTCTGTAGTTGCTTAATATATTATAATCAATATTGTGTTTTTTTATAATAGGAGAAATTATAGCATGCTTTAGGTCAGGGTGAACAAAACTATTATTAAGAGATGAACTAATAATATCACATATATAACTAGACAAAGTAGTAGCTAATACCTTCATAAGTATGAGAGGAATAGGGTCATTAGGAGAAGAGGTTTTCAGACATTGTAATAATCTTGCAATCTTACTAGTAGAAGGAGAAATAAATATAGACAAGGAGCATGAAATTGGGTTTATATTATCATTTAAATTAGTGGTGTGTGTTGATATATGATTATAATAAATTGTAGAATTAGTAATAGAATTACGAATTTTCTTGATTTTTTGAATGAAAAAATCAGCAAACATATTAGAAAGTTTATCTGATTGCAAATCTGGTAGTGTTGCTTTCGGTTTTCTACCAAGTATATTATTTGCAGTTTTATAAATTAAATGGGTGTTATTCTTGATTTCTATGAATTTATTATGGTAATATTCTTTCTTTGCAATAAGAATTGACTTTTTAAAATATTTTCTAGAAATAATATAACTATCAAATGAACTATCAGATTTAGAAATTTTATATAATCTTTCATATTTTCTCATTTCCTTTTTAGCTTTTAGATTTGTTTCATTGAACCAGTGTATTTTATTATCATTAATATATTTAACTTTACTAGGGGCATGTTTATCTAATAGATAAAGTAAAACATTATTGAAATTAGTAATGCTAACAAATTGGTTGTTCATCGATGATTTTAGATCAAATTTGAATCTACATAAGTCAATTTTAGAAATATTTCTATAATTAATATGTCGTTTGAGTTGTTTTATAACAGGGATATTTATTGTAAGTGATATAGTAAAGTGGTCAGTAAGTAAGTGCGTAATCGGTTTGATTTGTATAATTAAGTTTGATTTTGATGACGATATAACAAGGTCTAATGTATTGCCAGATGAGTGCGTTGGGGTAGTAATATGTTGTATGAAATTAGAGGAAGATAACATATCAGTTAAAGAAATGGAAGATGAGATGTGTTGATTAACTTTAAAATTAAAGTCACCCATTATAATAGTATTATTAGATGGTAGCGATGATAATAGTTCATATAGATTATTAATAAATGAAACATAATTATTTGAAGGAGGACGATATATTACTATTAAATTTAAGTCCGTATTATTATTTATTTTTATATTAGATACTAAACAGTCACTGTAAGCTAATGTATGTTTCTCAAATTTATTTAGTTTATATGTATCTTTAAAAATAATACCTACACCCCCAAATCTGCTATCTGGTCGGGTTATATATTTAAAATTATAATTTAATGTTAAAAATTCATAAATACAATTAGAATCATTTTCAGTGAGCCAAGTTTCAGTAAGTGCCAGTATATCAGGTTTATATTCTATTATATAATCAGTTAGTAGTGGTAAGTTAGCATGTAAAGATCTTATATTAATCAATGATATATCAATGATATGTCATGTCGAATTATCATTTTCAGTATTGTTATTTTTAAACGAATTAATATAATTAGTATAGCTTTCAGTCCATGTATTCAGTTGTTGTTCAGTTATTTGTATTGGATCAATATACTTAGTTTGTTTATCAGTAATTGTGTATAATTCATATTTATTATGCCTACGATTTAGCCTACATTTGCAATTATCAATTTTATTAGATTTAATTGCATGATATAGTATTTTACCATGTTTAATCACATCTTTATCTAAGTAAGGTCTAATAAATAATTTCTTGTAATCAGAATCTAGTAATGCTGATCTAGTAGTAGTAGTAGTAGTAGTAGTAGTAGTAGTAGTAGTAGTAGTAGTAGTAGTAGTAGTAGTAGTAGTAGTAGTAGTAGTAGTAGTAGTAGTAGTAGTAGTAGTAGTAGTAGTAGTAGTAGTAGTAGTAGTAGTAGTAGTAGTAGTAGTAGTAGTAGTAGTAGTAGTAGTAGTAGTAGTAGTAGTAGTAGTAGTATAATTTAAATGTCAAATTATAAATAAATTGTTCGGATGTGATTTTTAAAGATATGGTAACATAATATAAAATAATATTAAATAAATTTATAATAATAATTAATTGTATGGAATGATATATTATGGTAACATAATATAAAATAATATTAAATAAATTTATAATAATAATTAATTGTATGGAAATGTGTTATACTGCATTAAAGTGTAATTATACATAAAGTTAGTTAGTCCAGTTTAAGTAAGTATCTAATAGATATTATCTATGTAATTTGTATTAAAATTTATTTAAATATTTGTTATCTTACAGACCTTGAAAGTTTATTCCATTGAGATGAGTAGTTAGTAGATTTATTGTATTTAAAATGTATATTATTTGATTACCTCAATTTATATCTATTTATAATTCAATTGATTTTTTTATTTGTTTGGTATGTTTAGTATGTATTGCAGTATGTATAATATATATAGTTTTATAAATGGATCTGTGTTTAAATGTAAGCCAGTTTAATGTTGTTCTGTAGTATGTAGTGTTCTTTTTGGAAGCTCACAAATAAGTCTACAGGTTTGCTTTATAATTGTGTTCTAAAGATGTGTTATTATAGTTTAGGCATATCCGTAATTAATGCGGCGGTAATCAAGTTTCCATATTATATAAGCGGATGTTATTATCTTGAAAGATGTTCGATTCATAAGATGTTTTAATTGATATATTTCATTGTTAAATTGTTTTATTATTGATGAAATTTGATTATTTAATATTAAGTATTTATCTAGTTTCAGTACACAACTAGAGTTGTTATATTAGTTTTTATTTCTAATTCACAATTTGCTATTTGTATATGAGTTAATTAAGGGAGATGAAATTATACGTTTTTTATGGTAGTTAATTCAGTTTTAGACATTTTAAACATTCAGTTTTTAGCTCATTACATTTTAAGTTGTTTTTTAAATATATTTCTAGTTCAGTAAGTAAATTATTTAATTTAGTTATGTTTTCTGGAAGATCATTTTAAGTAGTTGATGTATAATTGTATATCATTGGCATGCATATGATAGTTAATATAACGTGTATTTAATACAGAGTGTGTTATCTCACACATATATATATTGAAAAGTATAGAACCAAGTACACTGCCTTAATGTTGGGGTAGTGGTTGTATTAGCAATATATATAAATAAATATAAATATATGTATTAGATTTTATAAATTATATTTGTTAGTAATATAGGATAAATATTATGATTACAAATATAATAATTTCATTATCTATATTTTAATAAAAACATTATAAACATAATTATAAGTAATATATAGTAATATATATATATATATATATATGTATGTGTGTACTCATGCGTACAGTGTGAGAACGAACCGGATCATCTGAGAACTGAATATCATTGGGAATGATGGGCAACGATGGTAGACTGCCATCAACCGGAACAGGCGGGTTCAAAGGGTGAAGGACATATCTGCTCGACACGGAGCTACGACCTTCCTCGTCTTGTTCATGTGTGGAGTGGTCACGATACGATCCAGTACGTCTACGTCGGTAACGCCTTCTACAACGACGTCCCGATATATTATTACTATTCGAACCGTGGTTTGCATTCATATCAACAGTAGGCTGTACTTGTGCTGTATTAGCAGGAGAAGCAGGCGGAGTACGATAAATGATCGAGTGAATTAATGATGTGTCGGAGCTTGTGTCATTGGTTAAGTAAGCTTCAAAATTCATCAGATAATCATCGCTATCATCGACGGAGAGCATTTCCGAAGTTTGTACGTTGTCTTGATCATTCGTAGAGGATGATTGACAGAAGGGCGTGTCTGTCGTGACCCTTAACCTACCTGAAAGTGAATCACAAGACTCCGGCTGAGTTCCGGTGGCTACCGGAAGCTGGTTTTGATTACCTTGTAGGTTAGTTCCGTTTATATCCGCCAGGTTTTGTTGTTGTTGTTCAGCCATTATAATTTTATCGTTTCTTTTAGATCGATGAAAACGGTTCTAAGGTTTTAGATGCTAAGAATTACGTAAACAAAATAATAATGTTTTTATTATGAATCTAAATTGGTTGTTTACTAAAATAATCTTAAATCGTATGATATTATGTTTTGTTCTATTTTATTAATGTGAAACGAAATTAAATCGAAAAAATATTCGTTAAATAATAAAATTAAATACCTTTTAAATGTGTCCTTTAAATCAGGATCTTCTCTTAAAATCCTCATACTACTTCATTCTATGTGTTACGATGATAAACATGTCATATCTCCTTATGAACACAATAATACTAAGATCACCTCTGCCCGAAATCCCTGTTAGCTCCCCTATATTATCATTTGAATGCATCGCTTCAATTAATAACTACAACTGTTAATAAAAGCTTATACGTTGCACCCTCTGTATTAAATTGACTTAAACAGATGGTGTTCGCTTCGATTAACGAGTTGACAACCATATCCGCAAGTATGCGTTGTTATGTTTACTAGCATTGCTCGTGAAACCTATTGTTATTTGTCTATAGAGCACACATAATTGAAGCACACTTGAAATACTGTAATAGTTGCCATGGTTACATGCGGGTACACGAGGTCTGTCCCTATTAATGGACATCAGGTATTGCAACAACTGATAGCACCAAATCGTGTACAGTGACCTCGATATATACTTAACCCTCATCCTAATACTTGACCCTAAACCTTAACCAGTAACGTAACACCTCCCAGCTAACAGTAATATTCTAATAATAGCAACATAATAGCAGCATAATATACTTTTAAAATTAATAACAGAATAATAATAGCATAATATACATTAAATAGCAACATAACAGCAATATAATAGCATGAAAAGTTAATAGCAGCATAATATACATTTAATGGCAACATAATAGCAGCATAATAGCATAATATAAACATCTTGGGTTATGAAATATGCTGTTATGCTGCTATTATGAGGCTATTACTGTTTGCTAGTCTAATATAACCCTAATGCAAACCCTATATAGCAATGTATAAATATATGTGCTATCGAAGGCACTGTCACCCAGTAAGTTGTTGTCATTTGAATATATGTATATATACACACACACACATGTATATACTCACCCACACCCACACCCACACCTACCGCACAGTGTGCGACACATAGTGTGCGTAACGTGCGGTGCGACAATAACAATAGCCCACACACACGATCGAGCTATATTACACTATTACACATTACACTAATTTAACTACCGAACTTGAAGTATACTTTAACAATAACTACTTAAAATTCAATAAAATTAAAACAGAATGTATCATATTTCATACAAAACGCCTAATTCCCCCTCCATTATCACATATCAAAATAGCAAATTCTAATATTAAAATACAGACTGAAATTACTACCCTAGGAATAATACTTGATAATAACTTAACATTAAACAATCAAATTTCATCAATAGTAAAACAATGTAATAATAAATTATACCAATTAAATCAAATTAAACATCTATTAAACCAGTCATCTCTCAAAATAATAACTTCCGCATATATAATATCAAAACTAGACTACTGCAATTCATTACTTACTGATATACCAAAAATACAAGAAAAAAGACTTAATAAAATAATAAATCAAACATGCAGACTTATTTAAACTATCCAAACGTACACACACCACATACTACCGGAAAAAACTAAAATGTCTTACATTTAAAAATAGATCATTATATAAAACTCTTAATATTATACATACTGCAATACATTTAAATCTTCCAAAATACATTAGAAATTCAATTGAATATAAAGAAACTACCAACTTAAGATCATAAAATAGTATCCTACTGAAACACAACACATTGACTAACTACTCCTTACTATGGAATAAACTCCCTAAGACTATTATTAACGAAAAACTACCACTTAAATTTAAAACAAAACTACACAGATACTTACTTGAACTTAACTTTATTTACCAAATGTACATACCGACTAACTTTATTACTAACTTACTATCCACCCATACCTTACTTTACTACATTTATTATAATGTATCTAAATTATGGATGTCGCCATAACATTAATATTATATATATCACATCCGAATAATTTTCTGAAAATTGGATTTTTGTGAATAAATAAATTTACTACTACTACTACTACACTATATGGAGTGACTCTTGTCTCTATAGAGAACGTTCACCAGTCTGTATCGAGTATAGCGTATTATAATCGCGCGTAGATGTAGGTGATAAGTTATGCCTAATTATACACGATCATACATAGGTATATCCTACTTATATATACATATATATATATATATATATATATATATACATATGTATATATATATATATATATATATATATATATATATATATATATATATATATATGGTTGTATCATTGTTCGTTATCCCTGCATAATTATCGTTATAAATAATTATATTCATAATCAAATAGCTGTATCGAATAAATTATATTATAGAAGATAATAAATTGGTTATAGTAATATATATATACAGGTGTACATGTTTTATACATGTATTACAATAATTACCTACATTATTTGATATAACACCCCTATAGTCCGTTATTCACAACTGGGCTCATCCAAGTTAACATGTGTATTTCTTATTCTATACATTCTATAGGGATTTCTATTATAAAATATTCAAATAAAATACCAATAACATAATCAAATCGTATATGTATTAATGTCAATGTTACGTTTTAAATATAATGTGAAGTTAAAAATAGATTTAGTTAAATGAAACCCTCTCAAGTGCTACTATTCTAGAATACAGACGATGTAATAATGATAGTACCCCCCTAGGTCACTTATATCAACCAACTACCGGCCCGTATCGAGTAATCACTGAATTGAATTCAGAATATCCACGTTTCGAATATCGGAGTGTATCGGTGTATATTGGTGTATAATAAATGCATTAATGTATACATTTACATTACTTTTAATGTTGCATATATAACATATTGTTATTTTACTAATGTAATATTCGAATAGTTAATCAAATATTATCAAATTAATACTTTTTTTTCCATATTTTCGGCCTACAAAATATAATAGGTATACAATAGTTATACAATAGGTATACAATAGGTATACAATAGGTAGAAAATATGTAGAAAATAAGTAGACAATATGTATACAATATATAAACAATATGTATACAAGAGGTATACAATTTGTATACAATAGGTATATAATAGGTATACTATATGTATACAATAAGTAGACAATAGGTATACAATAAGTAGACAATATATATATATACATGTATGTAATAAAGACTTATACGCAATTGATAATAGAAAATGTGAAAATGTGTATATATATTCGTACATATCACCTTGCCTAACCAGGTCGAACTAGCTCTAGCCTACCTATATGCATTAGCTGGCACGACGTGCCTTCCATGTATTATTATCCACCAAGTTGTTCAGTTCTTCCACCTCGCATTAAAATATTTATATACAAAAAAGGTGATGTTTAAATTTAAAAGAATTGTAAAAGTTTGATTTGTATGCTTTATTGATCATTTTATGATGTAATATTTGGATATGTTATAGATAAATATATACTTTATTACATTTATCAAAACAAACAAAAAATTATTTTTTATTTTTACTGATTATTTCAGGTCAAGCGTATCCCCTTAAGTATATTCTACCATGTGATCTACGAATGTATTAGCCAACCGACCATGTAAGTTATAGTCTACAGTAGCTCACTACTATGTATACATCACCGACTAGCTCGTGTCTGTTTCTTCAGTTGTGTCCTGCGAATCGCAGTCCTGTTAACCAATTTAAGCTTCGATTCTTGGAATGTTGTAATAATGCTATTTGTTTGTCATATTACAATAATAATAATAATAATAATAGAAAGGTTTATTGACTCGGAAAACGATGGACGTTTATGTGCGTCAAGTTGAAATAATAAAACGAATAAATAGTAACACAAATAATAATAGGTAGGTACAATAGGTAGGTACAATAGGTAGGTACAATAGTACACAATAGGTAGGTACAATATGTAGGTACAATAGGTAGGTACAATAGGTAGGTACAATAGGTAGGCACAATAGGTAGGTACAATAGGTAGGTACAATAGGTAGGTACAATATGTAGGTACAATAGGTAGGTACAATAGGTAGGTACAATAGGTAGGTACAATAGGTAGGTACAATAGGTAGGCACAATAGGTAGGTACAATAGGTAGGTACAATAGGTAGGTACAATAGGTAGGTACAATAGGTATGTACAATAGGTAGGTACAATAGGTAGGTACAATAGGTAGGTACAATAGGTAGGTACAATAGGTAGGTACAATAGGTAGGTACAATAGGTAGGTACAATAGGTAGGTACAATAGGTAGGTACAATAGGTAGGTACAATAGGTAGGTACGATAGGTAGGTACAATAGGTAGGTACGATAGGTAGGTACAATAGGTAGGTACAATAGGTAGGTACAATAGGTAGGTACAATAGGTAGGTACAATAGGTAGGTACAATAGGTAGGTACTATAGGTAGGTACAATAGGTAGGTACAATAGGTAGGTACAATAGGTAGGTACAATAGGTAGGTACAATAGGTAGGTACAATAGGTAGGTACAATAGGTAGGTACAATAGGTAGGTACACTAGGTAGGTACAATAGGTAGGTACAATAGGTAGGTACAATAGGTAGGTACAATAGGTAGGTACAATAGGTACGCGTGTAAGACGCGTTCATAGCGGCAATTATCATGCGCGCGTGTGGGCGCAATCTATCTTCTTCGAGTTCTAACCGCGTTTTCCCAACCGAATGCTTCGTTACAACGAATACTTCGATACAACGAACACGTCACAACCGTAACGCTTACGTTCACCTCGATATAAGAACACGTCGTGCGTACTGAGTGAATATCGCGTATTGCGTACTCGGATGATAGCGAGCAGTGCCACCTTGCGGACGTTTAATATGTATATGCTTGTGCCGTTATTTATATAAAAAATATATAGTATATTTTATATATATATATATATTCCCCTTATTTCCCTACCTTCAACTCTCTTATTGACTGGGAATATTCCTGCCTTAAATCTATATCTTCCGCTCCCTCATCTAATAATCTTTCCCTTAATACTAATTCCTTCTGAAAATCCTTCTGAAAATGCCAACCCAACTTATTTTCCTGTAAAATCAACTCCATCTATTGATTTCAACACGTCCACCCGCACAAGTTTCCCACTCACTAAAGTTTACTAATATATCTACATCTTCTTCTAATAACTCACATTCACTAACTCGATCTGAATGACTATCTAAACTCTTTCCCCTAACCAATATTCGTTCTCTTCATTCCTGTGCCTCCCTATTATTACGATTCCTTAAACCAGAACTCGCTTAATTTGTAAGCGAGTTTAATGATCTTGCTATTGATCTCATAAGTTCACAAACATACCACCCTATTATCCTTGGTGATTTCACCTATCAATTTAACCTCAATCCACATATTATATTCACTAATTTAACAAATTCATTATCCCTATCACAGCATGTCAATTTCCCAACTCATATAAATGCTAATATTATTGATCTTGTATTCTCCATTCTAACTCATGGTGAGTAATATGTCTAGACTTGACCTACTTTCCGACCACTTCTTCATCTAAAACAACTTACTTTACTATCATTCCTAATAAGAAAACACGTATTACATACATGCCTATTAAGAATATTAATTATAATATATTCTTAGCTGACTTACAGTCTGCTTTTGGTGACTACTGTTATTCTCCAGTTGTATTAAATTCCATACTATACCATTTACTGGATAAATATGCGCCTTCAACAACCATATCAGTAACTCTACATTATGACACCCCGTGGTTTACTTCCCACATCATGTCCTTGAAACGATCACTTCATAAATCTGAAAGAACCTACATATCCTTGAAATATTCATCTTCTAGAGCTTCATTCATTGAGAAACGTAACATCTACAAGTTAGAAATTACCTATGCCAAATCTAGCTATTATACTTGGGTTATAAACGATGTTGTCTCATAATAGCATATTTAATAGCCTCACATGTTTACATTGTGCTATTATTATGCTATTATATTGTAATTAAATGTATATTATGCTGCTATTAATTTTGCATGCTATTATGATGTGTTATGTTGCCATTAAAAGTATATTATGCTATTATTATGCTGCTATTAATTTTAAAAGTATATTATGCTGCTATTATGTTGATATTATTAGAATAGCAACATAATAGCAGCTTAATATACTTTTGAACTTAATAGCAGCATTATAATAGCATAATATATATTTAATGTCAACATAATAGCAGCATAATAGCACAATGTAAACATTTGAGGCTATTATGTTGCTATTATTAATTACCTTATGAATTAATAATATTAAATATAAATTAAAATAATACATGTGCATCTATTAGTTGGTATGGGAACTATATTACAATAATTACATATATTAGATAGGGAGTGGTCCATCGTTGCTTCGCAAAATCTTTGAATATGATATTGATAAATATTATGAATAACTAATAATATTCATAATGAACATACATTTTTCATATACACATACAAATATATTTATAAAACAGATGTTTCTCCCACCACCCCATCACTACATACATTATGAATTATATTGTTTTAATTTGTTTGCCCTTATTAATTGTCTATATTTGTACAGGTAATGGATCAATCTACAGCTATAGTTACATATTGCGGTCTGCTGCTAGTATCTGAATGATTATCTATTGAAAAATTATGAATTATCTATCTAACAATTATCATAACTATCTAACTATTAAAGTTTCTCTGGTAAAATTTTTCTATAAAATTAAGATAATTTTATGATATTTTTATGAACAAAATAAGGATTGACATTTATTGTCATTAAAAATATATATAATATTTAATATAATTATTTCATTATTTATAAAATTGATAATTATTATAGTGTATTTGATCAAACAAATATATATGTAATGTCTTATTCAACTATAAATACACTAACAAATACAAATAAATTAAATACATTTATGATTTATCAATAAAAAACACAAAATCTGTTGTTGATAAATATTTAATTATTAATTTTGATAATTTTGATTAATTAAAAATATTTATATGTTTTATTCATACAATAATTAACTGATTATTTTTTTAGATTGATGTTATAATTGGTGTATCTTGACCACTAAAGAAAAGTGAAATTAATAAAACAGATTGATTCTAGTTTAGTATATTTAATTTCAAATTAAATTAACATGTAAGAATACATTATTAATTTATTATTTATTATAGCTGTATTATACATGGAAATCTTAATGACTAAAGAAAATGGAAAAAATTAATATTCTAGGATTGTAATTTGTCCATATGTTTAAAATATTTTTATAAATGTATATATGTAATATCATTCAATATATATAAATATTGAATATGCATGTAATGTTTAAAATAAATTGTATGTATTATGTATTATTGAAATTTATTTTATATTATATTTATAATTGTATTTAAAATAATAAATAAAGTAATATTTAACAAATTATTTACATTTTTTATAAATTATTAAATATTATTATTTACTATTATTACTTTATTACATATAGTAAACTTTTTTCTTTGTAAATTTTAAAAACCAAAATACAACATATAGTATTTAAGGCTTAGTAATATAATATAGTTAAAAACATAAATTATTTAGATTGTTAATGAAAGAAATAAATTTAAAAATGATTTAGTGGAAAGATGGGTAATGTGGCCACTTTTAGATAATGTTGTATAACTTTATAAATATTAGATCTAATACGATAATTTTTTCAATATAGATACATCTTATAATATGCAAGAGGATTGCCGAATCCGTTTTTCATTTTAGCATATCTAATTGAAATGATTAAGGTGGCCACATTACCCTCCATGGAGGGTAAGGTTGCCACCTAATGCGGGTAATGTGGCCTAAAAATGTGGAATTAATCCACTAGATGGCGATACTTTATATCAAGTTTAGTCCAATTATAACACATCAAGTATAATTTACAAAACACACGCAATTGTGATAAATTAATGCTTTTTATTTTAACTTTATAAATTACTATATTCATTAATAGGCTATATCCTAGTATACCATTAAACTTAATTATTATGTTATTAATATGGAAAAAGTAATTTCTGTAGTAAATGACTGTATGTCATAACAATATGGCGATATAATACCTAGATAAAATAGTAATTAATAGTACTATATATATATATATATATATATATATTTATATATATATATATATATATTTATATAGATTTATATATAATATATATAATATATATAAAAAAAAATATCTAATAAATAAATATTATTATAATAATATATATAGGTATAATATATAAACGTTATATAATGTTAATTGTAATATTAACTATTATTAGGACATACTTTAATCGATTTAAAGGCTGCCGCAATTTTCCTATCAATGTCACCATTCGTCATCTCTTTACAGTTACACTTATATTTATCTGTAATTATTTACAATTGATAGTTATCAACAAAATACATTTTGTAATAAAGTAACATACAACACTGTTATTAGGGTACTAATAAACTTTAATTTAGGGTACAGTGAAGACAAATTTAGTACATAATGAACATATACCCTAAGTAGGGTATAGGAGTATAACAATAATTTAGGGTATTGGTGTCATATTTAGGGCACATATATCCCTGTCCTGGGTTATAGATGAATACAATTTAATTTTTTTTCTACATAAATATATGATAATATGTTATATATATATATATATATATATATATATATATATATATAAAATATATATAATATATGTTATGAATATATCATAAACATATGATAAATAATTTTATAAATACATTATTTATAAAATTAATATTACAGTATTATAATTAAAGTACGGGATGTATGAATACCAGTGTTCTATAGGTTATTACAGACTATAGTCTGTTACCATATATGGTAATAACCGCAGTAATAACAGCAGTAATAACCTGTCCGGTAAAAACAGGTTTTTGCCATGGTAAAAACCTAGTTATGTCTATATAATTAAATATAATATTATCTATATTATATTAAACCTACTATTGTCTATATCATTTATAATTATATATTATTTATAGATTTTATATGTAATAGATAATATGGTTTAGATTGATCTAGTACGCGTAACACACGCCATAACACATGCGCCCTTGAATGTAAAGCCCTAACTATGATTAGGGGAGGTAAGTAATTGAACTTAAAAATATAAATATGCCTAAGAATAAATAGTCCATAATAAAATATATGTTAAAATAAAACAAATATAAAAAGGACATAAGTCCTTGCTTATATTATATCGTGTAGAGGAAATTAACCGAATACGGATACTCTCGGTATCTCAGAAACCATATAATATAATATAATATATAAACTATATAATATAATATAAACCATATATATCCTACAAAAAAAATGTTTAATGAATACAATATTCATAATTATATAAATAGTCTAAAATATTATTTTTTATTTTTTAATTATTCAAAATATTGCTGATATATCAAATAAACTGATTTTTTTATTACGTTTTTATGAAGAAAAAAAATCAACTTAAAACCTTCTCAAGAATATACAAATGTATCGATATCAAATATAACAATATATTATAAAAAAAAACTAAATCATTCTAAACATTATTTACATAATTACTATATTTTTTTATCGTATATTTATTAAATTATAAGCATATATCTAGAGGTCATATAAGTCCCTAATAAGGACACTAGATATCTTAATACGGACACCCTGTAACTAATAAGAGCGCAGCATATGAACTATTCTGTGTTTTCATAAAAATCGCGTGCGTTATAATATTAAAACCACCAATAAAGTTAAATCTAACAATTTTAATATTTAGATACTTAAATTGTATTATTAATTAAAAAAATAATAAAAAATAAATAAATTATTAACTAATTAAATTAGAATAAATTATTCATAACATTAATTATAAATAATGTAATTTTAATTAGCACTTTTTTGAATAATTAAAAATTAAAAAATATTTATTTAGACTATTTATATAATTCTGAATATTGTATACATTACAATTTTTTAAAGGAATTATTGTTTCCGAGTGTGTCCTTATTCGGGAACTTTTTATTCAGAATTATATTTCTATTAATAATAGGTATTTTTTATTTTAATATGGGCATTCATAATTCTAATATTGATCATTATATCAAAAATAATTTTCAAAGGAAAATTTACTAAATTATTTATTTATCCATCATGTTAGTAAATAAATCTAAAATTAATTAAATATTTCAAAGCACCATTGGAAAGATTAATTAAATACAAAGAATATACATGTATAACATTTACTTCATGTTACCTTGTTAAAGATTGTTATGTGCAATGAATAAGCTGGTTTAGGTGTTGGTCATATTTATTATAGGAACACGGGCACTGCCCGTCGGGCAGTGCATGTTGCGATGCTTAGGGGCGACTTAAAAGTGACATTCATGTGCAACGCATCGCGTGAAGAAGTAATCACGTGGGCCAATCAGCAACACGGATTCATTAGGTACACGCAGTACGCGACACACGTAATGCGTGCGTCGAACTATATATCGCGAGACGGTAAACATATTATACAATAGTTGTCCGATATATAGTTCTATATTATATATTAGATGTTCCATCATACATTATACAATATGGAATGGTCCATTATAAAACATAACGTATATAGGTAAAGTATATATAATAGGTTGTCACATCAAATGATAACACTTCATATACAATATTAAGTGCGTGGTGTTAATTAACAGGTGTATCAAATGTTTGCAATAAGGGCCACCTACTGTTCGTAATACGGGCCAAATGGCCAAGGCAAATGTATATAAATAGCATGTCAATATTTATGAAAAATCAAAATGTTAATTTCTCCAACTTTAGATTTTGTATACATCATATTTTCACAGGATTAACAATTATTTTGTGAAGCAAAGATATTCCACTTGTATCTATTTACATGAAACACGTTTTAATGCTGAAATATATGCTGAAATATAGGTGGCAATACTATCATTTTAAATAATTTCAATAGCGAATTTTCAAAGTATTGTTACACAATACTTTAGAATTATACAAAATATGTAGGTATATACTATATACATTGAAAATGGATCTATTGATTTATTATATATATTTTAAGAAAAATAATTAAAATTATCAAATAATTTTATATTCTTAAAACAAATATAAATAATACTATAGTGTAACCCTATAGGGTAAAGTCTCCGATTACCGACCCTAAATGAATATTTGTAATTAATCAATATTAAATATATTTATATGAAATTTTGTAATTAGGGTAATATTATGGCAATGAATAATGTGGCTATTTTAAATGTTTGATATAATTATATTTACAAGAATAAATAGGGGGGTCGGTAATCGGATACATGTGCCTAATACCGACCTCCTAAAATAATAGTTGTATAAATAATTGTAGTATTATAATATCCAATAAAATAATAGATAAAATTAATTATAACATTCACGCACTTTATTTTGTATTGAATTTATGTTTTAATAGTAATATTAAATTTAAATTTAAACTTTATAGTAATTATATTAAAATAGTGTTGATTATTATTAAATATTTATTTATTAATCAGTATGTATATAATTAACTGGAATCATGAATCATAAATCTATAGGTATCAATATAGGTATAAATATAGGTAGGAACAAATTTTAAAGTAAAATACGGATCTATTTTGATTGGATATCATAAATCACATGGGGTCGGTATTAGGGTAATTTAGGGGGTCGGAAATAGGAAAATCATATGGGTTGCTATAATTAAGATATATTGGTTAATATTTATTCAAATTAAATTATTTTTTAATAGTTATAAACATTTTATTGATCTACAATATTATGCAAAAAATTAAGTTTTCTTTTAATTAATAATGTATTTACAATGATTTAAAAAAAGTTATTATTCAAATATTTAAAAAGTAAAAACAGAATATTACATTTGATCAAATAACAATTGTAGGATTACATATTTTTTTAAACTAAATACTTATTCATATTTATCATTAAATTACTAACAGTTCATGTATATATAATTTTTTGATATCTCTTATAGTTACTGAGATACGAGAAACTTTCCCCTATATAAATTAAATACTTATTGTATTCAAAAATTTAAATAACTACATTTATAATAGTAATATATTCAAATTGACATGTTATATAAATACAAATTAAAAATAGAATTCAAATAAATAGTTATCATAAATAGTAAATGTTGTGTAATTTGTCATTAATTTCACAAATTCATTAAAGCATAATATGCATGAAAATAGATTTATCATAATATATTTAATATTAATTAAATAATAATACGTGTCGAGTTAAAAAATTACAAAAATGTATAGTTTATTCATAATATGAGTTTAAAAGTGCTATTTTTGCATATTTTTCAAAATCGAAATAAATAAACAAATATTATCGTGACGTCATAGTGGGACAGTTTATGATTATTGACAGATAAATTATTTTAAAAATAAATAATAATTAAATTTAAAATACTTTTAATATATCATTTATGGATATAGTATTAACTCGTGGAATAGATTATTATGTAGATATATTAATAAACATTAGTATTATAAGTTAACAATTCAAATCTATTATTAAAATAATAAACGATCAGTTATTTACCGATAATATAACACTGATGGAAATTTAAATATACCAGCGGTATTGAAAATGAATCGTCCGTTATAGAACATAACTGGTTAGTTAAAGACTTATCAGCATCATATAATTTTTATATTTATTATATTTAATAATTACATAACATTATACTTATAATAAATTAGATCGATGCTTAGTATAATGATTTTAATAATATTAATAAAATTATATTCAAAATATTTGTATTAATATTATTATTATTATTATTATACTAATCATCGTTCTACTTTATAATCTATCATCTAGTATACTATTAATATAACTTATTATTATAATTTTATATTTTAATTATAAATTATAGTATAGGACTTATAAGTTTAATATATCTGAGTGTTTAATAATATATTAAATAGTATTCAATGCATACTTAATATTTTGTCTATATAAACTTGATTATTATAACTAAATGATCATATACAATATATATGTACATTATATAATATATATATATATATATATATATATATAGTAATTCAATAAATTCTATTCAAGTAATAAAAATAGGTATGTAGACAAGTTCAGCGCGTTTTCAAAAATATAAACTACTGCAATAACGCGCGCGGGAGTCGGGAGGTCAAGGGAGGCGTGGTTATAATAATACATCACGCTCTAGTGCACACGTACTAATTTACTTAATCAGGCAACATGTATAATATCAATATACTAAATATATTAATTGGTATATATATAAATATAGACACACACATATATTAAATATATATATATATATATATATATAATTATATATTAAATAGTTAACCCGATGAATAGGTAACATATATAATGTATAGGAACTGCATATATATATGTATGTATCATACACATACAGTGTGTGTACGTGTGTGTGTTTGTGTGTGTGTTTGTGTGTGTGTATATATGTATACAATATATGTTACCTCTTTATTAATAACACAATTGTGTTAATTATTAAATATATATCTTATATGTATATATATATATATATATAATATATGTGTGTGTCTTTATATATATATACCAATTTATATATTATAATGATATATTTAGTTGTATATATGTTAACACAATACATTTTGTAACATATATACCTAGTGAAAATATACATCAATTTAAAAGGATAAATTATAGTTACACAGTATAATACACACATATTACATGTGAATGTATCTAGGTCATTATTTATTTACTTAGTGATGTACTCAGTATATTTGTATTATAGTTTATGTTTTCTATATTTATAATGTGTATGTATGTATGTATACATATAATACACATACATAATATGTATTAAATATATATGTATGAGTGACCTATGTATAAGTTTATTATACATGTATATATATCTATATATATACACTATATCATATATGCTTGGCAGTTAATATATATTTCCAAAACACCATTTAATGTATTTATTATTATCAAACATATTATCTAAATATAACAATCACAGATTTGTTAATAAAGAATGAATTTATTAGATATGCTTTGCAGTTAGACATGTTTAGAATGTATTTGTTAGATATAATTGTAAAGACATAAATGATCTAATTATATATCTAATTAATTAATTATTATATTCTACCTGTAAACCTATTTTCCTAGCATGTCTAAATACTGCCTGACTATAATAAAATAAACACCCTTTATATACATAAACTCCTGTATAAACCTGCCTAATAGCCTTCCATGCTGACTTAAATCTAAAATAAACCTACTTACAATATTCTCATAAAATTCCATTTATATGCCTAAATATGGCTATATCATGTTATTTTGCCTTCCCACTCATCATAATATAAGCTACTGGTATTTGTTTAATACAATCTAGATGTTTTATAAATCCATTAATCCCAAATAACTGTTCAAAAGTTATCTTGATTATATTAAATTTCCCATCTATATACCAATTTTTAATATTCCCCAATAAACTTAATATATCCTCTGTCATTAATATAATATGCCTTTAAAAATGTACCCTAATATCCCTTTTATAAACCCATCTGGTATTAAACTATAATATAACTCAAAATCTAAACTATCTACTCTATTATTAGTCCATTTAGCCCTATATATATTTACTGTTATAACTATATTTGATTTTTTAGGAATTTTGGGTAACTATAATAAAATAAGTCTATATTATTAATTAAACTATTACTAATAATCTTAGATGCTGATTCATATGGTATTTTTCTACCCGTATAATTTAAATCCCAAACTACCTCAGCTGTTTCTGTTTTAGTTATATGTGGTGTTTAATGATAGATTTCTAATTTACAAACTATTTTGTAAACTATAAATCTATGTATTTAATACTAAATATATATACACAAACACATATACAAATGCATCCAAAAACAAACACACAAATAAATACACACACTAACATGTACAAAAACACACATACACACAATGATATATCAGCTTTGATTGTAATATGTTTGATAATAATAAATAAATTATATATATATATATATATATATATATATATATATATATATACATATATGTGTGGAAATATGTATTATATGTAAAACATGTATTGCCAATAATATCAAACAAATCCATTATGTATAAAGCTTTTATTGTAATATTTAGATAATGTTTGATAATAATAAATACATTATATATCTGTATGGTACTATACATAAACTACCAAGCATATATAATATAGTATATATATATATATATATATATTTATGTATGAAAAACGTATACATGGTCACTCATACATATATACGTATGTGTATTATATGTATACATACATACATACACATTATAAATATAGGGAACATAAACTATAATATAAATATACTGAGTACATCACTAAGTAAATAAATAATGACCTAGATACATTCACTTATAATATGTGTGTATTATACCAAAGCCCTTGGTATATAGTATATACTATATACTGTGGGCTTTGGTTATACTGTGTAACTATAATGTATCCTTTACATTAATTTATATTTTCACATGGTATATATGTTACATATTTATTGTGTTAACATATATACAACTAAATATATCATAATAATATATTAATTGGTATATATATATATAAATAGGGGACATATAATAAAGACACACACATATATTATATATATATATATATATATACATATAAGATATATATTTAATAATTAACACAATTGTGTTATTAATAAAGAGGTAACATATATTGTATACATATATACACACACACAAACACACACACACACACACATACACACACACGTACACACACTGTATGTGTATGATACATATATATATATGCAGTTCCTATACATTATATATGTTACCTATTCATCGGGTTAACTATTAAATATATAATTATATATATATATATATATATATATATATATATATATATATATTTAATATATGTGTGTGTCTATATTTATATATATACCAATTAATATATTTAGTATATTGATATTATACATGTTTCCTGATTAAGAAAATTAGTACGTGTGCACTAGAGCGTGATGTATTATTATAACCACGCCTCCCTTGACCTCCCGACGCCCGCGCGCGTTATTGCAGTAGTTTATATTTTTGAAAACGCGCTGAACATGACCACACTCGATAAAAATATAGGTACAATAAGTTATTCGGTTAAACTAATTTCAATATAAAATGTATTCATACACTTAAAAATGTCATATAAATATGATATATATATACATAAACATATATTATATAATATAATAATAATAATATGATTAATATATGTATTATTAAATCTACTTTAAATATATGATATTATATATTTATATGGTAGGTGTACTTGAAATTCAAGCGATAACAAAGAAACTCTTGGAGAAAGAATCTGATGTAAGCGCTTTAAGAAAACTTGATGCTAAACTTTGAAGAATAATGTATATTATAGACAATTCTGGATTCAAACTAAATATTAACCTATAGATAATATATATTAATGTTAAAACTGTATATATATATATATAGAAATAATTTCGTTCTGATAATAATTAATATACTCAGTATAATACTGGATATAAATATGCTTCAAATTTGTGATTTGGTATAAAATATTAATATTATATGTTTTAATAATAAATTCAATTAAATTATATTTTATCAAATCTTATAATATATCTATAAAATGGAGATTGTTAATCAATTATTCATATTAATCACCTAATACCAGTTTTATCGATTTAGAAATTTTTCATATTTCATTTATCGGCATAATATATTAAATATAAATTAGTAAAAAAATACCATAAACAGGTTCTTCAATTTATCTGACTAACCCTTCTCCTATTGTATATTTAGTGTAAGAAGTATTATATAATATCTTATTAATTAAGAGCCTGGTTTATCTATGATTTATTGTAATGATACATATTACCTAAATATAAAATATAGTTTATAAAAAAATATTTATTTAAACAAATAATTGGATAGTTTAAACACACATAAGTGTGATATTGTAAGTAGTAATTTACCCATAGCTATAGAGTGGGGTATGGGGTATATATACCTCTAATTTCTATGATTTTACCACAATCATCTCATGACTGTGAGATACTTTATAGTATAAAGTTTATACCCATTTTCAACACTTCCAATACCATATCATGAATATTTCTTACTAAGGTGTTTAAAAAATATACACAATAATAGATATTATTAAATATTATAATAATAGTGTTTCTATTTACATATGAAATGTTATATATATATATATATATATATATAAATATATTCTCCACATCACTATCATCCATATAAGAAGTGGTATTGCATTCCTGGCAATATTATATACATATTTTAAATAATAACTGCACTTTAATATTCAGTATATTTATAGTTTTCCATGGGTGTTTGTGTTTACTATAATTAAATATGACTACTTTAACTTCATATCAGAGGTTTTCTGAAGGATAAATCACAAAATATGGCTTCATGAAATGATTCGCAAAATTGTTGTGTTCTTGGAAAATTTTCTACGATTAAATTGAATTTTATAATTCTTATATTATATATTCTTGGTTATACATTATTACGATTTGTCATTTTTGAAACTTGTATCCAGTTAATCCTGTATCATTATCACTATCCTCTATATATTCATATAATATTTAATCAAGTTCGCCTTCATTAAAATATCAAAGTTTACTTTAAATTATATAGCTTACTAAGTATACCATAAATTGTGATTAAAAAACTATTTAACAATATATATTATGGCATTGCTTATGCACTAAGTTATTATACAGTTCACATATAACTAAATATTTAATCTACTTTAAATAATATCATATGGATAATTACTTTGAGAAGAATACTTTGTACAAAACTGTACAACTCTGTTATATAAGTAGTGTTTGCATATATACAATACTATAGTACAAATTCTTATATTAAATAATAAATGATTACAATATAAAGTTATATTATAATATTTATATAAAATGTTTGATTATATAAAATTTATAATACACACTTCGAGTTTATAATATACACTATATATAAATCTTTTAATATACACATAATATGTGTCACATATAATATATACAAAGATTTTGCGAAGCAAAGATATAACACTCCCTATGCATGCAACGTAATTTAGTTATAGCCCGAACCGCTGCTAGCAGTAGTATCGAAATCACTGAAATAGATTTAGGTTCGGCTCTGTTTGCATACAACAATGTTTTCATTGCTCTATTAAATTACATGCAATATAAATTAGCTTTTACTCACTAAATATATACTTATAGCATTTAAAACATACATATCATATTTGTTTGTTATATATTAGTAATGAACACTTAGTTTTCATCATATAAATATTAATTTAAAGCATATTATTTAACATTTTAAAAGTGTATAGTTAAATACGAATTTACATTATAAACAACGCATAGTTCCTAAAAGTAACCCGCTATAGGTGGCACCAGGGTATTTTGTATACAAATTCGAATTACACGATTTCGCGTAAGTGTTATATCTTTCCTTCGGAAAATCTTTGATATATATATGAAATAAATAAATATATAAAAAAATGTATAATTATGTAAATAGAATTATAATTAATTTATAAACACATCAAAGGATTTTAATATTTTTAACACATTAATTAATTTTAATATTAAGTTTTATTATTATATTCTATAAATAATATTTCATTATTATAATCCCGTATCATTATTCAGTGATTATATATTATATTTAATCATGTATATTACTATCTTATAAATATAATTGATCATTCTATATAATTTTATCAAACTATATTGCCAGCAGTAAATATGATCGATATATATCTTATCTCTAGTAATTTACAATATTATATATGATATGTCACTCCCATCTAAATATAGATCAGTTACTAATTTTAATTTAAATATATATCGTAAGTAATACGCATATCATGCAGTTAAATATACACCTATATATTTAGGTCATACAAATTACGATATTTTCAAGTTGTATCATACTTAGTAATTTGATTAATTAATAACATTATGTACATATATTATGTTATTCTTATTAATATTATGTTAACTGAATATATATGTACATTATATAATATAGAAATAACATTTATATACTTGGATTCACATTAAATTTATTATATTAAAATGAACAATTCACAGCCTCATTTATTTTGATTATTATACGTCATTTATATTTCAAATTACTAAACGTATCTACATATTACGATTTTTATTGTCCTTTGTAATTCTAAATATTTGTTTATAAATTAAATAAAATCCAAAAGTTACGAAATTATTATCAATTATTTAACTATATATAATATAAAATAAAAATTGAATAAAATATTTTTTAAATTTAAAATTCAAATATCATAGAATTTATATTTGGGATCCTACTATGACGTCACAGTTCATTTTTCGTTTTATATTTCGTTTTTTGATTAAAACACATTATTTTGGTATAAATAAGTATTATTTCAAAATTTTATGAATAGAGTTCATATTTATTTATACCATATTATATTAATATGGATAATCTATTTTCATGCATATTAGGCTTTAACATATCTTTCATTCAGATAATTGTTGGTTATAATAATAATACATCATCATATACTGCGTTACATGACCTATCCAGTGCCTTTGACACTCTAAACCATGACATTCTTGCTTTACGACTCAATGCAATCGGTATTCATGGTCAAGTAGGTAACCTACACAGCTGGTTTATGTCCTTCTTTTCCTTAAGGTCCTCCTCAGTGAAAATTAACTCATCCTTCTCTACCCCCTTTATCAGCACTCGGCATTTCACAAGGCTCCGTGCTTGGTCCTTTACTTTTTATTATTTATATTTTACCCATTAAATCCATATTTCGTAAATATCCTTACATCCACTACCATCTCTTTGCCGATGATCTACAAATTTATACTTCTTTTCCCATTTCCTGTGACTCCAACTCTATTCAACTGTCTATTTTTAACTGCCTCACAGAACTTACTGACTGGTTCTCCCATAATTCCCTATCACTTAATATGACCAAAACTGACACCATCATTATCTCCAGACCTACCTACCCCCTAATCATCACCCACCCCTTTCTACTAACCCTCCATATATTACAATCCATAACAACTCTTGGTTTCACCATCAACTCCCACCTAGATTACTCTGACCACATATCTATAATGATTCGCAATGCCACCTATTTTCTTTATATTAGAAAATCACGGAATAAATTGACTTTTTCAATGACTAAAAGTCTAATACACTCGCTAGTCTTCAGTAGACTCATATACTGCTGCTCACGTCTATGCAATCTACCCCTAAAGCTTATGCTTAAACTTGAGAAGATACAACGACGTGCTATACGCACCCTATATAAACTGAAGTTCTCTTCAATAGTATCAATATCGACTCTAATGCGATCACTCGGCTGGCTTAAGTATAGGTATATCTGCAGGTACAGACTACTATGCATCACCCATAAAGTGATACATCTTAGATCTCCCGAGTACCTAGCAGACTTGATCAGTATTCAGACCATTAGTCGAGCTAGCAGGAAATGTCACACAATTAAAATTGTGCAACGCTCGACTATCTCTGAATCTGCTTTCTCTGTGGTAGCTCCAAAATACTGGATATATATATATTACACTTATTATTAATCTTAATACTAAAACTTATTATTGTTTATCATCTGATTCCCTCACAATTCTTCCATCGCTTTTTAATAAATTATCTGTTCAGATACACTTAGTTTTTTTAATCAACTAGTATGTTACATTTATATTTTCATAATATATATTTATGTGGAATTAATTTTAAAATATATTAAATAAAAACATTTATTTTGATTTTATAATAATCTAAAATTATGAAATTATATTCTATATTTGACGGTTCATTTAAAAATATATATTACCATGATCTATAGATATTTTTCAATATACTTTTATATTGTATATATTGCATAAGAAACTATGATTTACCTATCTGTTAAATTACATCTATTTAGATAATCTAAATTAAATTATTGTTGTTAAAATTTTACAATTAAAACAAATATATGCTGTATACTAAATTATTTGTTTCTAAAAAGTTTAAACAAAAAAAATAATTTTTGTATATTTATCATTTGTGCATTCTAATAATAAACTAACCATTATGAAATGCAATGTTTAGAATACATTATTGATTGTAATATATTATAGTATGAGAACTTTAGTTACACTTTTACCTAATTTGTTATTCAAGTACAAGTATTAGAAAAATTAATATAAATGTATAAGAGTATTAATTATGGCTTTATTTTAATAATCAAGCTTATTCTTTATACACTTGGAAGCCCTCCGATTTTGATTTGAAATACTGGTAGATGGCATCGATTCATATATCATTCTTGGCGTCTAAGTAAATAACATGTTTTTACTATATATATATATATATAATAGATATCTCTCACTATTTTTCAATATGATTAGTAAATTTAAGTAATATATTAAATAATATATTTTAAAAATTAGATATAATATAACTATCATTAAATTCAATATTATAAATTAATAATACCTTTTCAGAGATGTCATTATGTATGATAATTCAGCAGTACAGTTCAGCATAGCTCAAGTAGATGTCATAGTTCAGCATAGCTCAAGTAGACTGCACAGTTCAGCATATCTCAAGTTAACTGCACAGTTCAGCATATCTCAGGTAGACTTAAATATAATAATTCAAACAAATATAATATAATAATTTAATAATTAGTTATAATGTTAGATATAATAATTGAATAAAATATCATTTAATTCAATATTATAAATTAATAATACCTTTTCAGTTATGTCATTATGTAGGATAATTCAGCAGCACAGTTCAGCATAGCTCAAGTAGACTGCAGAGTTCAGCATATCTCAAGTAGAAGCCAGAGTTCAGCATAGCTCAAGTAGAAGCCAGAGTTCAGCATAGCTCAAGTAGACTGCACAGTTCAGCATATCTCAAGTAGACTTAAATATAATATAATAATTAGATATAATGTTAGATATAATAATTGAAGATATTATAATCATTTAATTCAATATTATAAATTAATAATACCTTTTCAGTTATGTCATTATGAGGATAATTCAGCAGCACAGTTCAGCATAGCTCAAGTAGACTGCACAGTTCAGCAAAGCTCAAGTAGACTGCACAGTTCAGCATATCTCAAGTAGATGACAGCATATACAGGAGACATCGTATTCATGGTTTAAAAGTGTGGCACTAAATTAATGATACATATATATATATTAAACAGTAAACTTTATATGTTTAGAATAGTTTAATAATAACCTTACTCACTTGTTGGATTAGGTTTTCAATATTCTCGTTTTTTCAGTCAGCTCACATCAGAGAATTAGTGAGGTGGGATGCATCAGTGAGGTGGGATGCATCAGTGAGGGAGGATGCATCAGTGAGGGAGAATGAACAGTGAGGTGGGATGCATCAGAGGGAGAATGAACAGTGATATAGAATGAATCATTAAGAAAGAATATATCAGTGAGATAGGGTGCAAAAAGGAAGGATGAATCAGATAGGGATAATGCATTATTGATAGAGGATGCATCAGTGAGGGAGGATGCATCAATGAAGGAGGATGCATCAATGAGGAGGATGCATCAGTGAGGTGGGATGCATCAGTGAAGGAGGATGCATCAGTGAAGTGGGATGCATCAGTGAAGGAGGATGCATCAGTGAGGGAGGATGCATCAGAGAGGGAGGATGCATCAATGAGGGAGGATGCATCAGTGAGGTGGGATGCATCAATGAAGGAGGATGCATCAATGAGGGAGGATGCATCAGTGAGGTGGGATGCATCAGTGAAGGAGGATGCATCAATGAGGGAGGATGCATCAGTGAGGGAGGATGCATCAGAGAGGGAGGATGAATAAATGAAGGAGGATGCATCAATGAGGGAGGATCCATCAGTGAGGTGGGATGCATCAGTGAGGGAGGATGCATCAGAGGGAGGATGCATCAGTGAGGAAGGATGCATCAATGAGATGGGATGCATCAGTGAGGGAGGATGCATCAGTGAGGGAGGATGCATTAGAGAGAGAGGATGCATCAGTGAGGGAGGATGCATCAGTTTGACGTAGACCTATGAAAACAGGATAATCTAATTCCCCCTCTTAAAGTAGTATATACATTAAGTAAAGTACAGATACAATATAATATTTCACATGTATATCTAAATAATAAGATAAAAAATTTCTAATAGAAATAGTAGTATTTTAAAAATAAATAGAGATAAATAAATATATATATGAAATATAATATGATTAATATAACAAATTTAATATTAATTTAATAAGTTAATTAAATTATAATATCAAGTTTTATATAGCCTAATTAGTAGCATATTTAAGAAAAAGACAATAAAATAAAAATCAGGGGTTCACACTTTGCCAGTTTGGTGATGAATTTTTCAAGTGGGCAGTGTGGGGGCGATTTTATACAGGGGGGCAGTAGTGGGAGATTTTAGATTTTAAGAACATTTATAAAAATGTTATAAAATGTATATAATAATATAATATGTTTATTTTAATCTTTTCATAAGAATTATACAAATCAGTAGACTCGTACACAAAGTCAACATCACAAACTGATCAATTTAGGTTTGAAGCTTTTTATAGCCATATATCCTATTTATAGCCAAACATCAAAATCGAGCAGTTTCAGTGTGAAGAGTTATTATTACAAACCGATATCGGGACTTGAAATACAGACTGTGTTCTAAAATATCTGATAGAACAGTTAATTTATCTATACAATGTGAATCACTAATACAAATTAAAGGGTAGGAAGCAACTCAATTTACCTGCTTCGAAACTAGTGAAAGAAGTAAGTATTAATAAAAATGATAAATAATAATAATAATAATAATATATATTATTATATTTAGGAATTAAAATAAAACCCAGATCTATGTCACATAATAACGAACAAACGATATCTCATGGAAAATATAAATTATTATCGAAGAAAGATATGGCCAACTGACCCTACAGATTTAGATTTCAATTTGGACATGGATCACATTCCTAGTGAATTCTTACAGGCTGATATCAGTTGGTGTCAAAATACACATTTTATTTTGTACAACAATAATGAAACAGCTGTTACTTAAAGCTGTTGTATGGAATGTGGATGGTACATTAAAAGTTACAAAAATACCATTCACGCAAATATGTATCATTCATATTTTTGTACACCAAGGTAAACTTATTATAAAATCAAATAAAAAATTATATATATATATAATATATTCAATAGATTGCACAAACCAAGTTCCTGCTGCATTTATAATGATGTCAGTTAGAAAAAGAGGAGTATAGTGCAGAGTTCAGTGCTCTCATGAATATGTTAGGGTAATATAATAATAAATTATGTTTATTTTCATAACCCTTATACAAATTAGATAAAGTAGACTCATACTCAAAGTCAACGTCATCATCAAAAACTGATAAATTTAGGTTTGAAGCTTTTTAAATCCAGATATCATTTGTATAGCCAAAAATCAAATCGAGCAGTTTCAGTGTGAAGAGTTATTATTACAAACCGATATCGGGAATTGAAATACAGACTGTGTTCTAAAATATCTGATAGAACAGTAAATGTATCTATATAATGTGAATCAACTACGATACTGATTAAGTGAGAATTTTACATTAATTTAAAAAAAATATATATATATATTAATGTGCATTATAATTATATAAGTACTGATAAAATCTAAAGAATTGTTTGTTCACTTATTAATAAATTAACTCTATATAAAGAACAATTAGCAAGAAATGAACTATTTAATTTTTAAAGATTAAGAGAAATAACTGAAATTACGATAATAATTATTATAATTGATAATGATAAATCTATATTAACTCATCAAAATATGAAAGAGATATGATTTAATAATTCTAAAAATTATATATTACAGATAGGTATGATATTTCACATCTAAATAATAATAAGAAATAAAAAGAGTAGTATAGTATTATTGAATCACCCTACTATAATCATTTAGTGTAACTAAGCCACGCCCACTAATATCTGATAAAGATATATATCACTTACTTCATAATGCACCTATAAGCAGCACCTTATATAAACATATATATATATATATATACCGTTACACTTAATACTTCAGATGAGGAACCTCCGGACTAGGTTAGTAACGTATATATGTATAGTAGGCAATATTAACTACAATATAAATATCAATAATACTACATGGTGACAGCACGTTCTATACATAGATTATCATATGTAAACGTACCCATATTGTTATACTAGTAAATAATACATATTACTATAGTAAATAATATATATTATTGTTATACAAAAATAGAAGTAAAAATATAAAAAGATAAAAGTAAAATATTAATAAAAGATGCTATTATTATAAAATTATAATTGAAAAAATTTAGATAAATTTAATATGTATTATAATTTATATATTTGACATATTGTTATTGTTATTTTTATTTGGTGGAGTCCTTTCAACCCATCCAGGAACTTAGATGAAGTTTTCACTTATAACCATATATGGCTCTAATGTCCCTTCGAAGCCGCTCTCATGTTAAGGCATCAATGGTTTTAACGAGAGCCGATCATTGATTTATACACAATTATATGATCACTTCTAAATAATATTTTAAGACCCATTTTATAAAAATAATTAATGGTCCGGACGAGGGTCGAACCCGTGTCCTACTGCTTGTGTGTCTGACGCCTTAGCCACTGAGCCACACAGGCAGTTTAATTTTTTAAATCTCTTGTTGACACAAAGACTCTGAGGATAGAAAATTCTTGGAAAAAAACTGATACTTTCAAATCACTTTTACTATAACATCTGGTATACATCAGCAATGGCTATTAACATTGACATTCAACATAAGTTGACGAATGCTTTCAGAAATGAAATTATTTAAGAAGGTTACAACTACGCTTACACTGAGGTTAGGACAAGGTTACAGGACATTATGACAAGCCTAACAGCTGACCAAATGGCTCAATTGGACACAGCCACTGGTTATACTGTTATGAGATGATTAGGAGAGGGCTAAAGCAATTGTAAATCCTATTGGGAAAATATTCGGAGAAGCGGAGGAGACCACCATGAATGATAGTATAGAAATAGGAGATGATACTGGTGATATCCTTGCGATGATTGAATGAGAGGATAGATGTGATACAATGTTTTAATGATTTTAATGCATTAGTTAAAAGCAAATCTGATGGATGGATAATTGATAGTAATGACAAAGTTATTCGTACAATAAATATAAATATGGCAGCAAAGATTGTAATTACAATATATATTGATGTAAATATGAATTTACAATTATATAACTTTTGATTAATATATCTAAATATCTTAATAATAATATACTAGATAGATGGAGTGAATGGGAACAAATATTACATGATTTTTCAATAATTGATGTTTCAGAATATAAAGAAGTATTTTACGATTTCTAAAATGATAAAAAGGAATTTGAAAATACAGCCTGAGAATACGGATGTTGGAAACTTTTTTGGCGAACAAATAGAATTACTTGGAACTTCACCTAACCATCGAAGATACTCACCTCAATGTATAATATTAGCATATACAATCTTAAATCAATCATATAAACTTGTTCGAAATTTGATAACGTCATTACCGAGACTTCGGTTTCTAATAGATTTAAGTTCTAATCTAAGCTCGAATGAAACAGTATTTTATGAATATATTAAAACCAAAGCAAAATATCTAAATCAGATTTAAATGTTAATAAATATACAACTAGATGAAATATACGTCAAACCAAAAATAACATTTCAAACTAATAAATTACTAGGATTTTCTAATAACTCCGAAGAAGTCAAATTGGCCAGTAGGTAATTAATATATAATAATATATATATAATATCATAAAATAATCTTACGATTATTTTATGATATTATATATATATTAATTAGTGATGTAAACGTGTTCGGGTTTTCGGGTCCGGGACCTGGAGATATTTGTGAGTATCAGATAGTTGAAAAAAATATCAGGTTTTTATTTTTTTAATTTATTTCATTTAGTACTGGATTTTAGTGATTGAATATTTATGATCTTTGATAATTATAAAAAGCAATTTTAAAAATTAATAATTTCAAAAATAATTATTAGTAATACGATCCCAAATGGTATGATTATTATATATGATCTAATTAATATGCAATGAAAATATTTTATATCATGTAATCAATATATATAAATAATTAATAAATAATATAAATTCACAAATCAATACTATAATAACAAATGTTTTTACAAGTTGACAGGCTGATTAAAAAAAATCTAGTTGTAAATTACAACTTTTCGGTTTAAAATTATTTTAATTATTTTCTAGAATTCAAAATGATGAAAGAATATATTGGCGGCATTAGCTAAATATTAGCATTTTTAGTTTGGAGAACATTACCATTTATGGGATGAATACAAGAATTAATAATAATTCAGAGGGATATATTACTCATCAGATACATGCTATTATTAATAATAAACTACAAAACTTGTGGAGGGAATATCACATGAATAACATAAGTGCCTCTGAATTACTACAAAGAGCTAGTTATTTAGTCTGTAAAATAATGATTTTAAATTAAATTACTTTTTTTGGATAGATTGAATACATATGGTTTGTATAGGTTTATTAAGTATTGATATGTTCATACGTGGGCAGTTTGGTGATGATTTTTTCAAGAGGGCAGAAGTGGGAAATTCTACATTATGTTTATTTTAATCTTTTCATAAGCATTATAAAAATCAGATAAAGTAGACTCATACACAAAGTCAACATCAAAAACTGATAAATATGGTTGGAAGCTTTTTATTACCATATATCCTTTTTATAGCCAAACATCAAAATCTAGCAGTTTCAGTGTGAAGAGTTATTATTACAAACCGATATCGGGAATTGAAATACAGACTATTTAGTTATTTATGAAGAGAGTAATAAGTGGTTTATTAGGTAAAACTAAAAATACAAATGAAAGTTACCATAATTCAATTTAGATTGAAAACTATTATAAAACTACTAATTTTCTTTGCTATATGTAATTAGTATTAGAATAAATAACATACAGAGCTAATATTTTATAAATATAATTAAAAATAAGTGAAGATAAGCTTACATACCTATATAATATTATCCATACATTAGGTATATACTCAGAAAATGTTATAAAGATTCATATATACATTCAAAAGATATAGACATTTAAATAAAAAAAAATCAACAAAAAAACATCAGAGATATTGGCATCTAATGTTTTAATTGCATGTTTTCTAATTATTAAATGCCACCATTTTGAATAGGTGTATGATTAAACTTAGTATTTGAGGCACTTATGTTTAATTGTATATCATATATTATACATCATTTTAAAGATAATGAATTACATTTTAATATTTCAATATAAAAAAATGTTCCCTAAGAAATAAAAACGAAGGTTACACCGGCCCTTAAGATTAAGAACTAATGATTTTTAAAATAAAAAAAAAATTAATTATTTTGAAATATCAGTTAAATATCATTTTCCACTGAAAATATATATTCTTAAAATTAAGCCATGATTTGTAAAATTAAAATATTTCTTTATTATTTTAGAAAAAAATATAATTGTATACCGTATTTATAGGGTTTTCACATCAACTTCAATTTAAATTATTTTTAATAGATTACAAATAAAAATATCAATTGAAGTCCCCAGTACTCGACTTTGGTCGTATCTATGGCTAATTGATAGAGAACAAGAGCATGCTGGAGTATGGAACTGTCTTAAGGAAAAGATGATCTGGTGTCATTCATTAGGTATGTTAGAATGGATACTGAACTGTTCCTGCAACTAGCAGTGTTAATCAGAGATGAAATAGAAAAAATGAATAACAATTTTAGAAAATCTATAACTCAAATCATATAACTAAAAAATATCAAAATAAATAACGAATCATATAATAATTTATATGGAAAGGACTGTTATGCTGGTAATTTATTTTATCGTATCAATAAACTACATTACTGATTTTGAAATCATGTACTATGTCTAATTTTTATTTTAGAAATAATATATCTGTTAAAGTAAAAGTAGGAATTTTAATTCGTAGATTCGATAATAACTTTTACTTAGATTAGAATCATCAGCAGTTATCAATGATACCATCAGAAGAAAGACCAATAGACAGCAGTAGAGCTCCAAGAAGACAAGAAGTGAGATAAATAAGTATGTTGAAATATGCTTTGAGTAACACTGAATTTAAGTTAGTATCATTTATAAAAATATATAAACATCAAATAATACTTTATAATACTTTAATAATACTACAATATCGTGTTATATAATAGGAGGAAACTAAACATTTCTGCATATACTTCGTTACAATAAGCGACAAATGCAGCAGAGCGTATAGTAAAATTACACAAGAGTTCGGTATCTCAGTCGATACCATCCCCGATATCCCCAACTACATATACACTTCCATCCACGATACCCATCCCTATTCCCTCTCTAAATCCTACCATCACCAATCGTAATGAGAAAATATTTAGTATTAATGATATTATACGTATGTTAGGAAATTGCAAAACCTCTATAAATAGTGATCTGATTGACTATCGTTATGTAGCAAAGATAACATTGCTTCCCTCATTAATTGTAGTTCACTAGTTTCTAACATTGATATTGATGTCATTTGATATGACACCCCTAATTCATTCCACATATCCCATATATTCTAGATATCCATGTATGGAATATGTGGAATGAATTGTTACGTAATAAATTGTCAACGTGATATCAGCGCACGTACGCCGAGTGCCTGGTATCACGCACGCACATTCCTGTCGACCGCCCCACACGCCGGCGCCTGTATATATATAGCAGACCGCCGCTATAGCTAGGCATCTTTATGGTCAGTTAATAAACCTACTTAAGCCTTGACGCTTTCTTACGTATCTCTCCCCTTGTCGGCGTACTCATCACACACACCCTCACGTCTTGCGTGCATTCACACTAATAAATATGCCAACCCCCAACACCCGTCTTCTTACCTACTTAACAAGATAACAGATATCATCACGCAATATATAATAGATTCTAAATCATCGATAAACGCACTACTGAAACTTGGCTTCACATATTAGATGATGTTACTCCTTCTTTTGAACTATTAGATAAAATTATATAACTATAATTTCTCAAATTAGAATTAGTATGACCCTATGTGATGTACTTTTTGTTAAATTTAAAACATCTCACTCTCAAATAATAACTGTTCTTACTATATATATAGATCTCCAAATAATAACCACATAATATTTTGTAAAGAATTTTAGGATCTCATACATTAATATATTAGCTCTTTCCTTATCATTCTTGGTGACTTTAACTCTCATTTTAATTCTTCATCTTATCCGCATTAATTCAAAGATATTTGTAATGAATTATGTTTATCACAACATGTTACTGAACATACACATATATCAGGAAATTCACTTGATCTTATTTGTACTCATAATACTTCTACTCTATTAGCTAATCAATCAACAAATTCTATACTATTAACTGATCATTATGCTATTAAATGTACATTAAATATAAACAAAAATATAAGTTCTGAATTATTATCTTATTATCGAAATTTACGTAATATAGATTTAACCCAATTTTTTCTAGATATTCTATCCAAAGTTGATATCTACAATTTCACTACAATTGAACTTAATAATACACTTTCTAATCTTCTAGACAAATACGCACCAATTAATAATCGAACAATCAAAACTTATTCTATAACACCATGGTTCAGCCATATATGTCATCCTTATAAAAAAATACAAACGTCTTAAACAATATATAATAAAAATAACAATACAATTAATCATTAAAAAGTTGAGATGAGCGTAAATATAATTCCAATTTCATCCCACCCCCTGAATATAACTACTGTTAGAGGAGCTCTATGCTGTGGAGGAGGGTTCTATTGTCTCAAGATAATCATCTCATATCCAAACCTGAAGTCAATGGTGAAAAATTCCTTCACCAAATTATTATCAATTATTAATTAAAACAAGTTCCTGCTGCATTTGTAATGATGTCAGGTAGAAAAAGAGTAGTAGTGCAGATTTTAGTGCTCTCAAGAATATGTTAGGTTAAATAAAATAATATATTTCAATTTAAATCATATATATCTATTATGAGTTATACTTGTAAGCCTGTTCTGCCTAGACTTTGAAGCTGCAACTTAGCAAGCAATTCACCATGAATATCCTTCCATTCTAGGAGTCTGGGTTTAGCCAGAGCATATCGGGATTATCAGCAAATACAGATTACTATCTGGAGCTATCTTTCCTTGCCACTTCTACCACATGAACACATTATAGAAAATGTATTCAGAATCAACTATAATATTCTAGATAATGATCTTGGTGTATCATTTAATACTTATATATTATATATATATTATTGTTTCAATTATTGTCTAGAATTAAAAATTATGAAAGAATATATGTGGCGGCATTAGCTAAATATTAGCCTTTTTAGTTTGGAGAACATTACCATATGGGTTGAATACAAGAACCATAATTCAGAGGGATATATTACTCATCAGGTACATGCTATTATTAATAATAAACTACAAAACTTGCGGTGGGAATATCACATGAATAACATAAGTGCCTCTGAATTACTACAAAGAGCTAGTTATTTAGTCTGTAAAATAATGAGTTTAAATTAAATTACTTTTTGTGGATAGATTGAATATGGTTTGTATAGGTTTATTAAGTATTGATATTTTCATCAGGGGTTCAAACATGGGCAGTTTGGTGATGATTTTTTCAAGAGGGCAGAAGTGGGAAATTCTACATTATAAGAAAATTTATAAAAATGTTATAAAATGTATTTAATAATACATTATGTTTATTTTAATCTTTTCATAAGGATTATAAAAATCAGATAAAGTAGACTCATACACAAAGTCAACATCAAAAACTGATAAATATGGTTTGAAGCTTTTTATTACCATATATCCTTTTTATAGCCAAACATCAAAATCTAGCAATTTCAGTGTGAAGAGTTATTATTACAAACAATATCGTGGGTAAATTAAATGTTTTAAATGAAAAATCTAGAAGTAGTATTATAAATAAATCTATACATATATCGTTCAAAATAATTCAGGATGATAGGAAATATAATAAAGATATTTTTAATATAAAGAGTATAAGAGAGAATGAAAGGTGTGTGTTCACAGACTGCAGAACTACGCCTGGAGATGCAGGGCAGTAGAGATGAGATCACGTTGCTAAGCGACGAGGTAGCGATGCTTAAATCTGCTGGCAACAAGTAAGATAGGTCACACACCCCCCACAGTAAGACGGTTCGGCTCAGTACATTTTTTTTGAAAATTGCTGCATCGTTATTATTAATGTATTTAACATTTTTAATGGTGATGTTATTGGATCAAGTACAAACATACTTGTGAAAATAACCTCTCACATATATATTATGGAAAAATATTAACATATAAAAATGATAAATACAGTATTTCTTACAAGCTACGAGATGAGACAGAAATGTCGTATGATGTGACTAAATGGTAATTGGTTTCGGATGTAATTGAAGGGGATTGTATATACTCTGAATTATAAAGTAGAATCATACTCATTGTCAACGTCATCATCAAAAACTGATAAATTTAGGTTTTAAGAATTTCATACACAAAGTCAACGTCATCATCAAAAACTGATAAATTTAGGTTTTAAAATTTTAATATCCAGATATTATTTTTATAGCCAAACATCGAGCAGTTTCAGTGTGAAGAGTTATTATTACAAACCGATATCGGGAATTGAAATACAAACTGTGTTCTAAAATATCTGATAGAACAGCAAATTCATCTAATAATTTAAATATAATAATAAAACAATTAAAAAATACATTAGAACGAAATAAATTAATTAATAAAAATTAAATTAAATAAATTAGACCAATATCTAGATTAGAAAATCTCAGTAATACAAATAAAATAAATAAATTAGAAAGACTAAACAAAATAATATTATAAATTTGTTAGAATCTGATGTGAATGAATCAAATGTAATGAATGATATATGTAGTATGGATGGTGCAAATGGTCATATCAAGTTTATTTGTTTTGTTAAATGGTAATGCACCGATTAAGAATGTGAGTACGATCTTGTCTAGTATTTTTATGTGGTTAAAAATGAAATGTAATAAAGTTGCATGTATGTTCAATGTTAATAATATGTTAAGAGAAGTAAGTGTGTTTTCATCACTGTTTACTGTTGTGATAAGATAGATCTGATCTAACAATTGGTTTTGATGAAACTACTCAGGAAGGTGTGCATGTCAATTGTCTGTATATTGGTGATAAATATGATATACGGATAATTGATATGCGTGAACTTGCTGGTGGTACTGCACTTGATAATGTGAAGTATATAACCGATTGTATAGATCAGATCAGTAAACTATATGTTGCGTTTGAGGGTGGAGAGTCTGAATTCATTAGACAGCGTCTTATCAATTTAATATCAAATACGATGAGAGATCGATCTATTGTCAATAAAAAAACCATTAATGATTTATCGGATATTTGGAATAAAAAATTGCATATATATTATTGCCATATCCATACATTGGAAACGATATCTAAAAAATTTCGAGATGCACTAAAGCAACCAAATAAATAGTGAATCATATAATAATTTATATGGAAAGTACTGTGTAACATATCTTAGATTTGACATCTATGATCTGTGGCTGTCAATCAAACGTTTTGATCCTGGGTTTTGATTACTTCCTGATATTACCTAACTTATTATACACTACTAAATTACTATATATGAATATACTCTATTACTACACATACAAAAGGTTAGCAACATTATATATATATCATTAGTTGCATATATACTATAACACTAAACCGTTACATGGTGACAGCGTAGTTGAAAGGAACAAAAATCGATAAAATTATTTAAATAAATATTTTTTTTTCAAAATTATTTTTTTAAATAAATATTATATTAATATATATATTCGCCGTACGATATCGAATAAATAAATAAATAATATATATACATAATTTGTATAATAGAGTATAGTATTTTTGTTAGTATAGAGTTTATAATATTTAAATATAATTTTGTTTATATATGTATATATATGTTTTATTTTTTATCGTTTGTTATATTCGCCGTCTGATATCGAATTAGACATAATAAATAATAATATAGATTATATTCTAATTAAATTTTATTTGTTGTTGTGTTCGCCGTCTGATATCGAATAGAAGTACTATTATAGAACATAATAAATAATAATATATTATATTCTAAGTATATTGTATCATATTTACTTTATAATTCAGACAATGTTGAATTTTGTTATGATAAATTTATAAATACATTCCTAAATAGTTATAATGGTTGCATACCATTGAAAAGTGTACACATAAAAAACAACAAAATAAAAATTTTCATAACGAATAAAATTAAAAATGCAATAAATAAAAAAAATAAACTTTATAAAATATTTCTAAACAATAAAACAGATAGAAACTGGGATATTTATAATTCAATTAAAAAACAACTAAAATACACAATAAAAAAATAAATATTTCTCAGAATTATTTAACAAATCTAACAACATAAATGATAAATGGAGACTTTTAAATAAATTAACCCATAATAAATTTTGTTTAGATAAAATCAACAATTTTGTTAATAAAAATAATGATGCTATAGATTCTACTAATGTTGGGAATGAATTTAATATTCACTTTGCCAGTATGGGTAAACATATTAATAATAGTTTTGAAAACTTGTATATTGAAAATAATTTAATAAATAGTAATATAAATTCAATATATATTAATGAGACTTCAGAACTAGAAATCATTACTATCATTAATAAAATAGACTCTAAATGCTCAAAAGATCATGATGGCATTGATTTTAAATTAATAAAATTGGTCATATACTCTATATTAAAACCATTACTTCATATATTTAATTTAATATTAAACAAATCCATATATCCATCGAATATGAAAAAATCAGTAATTTTACCTATTCACAAGAATAACAATACAAATAATATAGAAAACTACAGACCTATAAGTATAATACCGCAATTCTCAAAAATTATTGAAAAAATAATTAAAAAGAGAATAGATAATTTTATAGAAAAAAATAATATCCTATCTTCAAATCAATATGGCTTCAAAAAAAAATCAAACACATTACATGCAATATATGCCTTAACAAATAATATAACTAATTCCATTGATAAGCATGATAAAATAGCTGCAGTATTTGTTGACATTAAAAAGGCTTTTGATACAATTGACCATAAAATACTATTCATTAAATTATATAAATACGGAATAAGAGGGCAAACCCTTAATTTAATTAAATCCTATTTATATAACAGAAAACAATCTGTCAGTTATAATGATAAAGTATCACCTCTAATTACTGTATATGATGTGGCGTTACCCCAAGGATCTATACTAGGGCCACTACTATTCATTTTATATATTAATGACATATCAAATTTATTTATTAACTCTATTGATACAAAATTGATATTATATGCTGATGACACTTCTATTACAATAAATAATGCAAATAATAGTAAAATAAATGAAAACTTAAAAATATTGTCAAACTGGTTCATTAAGAATAAATTACAACTAAATATTAGTAAAACAAAAGTAATGTACTTCTACAGCAATACAAGTATTACCAACCCAAATGAGATAATAACGCTAAATAACCAAACCATTCACTGTGTAAATCAATATAAATTCCTAGGGCTTTACATTGATAATAAATTAAATTATAAAAAACATATCATTGTGTTAAAAATAAAATTAGCTAAAATATTGTATTTATTTAAAAAAATTTCATTTTTAATTGATACTAAAACCCTATTATTATTATATAATGCACTAATAGTTCCAAACTATATGTATTGTCTGATAATATGGGGAATTAATTATAAGAGTAATATAAATAAATTATTTATACAACAAAAAAAAATAATTAGATTAATTAATAAAACACCTAATCGTATACACAATACTTTTTTCATAAATTACATAATACTGATTTTTTATTTAAAAAATTTTTAATTTTAAATATATATGATTTAATTAATTACATATCTCTTAATTTTATGCATAATGTATTTAATAAAAAATTACCAATCAACATAACAAATAAATTTGAATATAAAATAAATAACTACAATATAAGAAATAAATGCAATTATAGAATACCTAAATATAAAACAAATAATAAACTTCATACAATAAATGTATATGGTATTAAACTTTGGAATGAATTAAATAATACATGTAAAAAATTAAAATACAATGCATTTAAAAAATATATAAAACTTGAATATTTAAATAAATATTAATCTCATTATTAACACTCGTTAATATAATTGTAATATATATATAACAGTTGATATATGTTATATATATTTACTAATTGTTGTTGTATGTATAATTTTAAATTAGTTCATTAAATTACCTCATTTCTTTCTTTCATGTTTTACTATTCTTAATTTTATCGTTGTCATATTATTGTATTATTTTATTATTGGAGGGTACCCTCGTCGTGAGTATAAATTACAAGATAATCTCTGGTACTCTCCTTTGAGCAGAAATTGTATATACTGCATTATATTGTATTTCTACTCAATAAACCATATTCAATTCAATTCAATTCAATATATATATATAAAGAAATGGCAGGATTAAAGGCTCCTGAAGAATTCCACATAGACGGACAAAATGCCAAACAGGAATGGTCTATATGGAGAAAACAATATGAATTTTATGCATGTGCTACTGAATTGGATGCAAAAAAAAGTAAAATCCAAGTGGCCACATTGCTAACATGTATAGGAGCCGCAGGAAGAAAAGTCTATGAAGCGAGTGGTTTGGTAAAAGCAGACGCAAACGACATAGAGAAAGTATTGACTATGTTTACAACGTATGTAACCCCACTAAAAACATACCATATGAAAGATGTGTTTTTAACAGTCGACAGCAGAAATCAAATGAGACATTTCTGCAATATGTAACAGAAATAAAGAGACTTGGAGATAAGTGTGAACTTATGCAAATAACAGTAGATGAGATACTAAGAGACAGGATTTTGTTAGGTCTAAGAGATGAAAACCTGAGGAAGCGCATTCTAAAAGACAACAAATTAACTACAAACACTAATACGAACGTGCCAAGCAGAAGAAATGACAGAAAGCCAAAACCATAGAACATATGAAGATGAAAATGTTCATCAAATTACAAAATCAACAAAAAACAACTATAAAAAGAAACATGATACACAAAAAAAACTATCAAAATGTAAATTCTGTGGAAAAGATCATGTATGGAAAAAAGAACTATGTCCAGCATATAATAAAACGTGCTCAAAATGTGGAAAACTTAACCACTTTAAAAGTCAATGTCGGAATACTCAAACCGAAGTAACAAATTTTATTTATACAATAAAAGAGAATAATGTTGCAAGCATTAATGATATAGCAAACGAAGATAGTGTTACTCTAGATACGAAATTTGGAGCTATAACGTTACAAATTGATACAGGTGCTACTTGTAACATAATACCAGTACACACATATATACAATTAACAGGAGACAGTGAGTTAAATCTTATAAATATATCCAGTTATATATAATATCGTGGGTAAATTAAATGTTTTAAATGAAAAATCTAGAAGTAGTATTATAAATAAATCTATACATTTATCATTCAAAATAATTCAGGATGATAGGAAATATAATAAAGATGTTTTTAATATAAAGAGTATAAGAGAGAATGAAAGGTGTGTGTTCACAGACTGCAGAATTACGCCTGGAGATGCAGCGCAGTAGAGCTGAGATCATGTTGCTAAGCGACGAGGTAGCGATGCTTAAATCTACTGGCAACAAGAAAGATAGGTCACACACCCCCAACAGTAAGACGGTTCGGCTCAGTACATTTATATCGATGTCCGCGTATGTCCGCCGATTTATAGATGTCCGCGGATCGTAATGTTA
>OZ025242.1:11418249-11515749 GCA_964019155.1 Osedax fenrisi
GAAAAATTCCAAAAAGTTCCAAATGATTATGTAATCAATCGGTACTGACATATTAGATGAAGACATTTTGACTGGTTGAAGATATTAGTATATTTGAAATCTTTCAATTTATTACTTTGTTATAATTTAATATTTCAATTTATCTTAAAACTAATATATTCAACTTTATATATATATATATATATATATATATATATATATATATAATATTATAATAAAATTAACATAACAATTACCACCTGCTTTGTTATGCTTATATATAAGTATAATACGATGAGCGGACATCTATAAATATACATATAATAGTATATAAGAGTAACATTACGATCAGCGGACATCTGTAAATATATAGACACATAATGTATATAAGAGTAACATTACAATCAGTGGAAATCTATGAGTGTGGTGTTTAGGAAATATTTACGAAAAATTCCAAAAAGTTCCAAATGATTATGTAATCAATCGGTACTGACATATTAGATGAAGACATTTTGACTGGTTGAAGATATTAGTATATTTGAAATCTTTCAATTTATTACTTTGTTATAATTTAATATTTCAATTTATCTTAAAACTAATATATTCAACTTTATATATATATATAATATAATAATAAAATTAACAATACAATTACCACCTGCTTTGTTATGCTTATATATAAGTATAATACGATGAGCGGACATCTATAAATATACATATAATAGTATATAAGAGTAACATTACGATCAGCGGACATCTGTAAATATATAGACACATAATGTATATAAGAGTAACATTACAATCAGTGGAAATCTATGAGTGTGGTGTTTAGGAAATATTTACGAAAAATTCCAAAAAGTTCCAAATGATTATGTAATCAATCGGTACTGACATATTAGATGAAGACATTTTGACTGGTTGAAGATATTAGTATATTTGAAATCTTTCAATTTATTACTTTGTTATAATTTAATATTTCAATTTATCTTAAAACTAATATATTCAACTTTATATATATATATATATATATATATAATATAATAATAAAATTAACAATACAATTACCACCTGCTTTGTTATGCTTATATATAAGTATAATACGATGAGCGGACATCTATAAATATACATATAATAGTATATAAGAGTAACATTACGATCAGCGGACATCTGTAAATATATAGACACATAATGTAGATAAGAGTAACATTACGATCAGTGGAAATCTATGAGTGTGGTGTTTATGAAATATTTACGAAAAATTCCAAAAAGTTCCAAATGATTATGTAATCAATCGGTACTGACATATTAGATGAAGACATTTTGATTGGTTGAAGATATTAGTATATTTGAAATCTTTCAATTTATTACTTTGTTATAATTTAATATTTCAATTTATCTTAAAACTAATATATTCAACTTTATATATATATATATATATATATATAATATAATAATAAAATTAACATAACAATTACCACCTGCTTTGTTATGCTTATATATAAGTATAATACGATGAGCGGACATCTATAAATATACATATAATAGTATATAAGAGTAACATTACGATCAGCGGACATCTGTAAATATATAGACACATAATGTATATAAGAGTAACATTACGATCAGTGGAAATCTATGAGTGTGGTGTTTAGGAAATATTTACGAAAAATTCCAAAAAGTTCCAAATGATTATGTAATCAATCGGTACTGACATATTAGATGAAGACATTTAGACTGGTTGAAGATATTATTATCTTTGAAATCTTTCAATTTATTACTTTGTTATAATTTAATATTTCAATTTATCTTAAAACTAATATATTCAACTTTATATATATATATATATATATATATATATATATATATAATATTATAATAAAATTAACATAACAATTACCACCTGCTTTGTTATGCTTATATATAAGTATAATACGATGAGCGGACATCTATAAATATACATATAATAGTATATAAGAGTAACATTACGATCAGCGGACATCTGTAAATATATAGACACATAATGTATATAAGAGTAACATTACAATCAGTGGAAATCTATGAGTGTGGTGTTTAGGAAATATTTACGAAAAATTCCAAAAAGTTCCAAATGATTATGTAATCAATCGGTACTGACATATTAGATGAAGACATTTTGACTGGTTGAAGATATTAGTATATTTGAAATCTTTCAATTTATTACTTTGTTATAATTTAATATTTCAATTTATCTTAAAACTAATATATTCAACTTTATATATATATATAATATAATAATAAAATTAACAATACAATTACCACCTGCTTTGTTATGCTTATATATAAGTATAATACGATGAGCGGACATCTATAAATATACATATAATAGTATATAAGAGTAACATTACGATCAGCGGACATCTGTAAATATATAGACACATAATGTATATAAGAGTAACATTACAATCAGTGGAAATCTATGAGTGTGGTGTTTAGGAAATATTTACGAAAAATTCCAAAAAGTTCCAAATGATTATGTAATCAATCGGTACTGACATATTAGATGAAGACATTTTGACTGGTTGAAGATATTAGTATATTTGAAATCTTTCAATTTATTACTTTGTTATAATTTAATATTTCAATTTATCTTAAAACTAATATATTCAACTTTATATATATATATATATATATATAATATAATAATAAAATTAACAATACAATTACCACCTGCTTTGTTATGCTTATATATAAGTATAATACGATGAGCGGACATCTATAAATATACATATAATAGTATATAAGAGTAACATTACGATCAGCGGACATCTGTAAATATATAGACACATAATGTAGATAAGAGTAACATTACGATCAGTGGAAATCTATGAGTGTGGTGTTTATGAAATATTTACGAAAAATTCCAAAAAGTTCCAAATGATTATGTAATCAATCGGTACTGACATATTAGATGAAGACATTTTGATTGGTTGAAGATATTAGTATATTTGAAATCTTTCAATTTATTACTTTGTTTTAATTTAATATTTCTATTTATCTTAAAACTAATATATTCAACTTTATATATATATATATAATATTATAATAAAATTAACATAACAATTACCACCTGCTTTGTTATGCCTATATATAAGTATAATACTATCAGCGGACATCTATAAACATACATATAATAGTGTATAAGAGTAACATTACGATCAGCGGACATCTATACATCGATGTCCTCCGAATTTGTCCGATGATCGTAATGTTATCTTGATCCTCTAAATATATTATATATAAAATGTATATTATTTTAATGTAATACATGATTTTTATAGTAAAATATGTATAATATATTTTATAACATGTTATAGGATATATAATAAAAATAGACATATATAATGTAATATATTTGATAATATTATATTATTAATATCTATCAATTACCTAACAATTCGTATCTATTCCTATATTAATTTGTTGAAAAAATGATGTAAATTTTACCCCTTATTTAATCTCATATCTTACTAAAGGATCAACCGAACTATTGGTCCACCGGTCGAATCTACGGTCGTTTTCACGGTCATTAAATGACCGGTGGGGTCATATCTCCGGTCATATCTCCGGTCACTTATCCGGTCATAACTATTGGTCCACAGGGTCATTATTTTATAATATATAGTGAAATTATAAAAATAATGATTTATTTATACCTACTAGAATATACGTATTATATTTGGATTATTATTTAACTTATATTTACTGATAACATGTATATTACAGTCATTTCTCCGGTCATAACTATTGGTCCATCGGTCATTTCGGTCATATGACCGTAATATACATGTTATCAGTAAATATAAGTTAAATATAATAATAATCCAAATATAATACGTATATTCTTGTATAAATAAATCATTATTTTTATAAAAACCGAAATGACCGGTGGACCAATAGTTATGACCGGAGAAATGACTGTAATATACATGTTATCAGTAAATATAAGTTAAATAATAATCCAAATATAATACGTATATTCTAGTAGGTATAAATAAATCATTATTTTTATAATTTCACTATATATTATAAATTAATGACCCTGTGGACCAATAGTTATGACCGGAGAAGTGACCGGAGATATGACCCCACCGGTCATTTAATGACCGTGAAAACGACCGTAGATTCGACCGGTGGACCAATAGTTCGGTTGATCCTTATTAAATTCACAAAAATTAAAAATACACTTTGTAATACCTTTCCAATAATATATTCCATTTTAAAATTTGATAAATATATATATATATATATATTTAAATAATTAGCATTTAAAATTGAACCTTTAACCTTCAACTCGTCCTTTTAAATCGTATCCCAAATTAAATGCCGTTTAATTTATATAATTATGATAATTATTATCATAATAATATAAATTCAAAGTTATAATAATTATTTAATATTAGGATAATTGTAAACAAAATATTTTATTATTTTATAAATGCATATGCAATTTCGTGAATTATCTAGAACCATCTATATTGCTATTTAGTGCGTTCACGCATTTCTATTTTTAAATATCTGCCGGTATAACTCATTTTAATGTAATATTAAAATATTTACTTAATCAATGTATAACTTATAAACTTTATAAATAAATATAACATTTATTTTATTAAATATTAATTATAAATTAAGCACAACAATAGATAAATATCATTAATAAATACCTTATAATAAAATTATATTTTTAGCCGGAAGAAGTCAGTTAAATTTCAAATCAATAATAATCAGTGATGTAATAAAAAATAGTAACCAGTAATTTCGTATATCTTATTAAATGGGGCGTAATTTATAGGTGTTTTGTTTATTTCCCTCTAGGCATAGATTTAGAGTACCACCAGAGCCCTTGGGTTTAGTACCACTAAATATTGTACTTTATATCCAAGACCTCCTATAACCTCGATATTATAGGAGGTCTTGATATATTCCAGATAACAGTAATATCCTCATAATAGCAGCATAATAGCAACAATAGTATCATAAATAATAGCATCAATAATAGCCACAAATGTTTACATTGTGCTATTATGCTGCTATTATGTTGCCAATGGTAACTTACCAATGGTAAGTTACCATTAAAAGTCTATTATGCTGTTATTAATTTGTAATGCTAATATGCTGCTATTATTTTACAATTAAAAGTATATTATGACGCTTTTATAATTTGTAATCTTATCATGCTGCTATTATGTTGCTATTATAATAATAGCAATATAATATCAGCATAATAGACTTTTAATTGCAATAAATAGCAGCATTAGAATGTTAATTGCAATAAATAGCAGCATAATATTATTACGTATTAATAGCAGCATAATAGACTTTTAATGGCAACATAATGGCAGCATAATAGCATAATATAAACATTTTAGGCTATTATGTATGCTATTATGCTGATATTATGATGCTATTACTATTAGATGGGATATATTAGTGTTACCTTAACTATGTAGATTATAGATGTATAGTTAACTATTATAGTAAAATATAAGTTCCCAGCAAACAGTAATAGCCTCATAATAGCAGCATAACAGCATTTGTAATAACCTCAAATGTTTACATTGTGCTATTATGTTGCCATTAAATGTCTATTATGATGCTATTAATTTGTCATGCTATTATGCTATTTTTATGTTTATATTTAAAGTCTATTATGCTATTATTATGCTGCTATTATCAAGACCTCCTACAACCTCAGAGGTTATAGGAGGTCTTGCTATTATGCTGCTATTCTAATAATTGCAACATAATAGCAGCATAATATACTTTTAAAATTAATAGCATCATAATAATAGCATAATAGACTTTAAATAGCAACATAATAGCAGCATAATAGCACAATGTAAACATTTGAGGCTATTAAATATGCTGTTATGCTGCTATTGTGAGGATATTACTGTTTTATGGGTATATTACCCAGCAAACAATTTATCGACGCTTTTGGACGCTTTTGAGAATTTATGGGCGCTTTTCGACGCTTTTGAACGCTTTGATTCCGAATCGATATTTTGGTCGCTTTTTCGACGCTTTTGGGCGCTTCAGTTCCGAATCATATTGAATTCGTCGCTTTATCGACGCTTTTGGGCGCTTCAGTTCCGAATCATATTGAATTCGTCGCTTTATCGACGCTTTTGGGCGCTTTAGTTCCGAATCATATTGAATTCGTCGCTTTATCGACGCTTTTGGACGCTTTGATTCCGAATTATATTTAGTAATATTTGGGAACTTATAGTTCTCATTATCACCAGAATGGTCTTTGGGCTAGCTAAATTTTCCAAAATACGTCGAAACATTTACTTTTTGTCATGTAAAATATTTCGCGATGCTTTTTTGAAATATTTTTTAGATATTTTTAATGAAATTTTTGGATATTTTTTTGAAATATTTTTATATTTTAAAAAAAATATTTTTCGACATTTTAAAATTATTTTTCGACATATTTTTAAAATATATTTTTTAATATTTAAAAATATATTTTATAATATTTTAAAATATATTTTGTATTTTTTTAAATATTTTGTTATATTTTACAAATATTTTTGAAATATTAAAAAAAAACAATATTTTTTGAAATATTTTTATATTTAAAAAAAATATTTTTCACCATTTAAAAAAAATATTTTTGACATATTTTTAAAATATATTTTTTTATTTTTTTAAATATTAAAAAAAAAACAATCCAGAATAAAGAATAACTATAATTAATAAATAATAGATAAACGATCAATCACAAACCGAGCAAAGCCTGGTCGGGTACGGGCCGTACCGTACGGCTAGTATACATATATTTGTAAACTATAAACTATAAATCTATGGACATAGATAGAACAAGATGTGTTTCACTATGAAAAATGCAATGTTTACAATGTAAAATATATATCTACTATGCATTTTAATAATTCTGATTTATACTGTATTTTGTAATATGCACAGATTATCAACGATATAAACATATAATTTAAAATTTATTTGTAATATATAATGTTTTCTTATATCATTTAATTCAATTTCTAATGTAATAAAGTTCAACAAAATAGTAAGTAGACATAATATAATTTTATATATACATATGACCATATATATATACCGTTGTAACTATTTATTAGTTTGTATTAAAGTTATTTAAAACAAATTTATTTATAATATAATATAATTTAAAATGCTATAATATTAAATATTATATCGTTAATAAAATAATTGTATTTTAATTTGTATTGCATATTATATAATATATACGATAATTAAATAACTCATTGAATATATAATTATTATATATAACATATTATGTTATACGATATTATTAAATAATTATGACAATAATTATTATAATTATTATTAAACCGTTCGGTTTCATGTTGATACTTTTAACAAAATCGATGATGTTAAATTAAATTTAATTATAAAAGTAAATGAGTCATCGACTCAATGAGTGGACCAAGCGAACTATTGGTCCACCTCTCAATTTAGCGATCAATTTAACGGTCAATGTATGACCGAAAATGGTCATTTTTACGGTCATCACTCATAACTATTGGTCCAGCGGTCATCTAATTATATAATATATAATTAAATTATAAAAATAATGGTTTGAATATACATGAATTTAAATATTATATTTATTTATTTTATAACTTATATTAAATAAAAATCGAATTGACCGCTGGACCAATAGCTATGACAGTGGAAATTATGGTAGAATATATTTTTTCATTTAATATAAGTTATATAATAAACAAATATTGACTGTGTTAATATTGACTTTAACACGGTCAGTGTTAAATTGATTAGACATCATAAATTTATTATACATGTATAACTTGAACTTGAACTTGTTAAACAAGTTAAACTTGTGTTATCATAGTTGTAGACATAGATATTTAAAAAGAGAAGCGCGTGAGAGCTTTAAATAACGAAAGAGACTGTTCTAAATAGATCACTAAATTACGTATATATTTTATATGTTCATAATTATTATTCCTTACATATAAATATTATAATAATATAATATATTTAATAGTAGAAATATATATTTTAGTAATTTGTTTATTATATTTTATTCATTATAATATACTTATGAATTAGTATAATTATTATACTATATTTATAAATATATATGTGTATGATTTTTAATATTTATGACTATTACTAGGATACCATATATAATTGATTACTTTTTTAAAATATTAATATTAAGTAACCTATATTATATACTATATATTATGTAGTATATAATATGCAAGGTAACCAGTGATTTCATTTCGAGTATTTTGGTTTGATGATATTGTGTTCAATATCTATTCTAATATCTATAAATAATTATTTAAATTAAAATTGCACGTGATCACCAATCTTGATGAGATCACTTCGTACGAGATCATTGGAATCCATATGTAATACACTTTTAAATTATATAGTGATTATATAATATAGTATTATATTACTATAGTAAATAGATATGTTGTATTATCTAATAGACTATCTATAGCTATATATATATTTTATAATTTATTGATAATTTGTAGTACAAATATTAAATATGTTTATATATTTTATGATACATATTTGTGCTAAAATCCTTTTTTATTCTTCTATATTATATAGGTATAATTAATTTTATAATTATTCATATGACGAAATATTTAAATTTATATTACCCACTGTATATTTGTGTTTACAGTCGGTAAATTCATATTACACAATGTATATATACATAATAAACAGAATATATTCTTATGACCTTGTTTATAAAAAAATGAAATATAGTATATTTTATATTTATTTGAGCAATGTAGCCTATGATTTTAGTGTGGATGATGTCAGTATGACTATGTTTAGATTTTTTGTTTTATGGCTAGAGCTAGTATATTGGTAGTGATTATATTATTTTATAAATTACTTATTCAATAATAAAATAATGTAGTTAACATTTTGTATTTAGCTATCTTATTTTATTTGATAGCTTGACTTATGTTCTGTTTAAAAACATATGTGAATATAGGTTATTAGAAATAAATCCCGCATTTTTAAATTAACGGCTACGTATCATTTAGTAATTACAGAAGTGATCATATTTTCATCAGTTATATCATTCATATATATATATATATATATATATATATATATATATATTGTTGTTATTGTATTACTTTCAAAGCTACTCTCACGTTAATTCAATCAGATTATAACCAGATCTATACATATAGATATATATCCAAAACTCTAAACTCTAATGCAAACCCATTAATTTATATTAAATATATAAGTTTACTTATAATCTTATTTGTATATATCATACATCCATCTAGATTTGAAAAGCAGTCCTTGATTATCATTGACAAGACACCTTCAAGATGAACAAGAGCAGTCCATATACTTTCGCCTTCGAGATAACAAATACGTTAGAAAATATTACTATTTTATACTTACGACTATTTCTACTATATATTTTGACTATAGCCGTATATAGATATATTTGCTTAACAAATTAAATCCTTCAACAACAGTCCATGATATTCCGTGACGTAACACCTTCGATATTAACACAGAAGCCCGTGTCCGCCTTCTATGATACCAGCTTAGAGTTGACAATATCTTAGAGATAACAATAACGTTAGTAAATATTTATAACTATATAACAATATTTAATTAAATATAAACTCAATTAATCCACAGCAGTCGATGATATTTAGTGCTGTGTCACCTTCAAGATGACAATAGCATTCCGTGATAATCAATGATGTGGTGCCTTAGAGATAACAATAGAAGTCTGTGACGCCATCGTGATGACCATAGAATCTAAGTGAAGCCCTCATAGATGCTGACTGATCAAGGTACCATCCAGCATTTCCATCATGAATAATAGTAGCATTATTCTATATGCAATCTTATATTATATTGTGTATTTAATAGATTGTGGAATAAATATTCCGCCTGAAGGAATGTAATGAGAAATTTTGATATTTGGACATTATATTATAATTTAATCTTATAAATTACTAATATTGTAGGTACAATTTTGTATTTAGTTAGCATATTTTATTGAAAAGCTTGACGTAATTTTCTTTATAGACATTTATATGTAACTATATAAGTGGATATAGGTTGTTAGCAACGGAACACGTATTTTGAAATCAACGGCTACAATGCACTGTCAAAGCGTTATAAGTTATAATGTTATAATACATAAAATATATCTTCATCGTATAAGCTAGCATGACAGTGTCATTTAGTTAGTAAACAAGTTGTCATATTTTCATCTGTTATGATTCATTTGTATATATTGTTGTTATTTTATTATCTTCAAAGCCACTCTCATGCTAATGCAATCAGATTATAATGAGAGCTAATACATATACATATGTATCAAAAACTATACACAAACCTATTACTTTATATTAAATATATAAGTTTACTTATAACCTTATTTATATATATATATATATATATATATATATATATTATATATCCATTTAGATGACAACAGCAGCCCATGATTATCATTGAATTGCGTCTTCAAGATGAACCACAACAGTGCATATACTCTCACCTTCGATAACAACTACGTTAGCAAATATTTATACTATATCAACTATATATTTATTATTATATTCTTATTTCGGGATTGTTGATTTCAGGACAGTAAAAGTTCTCCAAACAGCACGGTTCATCATAGCTACTCTCATCTCGCTCGCCGGTATACCAGTTTCTCGCTCCAGATTCCTGATGTGTTGTCTGGTGGCCTTCCCCGTCTTCTAGTTCCATGAGTTGGTTCCCAAACAACTAGATGCGAAACAACTTCATCATCTCTACATTTAATATCATTCGTAGAATTTGAGTGTATATGCCATCAAGTTGTTTGAGTAGTGTTTTTGTGAGGGTCCAAGTGACACATCCGTACACCAGAACCGATTCAACTATGGTGTGCATGAGCCTGATTTTTAGTTTCCTACTAAGAGTTGATTATCAGATATTCCTCATTTGATAACATGTTCTCCAAGCAAGCGCTTTTCTGATTTTCAAATCTTTTGCACTGCTATCTATCCATGCCCCTAGGTACTTGAAGTCTTCAATGCTTTTCAGATTTGACCTATCTATAGCTTTGATTTCAAACTGTTGATTAGTATTGTAACTCATTTATTTCGTTTTCCCTGTATTCATCCTTAGTCCTACTCATTTTGCTGATTTTCGACTCTAGTGAGCATCTCTTAGGCTTCTTTGATACCTTCACTTAATATGCAATATCATCTGCGAAGTCCATATATATATATTTACTAAAATAAAAATCACTCAATCCACAGCAGTCCATGATATCCAGTAACGTGTTGCCTTCGAGATGACTACATCAGTCCATGATAATCAATGACTTGGAGCCTTAGAGATGAAAATAGCAGTCTGTGCTGCCTTCGTGATTATCATAGAATCTCCGCGAAGCCCTCATTAGATACATGCTAGTAGCATGATTCCATATGCAACCTTTTATTATACTTAGTATTTAATAGAACGTGGAATAAATATTCCGCCTGAAGGAATATAATGTGAAAATGTAGTCATCATGACTTTTACATTGGTACATTATATTTTCTGTCGACGCTGCATGCGTTCAGATGTGTTTAATGTTACTCAGCTGTGCTGGATGCAATTATTATTATCCATAAAATGTAATTGTTTTCCCCCAAATAAAGTGTAAATCGTTTATTGAGTTGTCCTCATTTGGCCTAAAATAATCATATCACAATAAATAATGTATATTACAATTTATAATAATAATTTATCATATTTAAACTCTATACACATTCGAGTGTGATTACATACATGCATACTTTTTCAATAATATATAATAGATATATATGTTAAAACTATTAATAGTACATATAGTATGCTAGGTTTATTTCAATTTAATTCTTTCCAAAGCATTGGTCCAATATTTGAAATAATATAACCATTTATGTTCTTACTTTAATTATAGTAATCATATACTTTTATATTGATTAATATTAAATAATAATTGCATATATATATAACTTATAAATTTTATAACTATTTATATATATATATATATATATCTCTATATATTTATATATAACATAAGCTTTATTTATAAATACTAAAGAATATATACACAGATCATCTATATATAGATATAAAGTTATAAATAGCTTCCAGTAAATAATATAATAGAAGTTTTGGGCCCAAAGTATAATAACTTTTAGGCGCAAATTCGACGCTTTTGGGCGCAACAGCGTCCAAAGTACAATAGGATTTTAGGCGAAAATTCGACGCTTTTGGGCGCTTCAGTTCCGAATCGATATTGAATTCGTCGCAAATTCGACGCTTTTGGGCGCAACAGCGTCCAAAGTACAATAGGATTTTAGGCGCAAATTCGACGCTTTTGGGCGCTTCAGTTCCGAATCGATATTGAATTCGTCGCAAATTCGACGCTTTTGGGCGCAACAGCGTCCAAAGTACAATAGAACTATTCGACGCTTTTGGGCGCAAATTGTCATCAAAGTGACGAATTAATTCCGGAACTTTTAGGCGCATGGCGTCCAAAAGCGTCGAATATATTGTTTGCTGGGTAGTGTAGGTAACTAAGGATATTTTCATAATTATTTTAGAGTACGGGAATTTGATATAATTAAATTTAGCTTAACTTATTTAATTCATCTTTTAATATCTTATAAATGGGTTCGCCATAGTCATATGATTAGTCATATGAATAAATAATATTATTTATAAACATAGGTCATTATTTATACACCTATATTTATATATTTAATATATTCAAAATATAATATAATAATATATGTTGTATCAGTACTAACAATGACATGTGGAGTATACATATCGTATAATATCTGAATGAATATGAAATAAACTTAACTCTAGATGTCATCATAGAGTCGTTTCACAACAACTCTCTTCTTTCCTGGCTACTAATAATAATATAGTTAATATACTTTGCACTTTCCAAAATTCTTATGTACCAAACAAATCTACTGAAACAGCAATAATCAGGGTAACAACAAATATAGTATGAGATCTTAATAGTACATTTTGAACAATTCTAGTTCTACTTGATATAAGCGCATCATTTGATACAATTGACCATAGTCTTCTCATATCACGATTGGCTAATATTGGTATCGCCGGTAATGCACTTAAATCGTTTACATCATATATTTCTGACAGTACTTGTTCTATTCTTATTAATGGGCACACATAATCTCCTAGAAATTTCTTTTACGGAATCCCCCGAGGCATATAGGACTATTAGGACCGATTATTTGTAATATATATCTACTTCCTATTTTTAATATAATTTCTAAATTTCTTATATCAGTTCACTCATACGCAGATGATATACAACTTAACGTAAAATGCACTTCTGATAAAATTGTACTCCAAATATTATGTCTAATTGTATTAAATCTGTACATAATTGGCTTTCAAATAACTCTCTATCACTGAATCCCAATAAAACAGAAACCACATTTCTTCACCTCCATTCTACCAAACGCCCATAATAGTCCCAACTTATATCATGGTTAACAATCATAATAACTTATATTCTGATACTATTAAATATCTTGGTGTTTATTTCAACAGTTCTCTATCTTTTCATCGCCATATCTCAAATCTTCTTCGCTCTATAAATCATCTACACTCTTTCCGTCTAATCCGTAACTCCATCTTCCTAAGTGTATCTATTACTCTCGCCTCATTTTTTTCAACTTTTATATTACCGCTTTTTAAATACTGCAATATTCTCCTTTTCTCTTTAACTCGCTATCAAATTAAAAAATTACAAATACTACATAATGCGTTAGTAGTAGGGATGTAAATGATGCTCAAATCTAAAGCATGATGCAGTCTCAGTCTCGGTTACCCAAAGCATCGATGCACTCTCAGTCTCGGTCACCTAAAGCATGATGCAGTCTCAGTCTCGGTTACCCAAAGCATCGATGCAGTCTCAGTCTCGGTTACCCAAAGCATCGATGCAGTCTCAGTCTCAATACCTAAATCATCGATTCAGTCTCAGTGTAAATAACAATAGCATCGTTTAAGTCTCAGAATGGGTTACCTAAAGTATCGATGTAGTCTCAGTCTCTATAAAATGCATTGCTATTAACTCATGCTTATTAAAGACATCATTCAAGTGTTAGTTTCAGTTTTCATAAGCTCAATATAGTTTCAGTGTCAGTTACCATCTGCAGAACCATTGTTTTGTATATCAAATGAAAATAATTTCATTACAATACAAACTATCAGATAAGTATCATGATAACAATCTTAATATGTTCATAAACACAAAAAGTCAAATCAGCCAACTATCAATTGCATAATATTAGAATTATAAGAACAAATATAAATTGTAATACATGTACATTGCTAAATCAAATCTTTATTGGACTATTGTAAGTTACAATTTGAAACATACTTTTAATTAATTTACCTGCTTATCAGTTAATGACATTAAATAAAATAATTCTATCGTCATTCGCGTAATATATAAATTAACATCAAGATCAATAGACGATCAGAATAACTGAACTGATGCGACAACAACACCTACTATCAATTAATTTCCACATTATTTATAAATTACTGGTAACTACACATTTTGCATATCATCACAAGACACCAACATACCTCGCGAAATTAATAAAGTCATATTCAAGTCTGAGAGTACAGAGAACACATAATCTACATCAAATTAAAAATATATTAATATTATAAACAAAATAGCCACCATAGATACATATAATTAATATTATGTCACATGAAATAGGAAACATTAATAAAAATATGGATAAATATATAAAAATTATGTTTAAAATGTAACTTCCAAAAAGCATCATTTCGGCTCGATTATGTTTAGTAAGAGTCTCATCTCGGCTCGAGATCGTTTGACTAGAGTCTCGGCTCGTTTGACTAAAGTCTCGGCTTGGCTTGGGCTCGTTTAACTAAAGTCTCGGTTCGGCTCGGGCTCGTTTGGCTAGAGTCTCGGCTCGGCATGGGCTCGTTTTTTTTCCGAAAATGAAAGTCTCGGCTCGGCATCAAAAACCAATAGTCTCGGCTCGGCATCATTTACATCCCTAGTTAGTAGGTTAGTAACCTACAATCAATTAAAATTTATCATTTTCTCAAATACATGTTTCTCCATATTTAAAGAGATTGCATTGGCTACCAATAAAATTGAGAGTAATATTTAAAGTTCTTCTACTAACTCATAACTCTCTTCACCACAAGCGACCTGGATATCTATGTATATTCAAATATTATACCTATGATAGGTAACCTATCATATATGGTTTATATAAATAATAAAATTCATGATTAATGGAGCTTAATTATTGTACAAATATCTGTTTTTTTACATTGGAAGCAAGATTATGTAAATAGCCATATGTGGAGTAGTATATAAAGTAGAAATAGATAGAATATATATATATATATATATATATATATATATTGTTATATATTTTGTTTATATATGTTCTATAATTATATGGTATGTTTTATTTGTTTATATATCCAGTAATACAATAAAATGTTGACCTATCTATCTATATATCTATATCCTATGTTATATCCTATGTATGCTATAATTACCAGTATATACATATATATATATATTACTTACTTTACTTTATTTAGTTATTTTACTTTATTCCCTTGACTCGCGTATCATAGGGTAAATCAATGAGTTGGCTGTTATACAATGCCGTCGACATTCGTTGCGGTCGTGTGGCTTCACTATTAATTCCGACTGAGTCATCTTGCTCCATTCTTTGATATCATCAATCCATTTTCTTTCTACCACATTTGCGACTACCCTCAACCATACCTTGGAGGATTGTTTTGCTGAGATTGTCATGTCAAATTGTATGACCGTCTATGTTAATTTTCTTCAGCCGATGGACTGTAATATTGGTTCATATGTACCAATTAAACTTATCATCACATATTTAATGTACTGTTTTATCTTCATTTCTTTGTATGTAATTCCAAGAAGTTTTCTATGAGATTAATTTTCGAAAACTTGTATTTTTTTTGTGGACTTATAGTCCCCCAGCAAACAAAAATAGTAACATTCATACCACACAGTAACTTACGAGTAACATTAGAGTAACTTATGAACTACATAAGTTACTAGTAATATTTATATCACAAAGTAACTTACGAGTAACTTCGGCGCAACAAATGTAGTACGAATGTTACTCTAATGTTACTAGTTACATTAGAGCAACTTCTAAACCACATTGGTTACTAGTAATATTTGTACCACAAAGTAACGCACGAGTAACATTCGTACTACATTTGTTGCGCTGAAGTTACTCGTAAGTTACTTTGTGGTATAAATATTACTAGTAACTTATGTGGTTCATAAGTTACTCTAATAACATTAGAGTAACATGCGTACCACATATGTTGCACTGAAGTTACTCGTAAGTTACTTTGTGGTATAAATATTACTAGTAACTTATGTGGTACATAAGTTACTCTAATAACATTAGAGTAACATGCGTACCACATATGTTGCGCTGAAGTTACTCGTAAGTTACTTTGTGGTATAAATATTACTAGTAACTTATGTGGTACATAAGTTACTCTAATAACATTAGAGTAACATGCGTACCACATATGTTGCGCTGAAGTTACTCGTAAGTTACTTTGTGGTATAAATATTACTAGTAACTTATGTGGTACATAAGTTACTCTAATAACATTAGAGTAACATGCGTACCACATATGTTGCGCTGAAGTTACTCGTAAGTTACTTTGTGGTATAAATATTACTAGTAACTTATGTGGTACATAAGTTACTCTAATGACATTAGAGTAACATGCGTACCACATATGTTGCGCTGAAGTTACTCGTAAGTTACTTTGTGGTATAAATATTACTAGTAGTGTGGTTTAAATGTTACTCTGATGTTACTTGGATAATAAGCAACATTTGAACCACAAAGTAACATTTAAGTAACATATGAACCACTACTGTGGTTCATATATTACTTAAATGTTGCTTTGTGGTTTAAATGTTACTTTGAAGATACTTAGATAATAAGCAACATTTGAACCACAAAGTAACATTTAAGTAACATATGAACCACTACTGTGGGTTGAATGTTACTTAAATGTTGCATTGTGGTTTAAATGTTGCTTATTATCCAAGTAACATCAGAGTAACATTTAAACCACAGAGCAACATTTAAGTAACATATGAACCACTACTGTGGGTTGAATGTTACTTAAATGTTACTTTATGATTTAAATGTTACTTATTATTTAAGTAATATCATAGTAACATTTAAACCACAAAGCAACATTTAAGTAACATATGAACCACTACTGTGGGTTGAATGTTGCTTTGTGGTTCATATGTTACTCTAAAACGAGTAACATTTATACCACATTGTTTACAAAATGTTGCTTTGTGTGGCATAGAATGTTACTCAAATGTGGCTCAGATGTTACTATTTTTGTTTGCTGGGCCAAGATTCGCACCCATAAGTTAGAATAGACAATACTAGAGAGCGATAGAGATTATATTTGAGCTTGAAACGGATATATTTGCTATTCCATATCGTAGTTAGCCTTACCATAAACGATGTATACATATATAGCTATAGCTATAGCTATAGCTTGAACTAATCTTATTTTAATCTCAGAGTCGCTTGAACCATATTTTGTAATTGTAGCACCGAGATATTTAAACTGGTCTACTTCTTCTAGATGTTCTCTATATAATTGAATGTTGGGGAAGGAAGGGTAATTTGGCCGATGCGGGTAATTTGGCCGACTCTAATATCTCAGAAACTATTAATGATACCAAAAAAAATTCTATAAACAATTTATAGTATTTCATAATATCTTTAAGAATAGTTAAAATTTATTTTAATAAATAATCAATAATTATTAGTATTTATTGATTTTTATTAAAATCAGGAATTTAAACAAAATAGGTGTTTGTTAATCTGTTTGTCATTTCATAAATACATGTTGGATTGTGATATTTTTTAAACCCAAATAAAATATAATATGTTCTTGATTCTATATGTAAATATCTACATATTATATCAATATGATACAAAGCTATTGCTGAAATAACAACGTACGTCAAATCGGGTAATTTGGCCGATAAAAGTCGGGTAATTTGGCCGATCATTAACCAATCAGATATCAGATAGTAAAATGATAGAATGTATATACAAATTGAGGGTGTATCATTGAATTGTATATAATTGTAATATATAATTTATAATATAGATGGCCATACCTCATATTTTAATATATATTTATATATTTGTATAAGGATTTATATATATATATATATATATATATATAATATCATTAATATTAATAATTAATAATGTCTAACATATTAATTACATTTATTGTTTAATTTATTTATCAATTATCAAATATTATATAAATGTATTGATATTAGAAGTTCATGGAGTCACTTATACAATATATATATATATATATATATATATATATATATATATATATATATATATAATATATAACATTCCTAATTATATAATGATGATTCTATATCCTATACTATATAATTATAATATTTTGAATTAGGCATATATAAACGAATGAAAACGTATACATTGAAACCTCTTTATAAGAACATGTGTATCATATTTGGAATTCAACTTTTCCACATTACAAAAACCTCTATAAGAAAATATTATTTAGGAAACACCTCTTTATGAGACAATTATTTTTAGTTTGTTTTGGAAATGTTACCTCTCTATATTACAAAATTTGATGTAGTAGTTTATATCTAAATTTAGGTTTATATTATAATGTAGATGTAAAAATAGTTAATTGCAATTAGTGAATGTGTTTTATTATTCTCAATGCAGTGAGCTCATAAATAGTAACAGGTATGAAGAACTAATTAATAAAAGGTAATATACTGATTGTAGTCAGTACAACAATTATCCAAACAAGTGTTAACAACTATTTTAAATTAAATTAAATTAAACCATATGTGATAGAAATATATTTATGATCTATTATTTTGATTACTACTTTTAAATAAATAAATTTACTAAATATATTAGAGAGGTTTCACTGAATATATAAATAAATGATTATTATATAAATACAATACAAATATCTACATTTATTTTCTAATCTATATATTATTGTATATCCAACACAATATGATAATTTCGTTTTAATAAAAGTACTATTGTAACCTATATTAAATATTCTAATATCAATCTGATATATATTGAAGATTATTTTCTAATTAAAATATTGTTATTTTGTTGCTAATTATTGTTTATACATTATATATTTAATACACACATTATAATATCAATAATTGTGTATTTGTAAATATAACTATTCACATATGAGTGAGTAATGTTTGTATATTTTTAATCCTTTTTAATCCAACAATTATAATATATTTATTTATTTATAAAAAGTATTATACTCAATATCATTTATTCACATAAATCGCATTTCTCGAACGTATCTCAACGTATCGACATAAATGCATACATCGTGACACACTTGTCTACATTGAATAGATTGAGTAGATGAATCGACTGATTCATCGATATTCTCCGCACACATTATACAATTAACATTTATTTCACTGGTAATTTTCTTTTTCTTGTTATTCAGTGAATAATATTCACCGTCTTTTTAACCACCTTCTTCGTCTTATCAGCATTAGCATTTTCTAAGTATTTTTTATACTGTGAATCAGTAATAATTGCTGCGAATCCACGTAGTTTACCTTATAAAGAATTAAAATACCAATTAAAATATCATTTAAAATATCACTTAATAATATATATTTATAATTACATATTGTAAATTAAATATAAATAAAAAAAGTATATAAATAAATAAGATTTAGAACATATTTTATTAAATGTGTTAAGTATAAACATTTAACTTCTGTTATCACCCTATCACTTTACCACTGCATACTTGTATCGATATAATAGGTCTATCGGTTGTATAACGAATATTATTAGATAGATATATATAGTAATACCAAAGCCCAGTGCTTTTGTAATACTATATAGTATTATATTTTACGAATATCAAATGTAAGTTAAGTTAATTATTAATTGAACAAAAGAGATATCTACAATTTAATATCTTTATTGTTTATAATATATTACATCAATTAAAATGAATTTAATAATTATTGTATTATTATATTATTTAATAGATTCTATAGAATTATAATTCAATTATATAAAATTATATTCGATTATAAATTTAATTATTAATATAAACGATATTAATATTAAAAGAAATAATGATTGAAATGAATGAATTATTTAAATAAAATAAATTAAATTAATTAAAATATATCCAATAATACAAAAATAACTTTTTATAATATATTATATTATTTATATACAATATTGATTTCAATTAATTTCAGTTAATTAACATATACTATCATATACATATATATCAATAAATACATTAAATAATTACATACAAATGAGATAACATTATTAACCTATGCTCCCACATGCGAAGTATTTCTTACTGCATGGTACAGTCGACACTGGAAATATGTAGTGGTCCTATATGTTATATAAGTAATATGATTATATCATGATTCAATTAAATCATAAACATTTTTTAGATATATATATTAAGAAAAATAACTTTAATGTAACGAATGAAACATATTTAACATATTGATATAATGCATTTAATAAATTATTATTTTATAATATTTATTAATATGATTCTAATCAATTATATAAAATAATATTTAATTATTAATCTAGACTTAATAGAAATAAAATTAATTAAAAAGAAGTATAATATATTAGTGAAATAAATGAATTATTTAAAAATAACTTTTTATATTTTATATTATTTATATACAATATTGATTTAAAGTAACATATACATCAATAAATACATTCAATAATGACATACAAATGAGATACAATTATTAACCAATATTTCCACATGCTGCGTTATCGGTACTGCATGGTACATTCGACAGAGGAATTGGTGTAGTGGTCGTATCTGTTATATAAGTAATATTATTATATCATGATTCAATGTTATCATAAACATTTTTTAATCATATATAAAAACTTAAAAAATATAATGTTAATGTACTGAATGAAACATATTTAACATATTGTTAAAATGCAATTAATAAATTATTATATTATATTATTTATTAATTTGATGCTAATCAATTATATAAAATATATTTAATTATTAATCTAGACTTAATGGAAATAAAAATAAATTAAAAAAATAAGTATAATATATTAGTGAAATAAATGAATTATTTAAAAATAACTTTTTATATTTTATATTATTTATATACAATATTGATTTAAAGTAACATATACATCAATAAATACATTCAATAATGACATACAAATGAGATAAAATTATTAACCAATATTTCCACATGCTGCGTTATCATGGTACAGTCGACAGAGGAATTGGTGTAGTGGTCGTATCTGTTATATAAGTAATATGATTATATCATGATTCAATTTTATCATAAAATGTTTTAATCATATATCTAAACTTACAAAATATAATTTTAAATGATATAATGTACTGAATATATTGAAATATATTTAACTTATTGTTAAAATGCATTTAATAAATTATTATATTATATTATTTATTAATATGATTCTAATCAATTATATAAAATATATTTAATTATTAATCTAGACTTAATGGATATAAAAATAAATTAAAAAAATAAGTATAATATATTAGTGAAATAACTGAATTATTTAAAATGTATACAATATTTGTATATATTTTATATTATTTATATACAATATTGATTTCAATTAATATATACATCAATATATATCAACATATCAACACATTATATATATATATCAATACATACATTTAATAATGACATACAAATGATATCATATTATTAACCTATGCTCCCACATGCGGAGTATTGCTTACTGCATGGTCCAGTCGACACTGGAAATATGTAGTGGTCCTAGTCGTGTTTTTACTATTTGTACCATTTATTCTTCGTATTAATTATATCTATATATAGGTCAACTATCGTGTCCTCCTGTTATATAAGTAATATGATTATATCATGATTCAATTTTATCGTAAAAAAATTGTAATTATATATATTAAGAAATATAACTTTAATGTAATGAATGTACTTTAATATACTGCAATTTATTAACCAGTAATGTAATATATTATATTATTTATTAATATGATTCTAATTCAATTATATAAAATAATATTTAATTATTAATCTAGACTTAATAGAAATAAAATTAATTAAAAAGAAGTATAATATATTAGTGAAATAAATGAATTATTTAAAAATAACTTTTTATATTTTATATTATTTATATACAATATTGATTTAAAGTAACATATACATCAATAAATACATTCAATAATGACATACAAATGAGATAAAATTATTAACCAATATTTCCACATGCTGCGTTATCGGTACTGCATGGTACAGTCGACAGAGGAATTGGTGTAGTGGTCGTATCTGTTATATAAGTAATATTATTATATCATGATTCAATGTTATCATAAAATGTTTTAATCATATATCTAAACTTACAAAATATAATTTTAATGTACTGAATGAAACATATTTAACATATTGTTAAAATGCATTTAATAAATTATTATATTATATTATTTATTAATTTGATGCTAATCAATTATATAAAATATATGTATATAAATGTATAAAATATATTTAATTAGTAATCTAGACTTAATGGAAATAAAAATAAATTAATTAAAAAGAAGTATAATATATTAGTGAAATAAATGAATTATTTAAAAATAACTTTTTATATTTTATATTATTTATATACAATATTGATTTAAAGTAACATATACATCAATAAATACATTCAATAATGACATACAAATGAGATAAAATTATTAACCAATATTTCCACATGCTGCGTTATCGGTACTGCATGGTACAGTCGACAGAGGAATTGGTGTAGTGGTCGTATCTGTTATATAAGTAATATTATTATATCATGATTCAATTTTATCATACACATTTTTTAATTATATATATTAAGAAATATAACTTTAATGTAATGAATGTACTTTAATATACTGAAATTTATTAACCAATAATGTAATATATTATATTATTTATTAATATCAAAGATTTTCCGAAGGAAAGATATAACACTTACGCGAAATCGTGTAATTCGAATTTGTATACAAAATACCCTGGTGCCACCTATAGCGGGTTACTTTTAGGAACTATGCGTTGTTTATAATGTAAATTCGTATTTAACTATACACTTTTAAAATGTTAAATAATATGCTTTAAATTAATATTTATATGATAAAAACTAAGTGTTCATTACTAATATATAACAAACAAATATGATATGTATGTTTTAAATGCTATAAGTATATATTTAGTGAGTAAATGCTAATTTATATTGCATGTAATTTAATAGAGCAATGAAAACATTGTTGTATGCAAACAGAGCCGAACCTAAATCTATTTTAGTGATTTCGATACTACTGCTAGCAGCGGTTGGGGCTATAACTAAATTACGTTGCATGCATAGGGAGTGTTATATCTTTGCTTCGTAAAATCTTTGTTAATATGATTCTAATTTAATTATATAAAATACTATTTAATTATTAATCTAGACTTAATAGAAATAAAATTAATTAAAAAGAAGTATAATATATTATAATATAGTGAAATAAATGAATTATTTAAAAATAACTTTTTATATTTTATATTATTTATATACAATATTGATTTAAAGTAACATATACATCAATAAATACATTCAATAATGACAGATAAAATTATTAACCAATGTTCCCACATGCTGCATTATCGGTACTGCATGGTACATTCGACAGATGAATGGGTGTATTGTCTGTTATATGGGTGTAATCTGTTATATAAGTAATATGATGATATCATGATTCAATTTAATCATAAACAGTTTTTAATCATATATCTAAACTTAAAAAATATGAAATTAATGTACTGAATTAAACATATTTAACATAGTGTTAAAATGCATTCAATACATTATTATATTATATTATATTATGTATTAATGATTCTAAATTAATGATATAAAATAGTATTTAATTATTAATTATTAATCTAGTCTTAATAAAAATAAAAATAAATTAATAAATTAATAAAATGTATCCAATAATTATTGGATACATTTTATTAATTTATAAATTATAATTTATATTATTTATGAAATTAATTATTATTCAAATATAATTGTATTTCAAGTATATAAATTAATCTTTAATTTAAAAGAATCATAATGAAATATTTAAAACGCATTATATAAGTTATTATATTATATTATTTATTATCAAGATTCAAATTCAATTATGTAAAATAATATGTAATTATTTAAAAGAAATATAATATCAATAGAATTAATGAATTATTTAAAATGTAAAATAATATGTAATTATTAAACTCAAAAGAAATATATTATCAATAGAATTAATGAATTATTTAAAATGTAAAATAATATGTAATTATTAAACTTAAAAGAAATATAATATCAATAGAATTAATGAATTATTTAAAATGTATCATAATAATGTATCTCAATAATTTAAATATAACTTTTATATTTTATATTATTTATATACAATATTGATTTCGAAATCATGTTAATTGATCAATTAACATATACATCAATAAATACATTCAATAATTACATACAAATGATATACAATTATTAACATATTCTCCTACATGCGGAGTACTGATTACTGTATGGTCCAGTCGAAATGGATGTAGTGGGCATATATGTTATATAACTTATATATATATATATATTGTTATTGTTATTTTTATTTGGTGGAGTCATTTCATCCCATCCAGGAACTTAGATGAAGTTTTCACTTATAACCATATATGGATCTAATGTCCCTTCGAAGCCGCTCTCATGTTAAGGCATCAATGGTTTTAACGAGAGCCGATCATTTATGTATACACAATTATATAATATCACTTCTAAATAATATTTTAAGACCCATTTTATAAAATTAATTAATGGTCCGGACGAGGGTCGAACCCGTGTCCTACTGCTTGTGTGTCTGACGCCTTAGCCACTGAGCCACACAGGCAGTTTTATATATATATATATATATATATATAAAATATATAACACTTTGATACTACATATATGTATATATAATATAAATTTAATAATCAAAGTGTTAAATTATGTTTAACATGTATTATGCATTGTTATAAAATTACAACTGGTTTACAACTAGGCAACACATTTATAATAACAATCTTTAAAACCTAAAATTGTACTATAAATACTATTACTATTTCGAACATTTAATATCACTTATTGATTATAATATACTTAATATTATATATATATATATAGTATCAAAGTATTAAAGTAATTATATTATATAAAAAATACGTATTATAAAATTACAACTGGATTACAACTGGATTACAACTGGATTACAACTGGGTTTTAGTAACTCCCTACATATATAAACATACCATACACATTTTTATTCATTAACTTTATTACTTACAATATACATTTTAAAAACTTGAAATTAACTTAATTGTAATTAAATGAAATTAAATATTTAAAATGCATTTAATAATTTAAAATTTATTTTTAATAATGATATATATATATTAGTTAACTAATCATAATTATAATATTCATTTTTATTCACACAATATTAATTCAGGTTTACATATTATATGTTAATTATACATGTATATCTAAAAGTAAATATCTAAAGTTAATCTATATATATATAGAAATATATACATATTAAGTTAATAATTAACCATAAGTATTTCCTATTAAGATATCTCATACACTGTTATCTGTTATATTAAAAAAGTATATAATCTATTATAGATTCTATAGATTATATACTTTTTTATATATTACTATATATTATAGTTAGACACTAATATATAATAATAATTATACTTATATATATAATGTATTATATTAATATAAAAATTATTTAATTAATTAAAATTAAACTTATTATAATTTATTAATTGAAATTATTATAGTTTGTTAATTATTTAATTTAAAACCTGTAGATGGACTTCTTGTATATCATATTCTTAGACATATTTGACAGTATAATACGTTTAATAAAATATAATAAAGTGCGTAATATGTTTAATAATATAAGTTCAATAAATACGTAATATAATTTTCCAATAATATTAAAACTATAATCTATTGTGGCGGTGGTATTATGTGCGCGCCGAATTATTCATCATTTTATACAAGATATTTAATTTATGTATTTGAAAACATAGATTTCACCTATTTAGTAAACTTGAACTATCGGCCAAATTACCCGATTTTTCTGTTTTTTATCCATATTTATACAGCTTATTAAAATCTATTATATTCACAAAATATACAAAAATATAAATTATTAAAATATACATATCGTAAATTAATATAATATTAGTTATATAGTATATGATGGTTATTTAAAAATATGTATATTTTGATTTAGAGCACTTCTAGTAATACACATACAAACATCGGCCAAATTACCCTTCCTTCCCCTTGGTATGAAGATTTCTGTTATTACTGTTAATCATTATATTGCTCTTTTCTAGACTAATTTGCATTCCATACCGACTAGCACTATTTGACAGCTTGTTTGTGAGTGTTTGCAGTTCATCGTTTGATCCAGCTATCAAGTCTATATCATCGGCGAATCTGAGATTAGATAGATTTCGGCCACCAATTGATATTGTAGATATATGTTCATCTTGAATTCCAGCAATAATCTCTCAAGAAATAAATTGAAGAGAACAGGAGATATTATACATCCCTGTCTCACACCAAAAGTTTTCTTGAACATCTGACCTTGGATATTATTAAACAGCATTGCGCTTGTGGTATTTTTATATAATTATTTTATCATTACAGTTATATTAGAGTCGATGCCATATTTATTGAGAGTTGACCAGAGTCCCTCATGCCAAACTCTACCAAAAGCTTTTTTTAAGTCTATGACATTGTGATATAAGTCCTTTTGGCTTTCTAAGTATTTTAATATATATTAGATTTCTACAATTGAATATCTGCTCAGTGGTACTTCTTCTTTCCTAAAACCAGCTTGTTCTTCCGAAAGTACTTCTTCAGCTTGCGAGGTTATAACCTATATATTGAATAGATTATAATCTATTCAATATAATTCTCAATAGAATTTTGCTTGAGTGGCATATTAGGTCCAGAGTTCTATAATTCTCACACTTTCTAAGATTGCCTTTTTTTGGAATTAGTACTACTATGGACTCTATCCATTGTTTTGGCCATTATTTGTTAGACCATGATATTTGACATAATTCTATGAAAACATTAACGATTGCGTCTCCTCCGTATTTAATAATTAACCAGGTATATTATCAATGCCAGGAGATTTACCTTCTTTTAACTTTTGTATAGCATCTTCTACTTCTTATTTTAAAATTGGTAATTCATCTACATTCTCTGTGATCTGACTGATTATGATGCTATGGTCAGGTTTGCTAGGATAGTTATAAAGTTCCTGGCAGTATTCTGTCCATCGCTTTAAAATAGAGTATTATTTAGCTAGTAGCTGTCCGACGGAACGGACAGTGTCCGTTCTTATCTTCTATTATTGAAGTGCTTCTTGCTGGCGTTTTTGTGAGGCTTTTGAGAGTTTCGTATGCTCTTTAGTTATGTCGTCCATATTTCATGTCTTCATTTATTGATTTACAAACAAACAAAATATCAATGACGTCTAATATATATATATATATATCTATATTAAAATATAATAATATACTAAAATCCCTATCTCAACTATAAATATTAGTGATATAAGCATAGACAAATCCAGGAGAAAAATAACCATATATGGTTAAAATATATTTTCATCTACCTTAAAAATACGTAATTTTCTATATAGCTACAACAATACTCTACATGGTATACTGTAGTATAAAGTGCATCCATGCACTTTATCATGATCATACACGTATTATAATAGTATAATATAGTATATATATATATATATATATATATACTATATGTTGTAGTGTCTGGTGATAACAACTCCCATCCACCGGCTCCCCAGGTTGCGGATAGGGGAACGACCACTATATATAGTAGTTAGCTGCGAATAACCAATAAGCAGTGCTGGAAAAAATCCAGGGTGCCCTTTGGCAAGGCATATTACCTGTTAGCCACCCGATCAGGGTTACTTAAAAATATCACAAATGATATCGGATGAATGAGAAGAAAAACTCACCATAAACCTGACGAGAGGAGTTGCAACCCTCGTTAGGGTGCAACTGTACCCATTAGCAATGAATAGCAAAAGTATGAACAAAACATAAACAACAAATCCTATACTTCCATCGGCGGGAGTTCGCAGGAGACCAGCTAACGCAAACAACGCACATCCACAAGGAATTCATGACGTCGCACCTTTAAACCCTAGGGGAGGGGTGAGATTGAGACGTGCCGAGATACTAAGGCGAAATTATTACAGTGTAGAAAAAATAGCAACTGTCAATGTACAAACTCTGGCTATCAGAGAAGTTGATAAGATACTACAAAAAAACAGAAGAGATGACATCGAATATGCGAAAGTATAATATATCTATATGCGTTATACAATAACATAGAAAAGTATACTCAGCAGATAGGGAACAAGAAATTAACCGGTACGATGTTAACCCTGGATACGATCTATACACCGTATCAACATGGATAAATCAAGTTACCTTACCTTACCAGGTCGAGCTTGCTCGGCAATTTACAACACGTTATTTCCATTTATCCCTTTCTTTCATCGCAGCTGGTAATTCCTCGGTTCTACATCCAGTATATTTCACCGGTTGATCGATATATGTTAAGGGCGGTCTTCCTCGAAATCGTTTGCCATGAGATGGTTGCCAGAGTAGTAAGTCGCTTGCTAGTTCGCCTTCGCTTCTCCAGCAATGTCCTGCAAATCGTAATCGTTGTTCGCGTATAGCTACTGATATTTTCCGTATAGTTCCTTGTTTGTCAAATGTTCTCTCCATGACTTATTTAGAGCTGCTCGGAGCATTCTAGTATAGGCTCCATCTATTTCCCCCTCAAATGTAGCTGTTAGAGTCCACGATATGGCACCATATACTAATACAGATTCAACTGCCGCTCTGAAAAAATGTCTTTTTAATTTGTCGGGCATCTTAGATTTCCAGATTTCTTGCATACTATTTAGTGCTGACCAGGCTTTAGCAATTCTTATTTGAATATCCTTTTCTGTTGACCCGATGCAGCTCCCAAGATAGTTGAAATTTTCCACTTTTACAATAATTTTACCATTTATGCTGTTTATTGTGATATCATCGGAGTCAGAATTTTGATTTAATTTCATGTATTGAGTTTTTTCAGTATTTATACTTAGTCCGATTTCATTTGATGTTACTTCTATTTGATGTAGCAGAGTATTTACACTTTTCATATAATTTGTTGTGATTGCTATATCGTCAGCATAATCAATATCAGTTATGTGTGTGGCCGGATAACGTCTACTTCGTCGTTCAGTTAGTGTGAAACCTAATTCTGCGTTGATATCTACAGAAGTCTTAAGAATATAGTCGAGGCATAATATAAACAGGAAGGGAGCAAGAGTATCTCCTTGCAATACCCCAATGGTAATCTCGAAAAAGGCAGTATCACCATCGGGAGATCTAACCATAGAACGAGTATTTCTATACAGCATCATTATAGCTTCTATAGTTTCTGTTGGAATTCCCTATATTTGCAGAATTTTCTCCATCTTATTTCGTTTGATAGAATCGAATGCTTTTAAGAAATCTATGAATAAAAGTGTTAATGGTAGGTTTTTTTATTTAACACCTTCTAATATACGACGAATTGTTAACATTTGTCCTGATGTAGATCTATTTTTCCTGAAACCATTTTGATTCTTCCGTAGAATAGGATCTATTTCTGGTCTAATTCGGTTTAAGATCATTAGGTTAAATATTTTGGCCGCAATTTATGTGAGTGTTATTCCCCTATAGTTATTATAGTTATTAATGTTATTCCCCTTTTTTAGGGAAAGGCAGTATACATCCTTCTCTCCATCTTTCTATAGTTTCTTGTGAATATACACTATTGCAGGATTCTAGTAAGAAATTTTGAAAGTCTTCTAGTTTCCATACTTCTGCTGGTATTTCATCTAGACCTACCGCTTTTCCGCTTTGAATACTTTTTATAGCTTTATAGCTTTATAGCTTTATACATCAAGTACAAGCATCTAACGGTGGCGTGGGAATAATCATTGGCAAAGAGGCAAGTAAAAGTCTAATAAACATAAAACGAGTTACGAGAATTATGATAGCTAACTTTCAAAGTAATCCGGTATTAACTACTATCGTTACATATGCTATGTGAATATGAAGATGAAGTAGTCAAGAATACTTTCTATGAGCAACTTCGAACAACTATTGTACAAGTACCATCCCACAACTGTTTGGTAATATTAAATGATATGAATGCAAGTATGGGACGAGAAGATGTGCAATACACTTACAACACATCAACAAATAATAATGGAAGTCGGCTCATAGAAATGATGGAAAAATACCAGCTACTAGCAGCTAACTCACAATTTAGAAAGAAAATAGGAAAGTTATGGACCTGGATGTCACCACACATGACGAAACACCAACTTGACTATATATTGGTGAGAAAGAAATGGAGGAAAAGCATAAGAAACTACGAAGTATATACCACTTTCATATCTTTGGGATCAGACCACAGAATCGTAGTAGTGAATGTGACACTAAGTCTCAGAGCATCAAAGCAGATTGCGAAACGTAAACCCAAGTATATTTGGAGCGATCTAAGGGACCAAGATAAACTACAAGAGAGGTATGCAGTTGAGGTACGGAATAAGTTTAACATCCAGGGACTAGATGTAGAAACAATATCAGAAAGGTATGAACAGTTAGTGGAAGAAAATAATGTGACAGCGGTAGGATACATGAGGCAAGTTCCGAAACTTAAAATGAAATTGAATTCTCAAGATCCACGAATTATTAATGCTCGGGAATAGTGGCGCAGGAACGATTTTTTCATTGGGGGGGTCATGTGTTTAAAATATTTATAACGCTATTATATTTTTAGTAATATAATATATTTATATTAGAAGTATATACATATAGAATATAAGTATTCAATATCATCATCGATGAGAATATATATTCTATATAGAATTATATATAATAAATAAATAACAATTATATATCGTTGTAGTTATTTATTTTTAAAAATTTGATTTTCGCCAATCATTTCTACTAATAAAATTATCTAGTAATTTATCTATATCAATATCATCAATATATCCTTGATGAATATGGCAAATTAATAAATTATTTATCCTTTCTTGTTTCATTGTTGATCTCAGCCATGTTTTAACTCTTCGTAGGGCTGAGAAGCTTCTCTCACAGGATACTGAATTTGTAGGTCGTGTCAACAGTATTCTTACCAACTGTTCACAATTTGGTAATATCGTTCTTATAGATTCAGATGATTTCAAGTATGTAACTACGTCGGCAATGCTACCATGTTTACCTCTTTTTAAAATCGGAAGCTCCAAATTCAAATACCGAATATTAAATTCAGGATATTTATTGATCTATTAATGCAATTATTTAAAAGTAATTTACATCTTATTATTATTATTATTATTATTATATTATCTAACCTCTTCCTCATTTATATAATCGATCTTTAAAAGACTTTCCTGGAGTTTATAATATGATACCCAACTATCATCATCTTTAGAGAAACGTGATTCGATTTCGACAATTGTTTTGTCAAAAAGTTCATAGGATTTATTTCTGTAAACAAGCATAATTATATATATAATTAGGAATTATTATATATATATATATTATACTGGTTCGATAGCGCAATTGGCTAAGGTGTTTGACTTCGAACCAGTAGGCCTGGGTACAGTTCCCAGGCCGAACTAAAAAATTAGTCTTAAAATAATATATAGAAGTGATGAATTAAATTTGTATTAAATTCATCGGCTCTAGTTAAAACCAGGGACACATTAACTTAAGAGTTGTTTTGAAGGGACTTTAGGGTTATTAATAATAGTTATAAATATTAAATGACTCCATCTAAGTTTCTGGTATGTTATGTAAGGAATCCACCGAATGTATACAATACAATACAATACAATACAATACAATATATATATATATTTATAAATTTATATATGTTATGTATATATAGAATGTTTTTTTTATTTAACCTTAAATACGTGTCAACATCGGGTGGATTATATTCGTCTGATGTACCATTGTATTTTTTATTGAAAATGATCTTCTTTTTTTATAGATTTTTCAATTCCCAAATCTATCATTTCCGTATATATTTCGTTTTTCCTTTTATCAAAATGTAATCTATAATCTTTAATTTCATCTTCACATATATCAATCGATACATTAACATTATCTAAAGTAGATGTCGAACACATAAAACATTTTACTAATATATCAAGCAGGTTGAATATTGAAAAACCAATTTTTAGCATAAAATATGTTGTATCTTTTTTCATCATTTTTGAATATGATTTTGCAATTATTTTTTGGTCATTCGAAATATCGTTTATTAAAGTAAATTATTCTAAAGCAACCATGATATCTTTATATTTATCAATAAATATACGCATAGCCTCCTTTCTAACAGTCCACCGTGTTGGACATAATGGACGAATTTTATTGGTTATATTATTAAAAAGATTTCTAAATTTTATTTTATTATTAAACAATTTACCAACTGAATTGATCATTGACATTATATCCCTTAGATTTTCGTGATTAGATATAGATTGTGCTATTAAATTTACCCTATTTGCACCACAATGGGTGTAGTACGCCAGAGGCTGTTCTTTCATTATTCTTGCCTGAACTCCGGTATATACGCTTTATTATACTCCATATTAATTGTAAATCCTTTGTTATAAGTTACTACACCCTTAGATGTATGTGTATACATATTTTCTAATAAAAATGTTATATATATATATATATAATAAATATTTAAATTTTTTATTAACATTTTATTTAATTTTTTGTCAATATTATTGAGGGGGTTCAACCCCCCCATCCAAATTATTGGGGGGGTCCGAACCCCCCCCCCCCCCGACCCCCCTATTGCTGCGCCACTACTCGGGAAGCCATAACTTCCGCACATAAATAACTTGTTAAGAAAAAATGTCAAAATAATCGAAATCTATACAAACAAAATAAAACAGAGATGTTCCAAATGTATAAAGTAATTAATGACGAAGAGTTGGAAAAGAAAGTTATTGTAATTGAGCAAGCTGATCTGGGTATGAGATATCTAGAAAGTTAGAACTTGATCAATGACATATCTGGCAGGAAAATCACCCAGTCATCACAGTTAAATGGTAACAATGCAGATAATAGACTTGTTCTATGGTATTAACACTTCAGAAAACTTCTCGTGAACTCACTGGAATTGACAGATGAAAACGAAGAAATACCTCCAGTTTTTGAAAACTTACATATAAAAGATGACATATTTACACTTGATGAATATAAGAGAGCGAAAATATCAATAAAATGTGTAAAAGTGCTGGGGAAGATGGTATAATGCCAGAAGTACTCAAATATGTTCCAATTGATGAAACTGTGCTTGATATCATAAACAAGTAATATATAAACAGTGAACAGCCTGACATATGGAACATTTCTAACATAGTACCTGTACCTAAATCCGGAGATCTCACCAAAGCTGACAACTACCGTTGAATTAGCCTCACCTCTATAATGGCCAAAACTTACAATCGTATGATACTCAATCGAATACGTCCGGTATTAGATACTCTAATTAAACCCAATCAAATGGATTCAGACAGAAGAGGACAACAGTCGGCCAGATATTAGTAATAAGAAGGATGGAATTAAGGATAAGAATTGACTAGCTATCTTTATATTTATTGACTTCAAGAAGGCATTTGACTCTATACATAGAGGCAAGATGGCTAAAGTACTTAGATCATATGGAATACCTGATAAGCTTGTCGATGCAATAAATGGGAGCTATGCTAATACTAGAGCCAAGATATACTCACCAGATGGTGTATCTGAAGAGTTCGACATAGTAGCAGGAGTTCTACAAAGGGATACTTTATCACCTTATCTATTTATTATTGTACTAGATTATGCTCTAAGAAAACAATCAACGGACATGAATTAGGATTTACTATTGTCCCTCGCAGAAGTCGAAGATTGCATCCAACTGGTTTAACAGATTTAGATTTTTCTGATGATATAGCCTTATTATCTAACACTGTAAGTCAAGCCAGAGGGTTACTTCTACGTGTAGAATCTGAATGCAAAAAAAGTAGGACTACTTCTGAATACTAAAAATACCAAAGTAATGGCCTTTAACACACCTGAATCAATAGTCTTAAAAACAGCTGATGGTCAAACATTACAAATCGAAAAATACTTCAAATACCTTGGTTCTTGGATCAATTCGTCAGAAAATGACATTAAAGTGAAAAAGAATCTAGCATGGAACGCACTACATAGCATGCACGTTATATGGAAGTCTAAGATAAACTTACCACTTAAATGAATACTCTTTGTAGCAACCGTAGAAAGTATACTAACCTATGTATCTGAGTCATTGACACTGACTGTTCAACATCAGAAATCACTGGATGGCACATATACGCGAATTCTTCGTAAAGCCCTAAATATATCTTGGCAAGAACACTCCACCAATAAAAATGTGTATGGTAAACTACCTCTTGTTTCATCTAAAATAAAATCTAGATGGATGAGAATGGCTGGTCACTGTATACGGCATCCGGAACTATCAACACACACGCTCATTTTATGGGAACCCACACAAGGCAATTGCTAACAGAAGTCGCCGACGATTGAACTATGTTGATGTGTTAAAAAAGGACACTGGTCTCCTAGAGAAGGAAGAGATAATAACCAGCATGCTCGATAGAGATATCTGGCTGGAGTTGAATCATACTGATGCTCGAGTATACGATGAAGATCATCCTCGAAATTAAGAAAGTAAGAATATAAGAATATAAACTAAGAATATACTATATCCTATAGGATATAATATAATAGTATAATAGTATACTACCTTACTAAGGTAGTATATACTAAGTATACTAAGTATATATATATATACTTATAGTGATTAGGTAAGAATATACTATATCCTATAGGATATAGTATAATAGTATAACACCTTACTAAGGTAGTATATACTAAGTATACTAAGAATCATTGCTAATCATTATAGATATGTGGTCAGAGTAATCTAGGTAGAGTTGATATGGATTGTGAGGTAGGCAGGGATAGTAGAAAGGGTGGGTTATGATTAGGATGTAGGTAGGATGTCTGGAGTCTATGTCTATAGCCTATGTCTGGAGAGAATGATGGTGTCCGTTTTTGTCATATTAAGTGATAGGGAATTATGGGAGAACCAGTCAGTAAGTTATATGAGGCAGTTAAATATAGATGGTTGGTTAGAGTTGGAGTCACAGGAAATGGGAAAAGAAGTATAAGATGCATACCATGAGGGGAGTTTCCAGATATTTTTGTACACTATATCACCAATTATGATCACAATAACAACATATTGTTGTGCAATTTATAGAAAAGAAACCATTATGAAGCATCAAAGTTCTTAATATCATAAAAAATGTATTATAGCTTATCAACAAAATATTGAAGGGATCAAATAATCCGATAATACACCACTAGAAAACTATATATCAAAGGATAGAGGCGCTGCAAAATATTTCATAATATGTTGTAACTTTAATAGATTATGCTAAATAAATTATTAAAAACGGATTTAATTAGATGGGTAACTAAGTTAATCGGATCAATTGAAAAAACCAATGGTACTCATTACTTGAAAGGTATTTAGTTTTATTTTAACTATATCAAAAGATAACTATAATTAAATACAAATATATACATATAAATGCATATCAATAATATTGATATGCATATTAATTGATCCAATATACATTAATGCATACATTAATGCATAAATATAAGAATATATATGTATTATAATCAAATAATTATTATAATTAAAACAAATATGTGCAATAATGGAAAATATATTGAAAAGAATATTTATAAAATAAAATATATATGTTAGTATGAATAGAATGAAATGTACAAATAATTTAATTTAATTAAAAATCAATATTTGAATTTAAAATTAAAATTAGTTCAATTTGTATAATTCGATTTACATTAAAAATTACATATACAATATATATTAGTTGGTGATGTATTTAACTGATATATAATAATGAATATCTAATATAATTTTATAAATAAAATATATGTGTGTAATATTCAAACCTATTAAATAAGATCTATACACTGTATACTATACAGTGTATAGTATACACTTTAATTACTAATAATTCTTATATTCACTGTAGTCCTATTATTAGTTTTAAAAACAAATATATATAAATGTATTAGTTTTACAAACAAATATAAATCGGAGCTATTTTTTAGTGCAGACCGTATTTTACTTATTGTTCCGTTGTTTTATTAGTGTTCTATTTAGACGCCAGGCACTCGTGTTTTTGTTGTCGAGTGTGTATTACCCATAGAGCTAGAGAGAAAGCTTTCTCTCTAGCTCTGTGGTATTACCGGGTGCAAATATTGGCATGTGCACGACGTCAATATTGGCATGCGTGTCAGCTTATGTGCCTAGGTCAACACCAAGCGGTACAGCTTCCTATCTAGCCTGCATAAGGTATTTATTTGACCTAGATACGCAAAATGTAAACAAACATGAGCTTAGTGTTGCAAAATTTATCTGAAATATGCATAATAAAATATGCCTTAAATAATAATTTTATAAACTTCAAATACTTTCATTATACTATATTTTATTTATTGTAATTATACATTAAATAAATATTATACTTATATTAATAATCACTATATAAAAGCGAATGATAAGGATTATAGGTATGTAAAAAAACATTTTTTACATCATACTATGGGACTATTTATTGATAATTCTTTATTAAAAATAAATGAAATTACATATAGGTTACCTATAAGTACATGTGAATTTATGTTTAAAGTTTTCAATGATCTTCATCCTTATATAACAAATGCATTTTTTTCTGTAACTTCATCATCTCACAACACTAGGAGCATACATAATTTCTCAATTATTAATTTCAAAAAATAACTATGCAGAAGAACTTTAATATACGTTGGACCAATTACCTGGAATAAGCTTGATAATATTTTAAAAAATATTTCAAATTATAAATTATTCAGGAAACGTAGGTATACAAATTTGTTATCTTCTTACTCGATATACTTATAATCTAAATATCATTTTTCTAATTTTAAATCTTTTATCATGACTTTTATCTAATATTGTATTTTATACTAATATCCACATTTTATTCTTATTTTAATTTATTGACGTTTATGTAAAAATTAAAAAAAATTAATACTTTTGAGTGTTTTATTTTACAATATTTTATTTCCCCGACATTAATAATATTATTTTACTGAACTTTTGCATTTTATATTTGAATTTACTTTCTTGTTTTCTTTATTTTTTGTATTGACGTTTATATAAAAATAATAAAACTAAAAAAAACCTTGGTATTTCTTTTTTTTTTAGTATTTTTTATTTTCCTCTGACTAATAATATTATTTGACTTTATTTTTAATTACATAAACATTTTGTATTGAATCTTTTTTCTTTTATATTTGATTATACTTCTTTGTTTTATTTCTCTTTATTGACTCTTACATAAAAATTAGTAATTAAAACTAACATTTTAGTTTTAAAAATATTTTACAATCATTACATTATTCTAAATTATTACTAAAAAATTTCTAAAACGTATTTACTGAAATAAATTTATGAGAAAAAAAAAATGATAAAATAAAAAAAATATACAAATAAAAATGTTACATACAGTTCTTATCATCTGTCTGTTTTATTCAGTTTTATTCAGTTTTACTTCATTTTTTTCAATTATACTAATACATCTAGACAATTATGCTGAAAACTCATACAACACATTTCATACCATATATACATCACTAATTAACCAATTTATCCCACTACTTACAAATAAAATATCTTCAAATATTCTTTCAAAAAATTGGATAACAAATAAAATAAAAAGAGACATTAATAAAAAGTATAAACTATATAAAATTTACTTAGATAATAAAAATGAAATCAACTTATATAACTACAAACAATTAAGAAATCAAGTAACCTTAAATATTAAAAAAGCAAAGCAATCATATATAGATAGTAAAATAAAAAATAGTATATCTACTAAAGAAAATTGGAATTTAATAAATAACCTCATAAATAAACAGCAAATTAAACAATCTCCAAATTATATAATAGATGAATTCGAAAATAAATTCAATAATGATAAACAAATAGCAAATGCATTTAACTCTTTTTTATAAATACAAGTCAATCCATAAATAATCAATTCACATCTCCCATAATCAACCCAATTAACATTACACCAATATCTAAATCAATATATCTTCATCCCACATCAACACATGAGATAAATTATATTATACAAAATAATAAATCAAAGAATTCTCTAGACACTGATTATCTAAACATAAAATTGTTAAAAATTTCAAAATATTACATTGACCATCCATTAAGCCATATTTTTAATCTATGTTTATCGTCAGGAACTTTTCCTCTAAAAATGAAACTATCCTCCATTAAACCAATTCATAAAAAAAAGTAATATCAATATTATATATAACTATAGACCAATATCAATGTTAAGTCAACTATCGAAAATACTAGAAAAAATAATATATAATAGACTAATGCAATTCAGACAAAATAATAACATAATAAATACTACTCAATATGGTTTCCTTAAAAAACATAATACCACTCAAGCTACACTAGATATTTACAACCATATAATGAAAAAGAAAAAAGAAAATAAAGCAATAAATACATTATTTTTAGATTTAAGTAAAGCCTTTGATACTATTGATCATTCTATTATAATTAGCAAATTAGATAAATATGGAATTAGAGGGATTCCTCTTAAACTGATAACAAATGATTTACATAATAGAACTCAACTAGTTAAAGTTAACATTACAGAATCTGATATTATAACTAATGATATCGGTGTACCCCAAGGCTCCATACTAGGCCCTTTACTATTCATAATGTATGTCAATGATCTACCATTATATTTAGAAGATAATAGTGTAAAATTTACAGTATGTATTTACCTATATGCAGATGATAGGTCATACTGCTATAACTTTTACAGCTGATAATAATATAGAACTAACAACTTTATTTAAAAAAACCTTAATAAAAATAGAAAATGGTATAAATATAATAAGTTAAAACTCAATATTAGTAAAACAGAAATGATAAATTTCAACTCAAATAAATATCCAAACAATATTATTTCATTAAATGATACATTAATAAATAACGTATATAATTATAAATATCTTGGTATAATTCTTGATAGCAAACTTGATATTAAAAATCATATTATTAAATTAAATAACAAACTCTCCCAAATTCAATTTTTAATCTCAAAATTGAGCAAATTCATTAAAACAAATTCATTGATAATTATATATAATAGTATTTTCCTACCATACTTAAACTATGGAAATATACTTTGGGGAAATACATTCTCAAATAATACCCTAAATACAACAATTATTCAAAAAAAAACCTTAAGAATAATAAATAAAAGAAAATGTCGAGATCATACAAAAGAATTATTCACATCAAATAAAATACTTAGATTAGATAAGCTAAAATATTATAATACACTAATATATATGCATAAACAATATTATAATCAATTACCAACAAATTTAACTAAAATACACACAACAAATAATAATAAATATAGGTACTACTCTACGAACAAATAAAACGTATAGGTACTATACCAATTTCAAAATCAACAAGAACAATAAATAGTTTATTGATAAAAGGTCCAAAACTTTTGAACTTACTTCCCACAATATACAAAATATAAAAAATGAAAATTTGTTCAAGAAAAGAGTAAAAAATATGTTACTCAATGATGAATTATATTATAGATAAATTAAAAAATTAATAAATTTAAAATTAATTTAATAAAATTAAAAAAACATATAAAATATTAAATATTAAACATATTAACATATTAAAAAAACTAAAAAAATAAAATAAAAAATCGATATCAAATATATATGTATGTATAGATTATTTTTGTTATTATTATTTTGATTATGATTTTTGTAAATGTCAAATTTTGTCTGTCTACTTAATGTATTTTATTTATTTATTATTAGACTTTATGTAAATACGAAATATATAGTTAACTATTATAATTAAACAATCACTGTTCCTGTCCCATGTATGAATAAATCGCTGGCAACAACCCGAAAAGACCAAGGTCTTATTTTGAAGCCATTTGGAAACGAAGAAAGAAACGAAAAATAATAATAAATGAGAAAAAAGAAAGAACGACATTAATTAATCCAATAAAATATATCTATATATCTATCTATCTATCTATATGTTTGTTTAGTGTATTATTTTATAGTACTTATTATTTATTTTAGTTATTTATTTATAAATAATTAAATGATGATTTCATAATTTTATGACAAGTTCAAACAATTTATATTATTTTTCTATTTTATTCATTGTATCTATGTAAACAGGAAGTCATCTAATATTTTATAATATTTTATTTATATAGTTTTTTTGGACTTGCTTTAAAATTAATGTTAATTGTCTCGATAAGCTTTAGCTTCTACAAAAACCCTGGTGTAAACCTAAATCTGATAATAATAATAATAATAATAATAATAATAATAATAATAATAATAATAATAATAATAATAATAATAATAATAATAATAATAATAATAATAATAATAATAATAATAATAATAATAATAATAATAATAATAATAATAATAATAATAATAATAATAATAATAATAATAATAATAATAATAATAATAATAATAATAATAATAATAATAATAATAATAATAATAATAATGATAATAATAATAATAATAATAATAATAATAATAATAATAATAATAATAATAATAATAATAATAATAATAATAATAATAATAATAATAATAATAATAATAATAATAATAATAATAATAATAATAATAATAATAATAATAATAATAATAATAATAATAATATTAATAATAATAATAATAATAATAATAATAATAATAATAATAATAATAATAATAATAATAATAATAATAATAATAATAATAATAATAATAATAATAATAATAGGATATAAATGTATTATACATAAAAGTGTTAAATCATACCCAGGGGTCAACATTAGCTTTTCTCTCAATTAGGCTTTTACTACGACCTACGGTCAGTATTTCTGCACATGCGCAGTGCGGCTGACTTTTACGTAGGGGAAGTTAGATAATAGAGGGACCATATAGATGATGAGCCGTGTGTAGAGACTCTCTACTAGATAAATAAAGACATATAAATGGATATACATATGTATATATATATATATAGGTTATTGTTATTTTATCGTTATCATTATTATTATTAGTATTCTAACATTACTGTTATACTATAATATAATATGTCCCATATGTGGAGGTTGCTGATGAGGTTGTGTGGAATATTCTAGAAATATGGTATGTAACGGGTATACCCTACTATAGTAGGGTATATATATATGTATATCCTATAAATTAATAGTATACTGTACCTATACGAATGCCCGTACGAGAGTATTGGTTGTCAGTGTACTTATGGTTAGTCGGGTGATGTTAGTTCCTTGGTTCCTTAGTTCCTTAGTTACATGAGTCTTTGGACTTGGTGAATCCATATTCTCCAAGTTTTCACGGTATTGCTATGACGTGTGTTTTATTTCTTTGTTGACTTGTATATTTTATTTATAAATATATATATATTATTCTTCAATAATCTAAAAGTAGGTAGAAGACTCGATAAGCTTACTTCTTCTATACATATAGGTCTATAGACATACTATGCAAACTTTAATATTACTATAGGTAGATAAATATAGTAAATAGTATGAACTAAATACGTATATATGTGTGTGTGTGTGTGTGAAGTTGAAGTTGGAAGTATTTATTTAGACACATGATTAATAATAACAATAATTATATGATGTGTATCGAACAACACATATCACATATCACCCAGCGAATATAATAGTATATGATTCGCACGATAATACTCACCTGATTAATAATAATAATAATAATAATAATAATAATGATAATTTATCATACGTTGCGAAACAATGTTGATTAATAAGAAATGTTTTTAATTTCTTTTTAAAGATATAAATCGATAGTTTTTTTTATTGTTAAGTGAATGTGGTATACCCCCTTTACCCCCTCAATATAGTATATTCCATCTAATTTGTGATATTGCACTGATTTTTTTCATTTCGTATTTGATGCAGTGGGTAATTGGGTTGGTGTACTTTAATGTTATTTGTATTACGTAAAAGTCTAGTGTGTGTTTTAAGTTTTATTTTGTTTCGTAAATTATAGGGTAAGTTAAAAGTAGGTTTTTAACCTAATAGTGTTTTTAAGTATTATAAGTATTTTATAGTTGATAGAGTCTTCAGTGTTTAGCCAGTTAAGTTTGTTACGTAATTCAGTAATTCTAGTTGTATATTCAGTCTTCTGTAGTCGGTATATAATTATAATTGAGCGAATAATTATATTGTCTAGTTTGTCTATTTTCAGTTTTCCAGATCCTGAGAATAGTGAATTACAGTATTGTAGTCTATATTATGAAAGTCTGAGTCAGTAGTTTGTAGTATTTATATTTATGGTAATATTTGTTTAAGGTTTAATAGCTGTGAAGTTGTATATTGAGTAAGTAAACTGTGATGTTTATCTAGATTAAGTCTATTATTAAAATAGACGCCTAGGTATTTAACAGAATTGGTGGGAATGCTTTTGTGTCGATTAATTATAATGTCAGGGAAGTAAGATTGTGGGTGATATTACTTACTTTTACTTTTTACTTTTTTCTATTTAAGGACCACATGTACGCGAGCAATCGGCAGTCCATAGATGGTTATTCGAATGAGTTATTAAATAGGTGAGTTTTTAGTTCTTTCTTGAAACTCAGTGTCGAGGTTATAGTTCGTAAAGCAGGTGGCAGGGAGTTCCAAAGGTATGGTGCGGATATGGAGAAAGATCGGCAGTTTGTTGAGTGAAGTTTGTACTTGTGCACCGTATCCAGGAGGTAGGTGTTATTGGACCTAGTCAACATTTCAGAGTTGTTGCTTGAGATGTTAATTAGTGGACAAAGATAGTCCAGGAGGTAGGTGTTATTGGACCTAGTCAGCATTTCAGAATTGTTGCTTGAGATGTTAATTAGTGGATAAAGATAGTCCAGGAGGTAGGTGTTATTGGACCGAGTCAACATTTCAGAGTTGTTGCTTGAGATGTTAATTAGTGGATAAAGATAGTCCAGGAGGTAGGTGTTATTGGACCGAGTCAACATTTCAGAGTTGTTGCTTGAGATGTTAATTAGTGGACAAAGATAGTCCAGGAGGTAGGTGTTATTGGACCGAGTCAACATTTCAGAGTTGTTGCTTGAGATGTTAATTAGTGGACAAAGATAGTCCAGGAGGTAGGTGTTATTGGACCGAGTCAACATTTCAGAGTTGTTGCTTGAGATGTTAATTAGTGGACAAAGATAGTCCAGGAGGTAGGTGTTATTGGACCGAGTCAACATTTCAGAGTTGTTGCTTGAGATGTTAATTAGTGGACAAAGATAGTCCAGGAGGTAGGTGTTATTGGACCGAGTCAACATTTCAGAGTTGTTACTTGAGATGTTAATTAGTGGACAAGGATAGTCCAGGAGGTAGGTGTTATTGGACCGAGTCAACATTTCAGAGTTGTTGCTTGAGATGTTAATTAGTGGACAAAGATAGTCCAGGAGGTAGGTGTTATTGGACCGAGTCAACATTTCAGAGTTGTTGCTTGAGATGTTAATTAGTGGACAAAGATAGTCCAGGAGGTAGGTGTTATTGGTCCGAGTCAACATTGCAGAGTTGTTGCTTGAGATATTAATTAGTGGACAAAGATAGTCGGGCGAACTATGGTGTATAACTTTGTGGGTTATGAGGATAAGTTTGTAGGTGATTCTAGATTTGATGGGCAACCAGTGGAGAGACTTCATATACGATGAGATTGAGTCATTCGACCGACGAGGTAGAAGGTATACACATCGTACGACGGCATTCTGCAAAAGTTGTAGCCGCCTAATCTGGTAGGCTGGAGAACCATATAGTAGATGGTTGCAGTAATCGAAGTGAGGCAGTATAAATGAGGAGGCGATGGTGGCAGCTACTTCAAGGGGGATGGATCTACGAATAAAACGAAGGCAGTGGATGTGATAGTTGACTGCTTTATGGACTTTGTCGATTTGCGATTTAAAGGATAGGGTCGAGTCAAATATGACACCGAGATTACGCACTGTTTCAGTGTATTCAATGGGAGTGGAGCATGAGGTGATGAGCGGAGGGTAGTTGATTTCCATAGACCTAAGCGGTAGATGAAGGAACATAGATTCGGATGTTGATGGATTGAGACGTAGTGAGTTAATATTAAGCCAGTTATGAATATCAGTAATGCAATTGGATAGCTTCTGAGGGGTGGAGTGTGGGACGTCATTGCATTTCAGGTATAGCTGAATATCATCGGCGTATGTGTGGAACGATATGCCTTCATGTTTCTCAATTGTTTGGAAGAGTGGCAGAATGTAAATGTTAAATAGAATGGACCCAAGGACGGATCCTTGAGGAACACCATGTATAATAGGCATGGGTGAAGAATATTGGTTATTGATGCAGACACTAGATGTGCGGCCATTTAGGTACGATTTAAACCAATCAAGGGCTGTGCCAGTAATACCGATTGATAATAAACGGTGGATGAGTACTTTATGGTCAAGGGTGTCAAACGCGGCTGACATGTCAAGAAGGATGAGTATGGTTCCATTTTTATTGTCTAGTTCAGTGAGTAGATCTGATGAGATTTTCGTAAGTGCCGTTTCTGTGGATTTACGTGGTGTGTATGCACTTTGTAGTGGATGCAAGATGTTGTTGTTACCAAGATAGGTAGTAAGCTGAGAGGCAACGATACGCTCGAGGGTTTTAGAGTGTATTGATAGATTTGATATTGGTCTGTAATTGGATGTGACTAAGGAGTCAAGGTTTGATTTCTTTAGGATCGGAGTAATTATGGCTTTTTTGAAATCATCAGGGACGCAACCTGTTATGATGGATCGAGAGCAGATTTTGTGGAGGGATGGGGCCAATACAGTGGTGATTTGATGAAAGATTATATTAGTGATATTTAATAGTTTAGTTTTATTGTGGTTTAGTAGTAGGTTATTATTTGTTAGTCAGTTTTGTATTTCGTTTAGACAGTCTTGTATCTGGGTAGAGTTCGTGTGTGTGTATGTGTGTGAGTGTGTGTGTATGTATGCGTGTGTGATAAAATGTTAATTCCAATTTATAGACTTTTTATCAATAGACTGCTTTTAACTGATGTAAACGTGTATTTAATTATGTCGTATACGTCTATAGACCCCCCCCCCGCTGTAAAAGTGGTGATAAAATGTTAATTACATGTAAAACAAGTAACATATGGGAGGTGGTATGGGAAGTTATTCACACACACATACGCACACATATACACACATACGCACATATACATACACATATACGCATACATACACACACGCATACATGCGCAGTACACTATGATTATTGTTATGACGTAATCGAACCAAGGACGTGTCCTTGAGAACTGTTACGTCACGTTGTCATTCAAATTTCCCATTGTACTTTTCTGTCATTATTTATATAAAAGTGTACATATTATTATAATTATTATAAGGTATATTCAGGGAGTGTCTCCCTGGTATATTTTAACTATTAATATGTAGATCGTATAATATACAATGTATATGTAATATATGTAATATGTATATATTATAATGTACCAGTAGTTTTGAAAAACAAATTATTCAGATGATTCATTGATTACATAACAATATAGGTAATAATAATAATAATAATAATAATAGGCACATGTTGTTATTAAATCACGATATATATATAGGCTAGTCTATAAATAGATATGCTAGTCTATAAATAGATATGCTAGACTACAAATAGCAATATGATACTAATGTAATGTATATTCCCTGATTATCATTTAATAATACCACCGGAACTCTATAGGGTAACTAAATGTATTATATATAATACATTTAGTACGACGAATAATAACAGTGTCTAGTGTTAAACGTGGTAAGTATGCACTAGGTAGGTATGCACCTATAGGTAGGCTATCTCGAACACAATCACTGTGTTATAAACGCATTAGGCACTGGTCGACGATACGGCTAATATGACTGGAGTTACACACAAACGCACGCACACGCACGCGCACGCGCACATTGAACGTCTAACACACGCATACACTAAGTCGGATCGTCAACAACGTATTACCAAAGGGTTTTGGTAATACTGTACAACATATATATATCGATGAACAAAACATATTAATATATATAATAACCTTCATTATATATATATATATATATATATATATATATATATAGTATATATTATATAATACATTATAATATATATATATATATTGTTATTGTTATTTTTATTATTATTTGGTCAAATCCTTTCATCACATCCAGAAACGTATATGAAGTTTTAACTTATAACCATATATGGCTATAATTCCCTTTGAAGATATATATATATATATATATATATATATAATTATATATAATATTAACTCACGCCTGTTTCCGCAAGATAATTCGCGATGAAATAGTTAATATGATATACGACAGTTGTGTCACGCTTGAGTGATTCTTAAAGTACGAAGCATTTATCGTGCATCCACTAAAGTGAATACCGTACACTGTATACAGTGAAATGAAACAGTACGAGTACTATCGTAATTAATTGTATTGTTATTATTATTTTGGTAGATTCCTTTCATCGAGTGTGTACGTATAACCAACCGGTTATAATGTCCCTTAAAAGCCGCTATCATGTTAAGGTATCCGTGCTTTTAACGAGAGCCGATCACTTTATACACACGTATAAGATAACTTCTAAATATTATGTTAATACATATTGTATTAGTCCGTCGGACGGGGCTCGAACCCGCGACCTACTGCTTGCGTGTCTGACGCTTTAGCCAACTGAGCCACGCAGGCTTCTTAAGTTAACAGAGAAGTCAATCGTGATAGGATATCTCCATGCACGTGCATTCACGTGTAAAGCCTCCAGTACATGATGTGAGGTTGCAGCCGATATCTTGCTATAACTACGAATGCCCTGGCTGCTGTACTGTGTGCACATGTACACTTAAATATAGACTATAGTTAACTATATATAGTATATTTATATATATATATATTATGATGATGATGATGATGATATTAGGTTTATTTGCACTAAAATAGGGTCATGTAGACCCCTACGCTCGTGCGGGGTTTAATATATATATATATATATATATATATATATATATATATATATATACTCAGAATTAGTGGTTATCTTGTTATTGTTATTATTGAATATTAATAGTGTGGAGCCTCGTTATCTCCTCGTTATTTTTATTAGTAATTATTTGTTGTTTATAATTTATATTTCTATCATATCAATGATATATTATCCTAAAGGCCCACCTTTACAATACATATATATATATATATATATATATATATATATATATATATATATATATATATATATATATATATATATATATATATATATATATAATGAATACTAATAATTACTAATAAAAAGAACGAGGCGTCAAATTATGACAATGAAATAAGAACAATAACAAGATAACGACTAATTATAATTGAGACTACTCATATATGAGTTACGGCGGAGACAATAAGATAATAATGGCGTATAAGCAGCATACCCGTATCACGTGATCAGTGGTCATCCGTAGCGATATTCCACGTGGGAACTAAATTCTCGACCAATCATTAAATAGGAAAGTAGCAAAGAATTAAAGTAAAGGAAAAATAAGGAAAGTCACGTGAGTACGGTGCGCGGTGGGTATCTCGTACACCTGTAGTACCACGTCACATCCGAATTGACATCGCAACGCCGCACGTGACTCGTCGAGTCAAGGTGACCTCAGACTACGAGGACACGATCCGCGAGGTGACTCACTCGATTATTGTTATTATTGTTTAGCCTACCTTTAGTCTATTATAATTCGATTCGATTGAATACAATGTATCCAATAACACTATTGTCTTTGCTTGTAATTAGTATAATAAGTGATCCACTCTCGAGACCTCGTGAGACCTTGTTGACGTTGAGAATATAATACTACATATATATATATATATATATATATATATATATATATATATATATATATATATATATATATATATATATTAATCTTTGGACAACCAGAGCTCATTAGTCTTAATTACATTGAAGTAATCGTCTATCTAATTAGTAAACCAAATAGGGGCGTATTAGACCGCAGTAAATATACACCACGTGTAAGATAAGTCGTGGCTAAAGGGGGTATCAAGGACATGTCCTTGGGGGTATCTCACTACAAGTATTTCCGGAAACTTGCCGGAAATATAGTAACTTTATAGGGGGTATCCCATTACAACTCGATAGAAAATGGTTTTAAAGTTTCGATATTTCCAGCAAGTCGCCGAAAAATACTTGTGTGGGATTTACCCCTTAAATGTATGTATATAGTTTACATCCTGGGTTTAGGTACATCCAGGGTTTATGTACATATTAATATCTAGAGATAATATCAGATATACTATTATTTATGTAAGTAGTTGTTAAATATGTATTAAAAAGATTAAACTTAGTAAAGGTCATGTAATTGTGGATTAATTGACATTATCGCGGATTTCTAATTATATCATTATATTGATATCAATATAATTAATAATATTACATAATTATAAGTAATATAAATCGAATACATTACGAGACACCTAGTGCATATTCTAGTAATAGCGTTCACTGCCGGGGGGGGGGGAGAAAACACAAACCCAAAACTTCAAAACCCAAACCCCCCCCCACTTGCCTTATTTTAATTATGTTTGTAATTCCTAATAAATCGTTAATATTATTCAGTAATATACTTTATATATAAAAGTGAAATCACAGTATTCTTGAACTATATAACGTCTAGCTAATCGAATAAAATAAGATCTTAACATTTAGTAGTTATCGATATATTATAAGTTTTCTGAGGAATATAAATTGTCGGCCACTCCCCCTCCAGTCTACTATAGTAGGATTATACTCGAGTATAGTTCTATCATTAAATGATATCTATCGATAGATTATATCTAATATGTATTTAGACATACGAATGTGTATTCAATAAATCGATAATATTCGTTTCAACTGGAAACCGACACCTTCACACAGTAAAGTATGACATTCATACGATATGCATACACGCGAACAATACTTACTGCAGTGAACGTTCTAAATATAACCTATTTTAGCGCTATACAAAACGCGAACGAATTACGTAATATTAAATAGATTTGGATAGGATGAATAACGAAATAAAATCTAACTTTCTATAAATATCTGACTGAATTCGAAGTCACTTGTTACGCAATATAACGATCGAGATATTTCTACAGCGACGTCGAAATGTAATACATTACTATGAATTATATGCAGCAATATATTCTATCTGTAGAAAATTGTTTTCATGTGTTGTCCCAATATTGTTTGAAATAATGTTATATATATATATATAGTATTACATTAATAATGTTGTTTGTACAAGCATAGACTAATAGTATTCAAGTATATTCAAAATACCACCTTAGATAAGTATACTATACTATATCGGATAGCTATGGAAAAGGGGCGTGTCCATAGATCACTAGAGCGTGTATGTATACATGATTCTTTACGCATTAGAACCTATAATGCCTATAACGTGCTGTTGACGCGGCGTTAACTATTCCAGGAATGCGGCGTTAACTATTACGTAATAGGGGCCGAACTACTTCGCGCGTGACAATGTAGGTAATATTGACACTACTTCGACGGGGTCAAGGACGCCTTCGATTGACCCCGGTTAGTAGCGCTATTCGTGTGTGGCCGTAAGACACGCCCATCGACGGTTAGGTAGTGACGTAATCGCGGCTCTCTACGACGTAACAATAGAAGGAGGCACGTCACCTGACATAACCGCTTCTCTATACAAACATTAGCGCACGAGCATATATTATTACGTATGTGTGTCGTATACCTAGTGTAATACTGGTACCTAACGCGAGCTCTCTCGAGATAGATAGGCTAATGATATAGCCGGTGTATACACAGATAAGAGATAAGAGATATAATAGTCACGTGAGCCCCTATCGGTGCTTATCTTATCGTCGCGTAATTCACGTCGTAGCGAGCCCCTGTGGTTATAGTGCAGCCTCGCTTTCGATTCGAATATCGAACACACAGGTACGTGGGAATTCATACGCGCGCGCGCGAGAACGTACGCGCGAATATAGGCGAGTTTCAATCGATTTTGTAAACAAAATGGCGGTCGGGGTGCGTTGACTCATTCCCGGATACGTGACGATATTTGGCAGTAGCCGTATCAGCGGCTCGGAGCCGAAAACTTCTCTCACTATCTCTCCCTCATTCGAGCGCGTGTAAAGCAAATATTTAGTTTTCGAATACGCGCGCCTCTCGAATCACGTGACGAGTTTGCATACCGCGAGCGTAACGAGTGCGTTTGTACCTAGACGGCCAACGGTCGAATTCGCAACTGACCAATAGGAGGAGGATTGCGCAATAGCGAGGCGGGCGTCGCGTAACGGCTATTTCAGACGAGAATTGGACGCGTTCACTGCTATTCCTTCGACTACCTAACCGCACAACAACGAATACGACGATGGCATGCGGTAAACACTTGGCTAAACGCCTGCTCATCCTCTTCAACCTCATCTTCGTGGTTAGTATACCATCCGTAGTACAGCTTACAAACCGTGCGGGCGCCATCCCGAGGCACTAATTAGTTCTATTTTTAGATTATAGTTTTGCCGCTCTTTTAACCGCCATTTTGAATAATTATATTATTTAATTAGACTAATAGTATAGTATTAGATAGTTCATAATTTTAAACTATTTATAATATAATAATCTAAATTACTATATTTCATACCAATTAGGTAATTTATATAAAATATCTCTATATAATATTATATTAGTTAACAATATTAATTAATACTAACATAATTAGTTAAAAAAACTGGCCTAACACGATCAGTAATGTCTAGTCTTGTTTCCTGCTAAGATAATAATGTATTGTTTTTTCAAATTTTGCTACTTATATTACATTCATATATTATTAATTTATACTTCATATTATCAACATATTTACATATCTCATAATATCGGAATATATATATATATATAATGTATTTATATGCTTATTATATAATATAGAATTAAACCTTTTTACTAGATATATAAAATAAATATAATTTTTCAATATATTTAAATTTAAGAATAATTGAAAACTTTTAATATTGTTTATATTGTATATAAAATACCTATATAATTATATTTAATTTTAAAATATAAATTGAATGTCATTGTTACATAATGTGCCTTATCGATTAATATGCCAGAAAACAATACATTCATTTTTTATAGTTTCTTATTATTTTGATTTTCTATTTAAATTTATTTTACAAAATCAATTATAATTATGTAATTTGTTTCCTGGTGATATCTTGCATTATATAAATGTTTTAAACAATTTAATTTGTTAGATATCTGACACATATATATAACTATACATATGTTATATAATACTAGCAAGGATACATCACTGATGTTCTTGTTATTATGTAACATTTATCTTAATTATAATTTATTTTTAATCTAGACTTAAATTATTATATTATTGGATTAAAATGATAACCACATTTAGAAATATTTAAAATCTAGTTTAAATTTAAGGTAATTCTGAATTTCAGTATTATTATATTAATGAATTTCTATAAAAAATATTTAAATTGAAATGATTATATAATAGTGGTATTCATTTCCTTTATAACTACAACATAATACATATGATTCAGATGATCTCAAGCAAGCTATCTAAGTTTTGACACACACAAAATGTATATTTAATATAAAGTGAATGTTCTCAAACCAATAGATAAACTACTTGTATTGTAGAATAGTCATTTCGTACCAAATAAATTATTTCATACAAACAAAAGTTAAAAAGACTTATTCATATGGTGCAAATTGATATAGTACCCCTTCTGTTAGGATTTAAACATTTATATTAAGGGGACGCGATACCATTGATTTTTCGAAAAAAAATTGAATTTAAAATTTTGTTTAATGTAAAATTATAATATTTCAAATATTATCTTTAAAATGGTGTTTAAATTATGTTCATTTTGTTTATATTATATTATTTGTACCTGTATAATCATATTGTTTATATTCATATATTATATTTAAACTTAATTTACTCAGATTAATTATTTGTGACCAATCATGCTAACATAACTAGTATTAACTTTTGTAGAATTGAATATTTTTTTCTTAATTTTTCAATATAACTAGATAAAACCTGTAAGATTAAAGATATTTGTCTAAATTAAAAAATATATATTTAAAAAATTGTAATTAGCAATTTAGTTGGAAAATTAACATTTTTTATCAGATATTTCAATTATTTTGTTAGAAACGTATAACATAAAGATGTGTAAACATCTATAAATTTCAACATATAATATACAATTATGGAATATTATTAATGGATTAAAAAAAAAAAAGTGAATATTTTGTTAGTTAATAGATTTCTAAAAATAGCATTTTTTCGTATATTTTACATGTAAACCAAACGATGGTATCGCGTCCGCTTAATATATAATGAATACCAATTATTTGTATAACATCATTTCGTAACACAACAAAATCAATTTATATATTAGGTACGATTTTACTTTTTTGTTGAAATTACATTGTATGAAATGACTGGTACCCATATAGAATAATATATAGATGTACATTTTTATGTAATTAAATTATGTTATACAAATATATCGGTAAACAAGCTATTAATAAATAATCCATTATTAGTATTAGTCTTAGAAATAATAATAATATTCTATTTAGGTTTTCATGTAATTTAAGTTTGAGATTAAAGTATACTTTGGTAGTAAGCCAGAATAGGACAAGTAACTTAAAAGAGAATCTAACATATTTATTGACAAATGTACTTGATGATTAGTAAATATAGTGATTCAAGCTATGATGCTAAAATAAGTACCCTGGAAATGCCTTGCTTTTATGATAATAATTAACTTTAACATTCATAAAATTCATTTAAATATTTATGCATCAACTGTATGGAATATATTTCATTACCTCCTAATAAACATACACATGTAGCCCTTATTTGGTTGTATTCAAGAGTGCTATGATAAATGACAGTGGAGGATACTGTCTGTGGTGTGTGTAGATCAACCCCCCCCTGCTTAACAATGGGTTGTACAAGCCTTTATCATAGCCAACAATACATCATTACTATCATGTCATAGTAGATGATACTTACACATACCACATTAATATATTGGTGTGTGTGTATAAAGACATGTGTGTGAAAATATTTCTAATAATGTAAAAATTATTATTTGCTTCTAGATTCTATATTTAATAATAGTCTATATATAAATGTTTTTTTTTGTTTGGATATAGTTATATATATATGCATTATATATGTTTACATATTTATTATATATATATATATAATATGTCATATTCAATGGTTCAAATTTTAAGTGAGGGAAACTTAAATGTGGAAACTAATTATAATAATATGAATCATATTATATGATACATGATGTTTAAATTGTATACAATATTATTTTGATAGATTATTATTGATATTATATAATATCTGTGACACTAAAAGAACTCTTTCTCTCTCTGTTTCTTTCTCTTCAGGTGCCTTCCAGGTATTGCTCACAATAGAAGTTAATCACTGTTCATTATGTGTATGTGTGTGTAATGACCTAGAAATAGCTAATGTGTATTGTAGCTATTGCATACAATGAATGATATTGTTCTAGTAGTGCACTAATAGCTCACATACAAAGGAAACTAGCATATATAACAATTGAACCTTGGGTACTACAATATCACACTATAAGCTTGTGTGTGTGTATGTGTGATTACGCCTATTGTATTATTACCTGTAATTTCATATATTACTATATTATAGTATATATTAAATTATATAGAAAATATGTATATCATTCTATTATATTAATATTCTTTACATATATATATAAATACTTTAATTTATAATGCGTATTTACCTGTGTGAACATGTTACACCATGTGATATAATTAGTGTATTGCATAAGAGCCCCCTACCTCTAATTCAGTGATTGTAGTTTGTGTTTTTCTGTGATACCAGTAGTAGTAGTAGTAACCTGTAAGATTAGCCTGTATTATGCAGGTATTATTCACCAGTCGTGATTATGTAACACTATTAGCAACTGATTATGATGTAATAGTATTACTGTAGAATACATACAGTCTGTAGGTATGTATTGAGAATAGGCTTTACATTATGTGTTGAATTTTGTGAATTTTGACATTTATTTGAAAGTAAGGTAGCCAGTAGAATGAATATCCTTATGTTAGCTTTATCATAATAAGCCGTCTACAGTTACACATAATAATACATCATCATCATATGTTATTCATGTTCATATAGAATATGATATGTCTGTATTTCATTTATTTTATAATGTATAACATTAGAATTAGTGTATACAAGTTTAAAATTAAATAACTATAATATAGATATGGGTGAACTATACCTTACCGATTCTACTACAATGCTAATATATATGTAACTAGGCCATTGTCATAATTACATAATACAGAGCAAAGCACTTGGCTATATATAATCAACTATTTATATTACATTTAATGTGCATTAATACCATTCTGATGTACACACACACACACACATCTGTTAATAGATTAATGAGTGAATTTCTTATCTTGGTTGTGTATTCTATTGTTTACCTTACTGTTTGCATTAGCCAGTGCATTTCTACTGGTACAGGTAGTATTTCTATTTATAGAATGAGCTGGTCAGAACAAAGGAATTTAAGTAAACAATGGTCAACTCATATTATAGATAATATGCCTCATGTTAAACTCACCATAAACTATATTAATGTGTGTATATTATGATTATAAATATAGTGCTTTTTTCCTAATAAATTATGTTTTTTAATGTATAATATTTAATTAATAATATTTTAATTATATTTTATTATATATTTATAGTTTTATAATTATATTTTTTGTATTATCTTTTATATTTAAATATTGCTAAAATTGTATATATCATCAATATTTGTATTTATTTGTAATAACCTTTCTTCTAAGGTGATACTGACTTGATTCCATGACCTAGCCATAGTCTATTGGATCTATCTAATTCACTGTAGATAGAGTTTGTTATCCATATCAGTGATACACACACACACACACGTGTTCCTCTAATACAGTGATCTCCTACCTGAAGGCACCCCTCTTCTAGCCTGCCTCTTATTAATGTTGCGCACCACTCTCCTTACAGCTCGGGGGCTTGATTCTCTTTGCTATTGGCATCTGGATCAAGTGTGATGCTACGGTTATCAATAATCTGGATGTGATCAATGTGCAACAGGTTATCATCATTAGCATCGCTGATACCCACACAAGAAACATATACTTTATGTAGACGGATTAATCATGAATTTATGTATATACTTGGAGTTTATAAATAATAGTATTAAATTATAGATATAATGAGTATAGGTGTGTTAGTACATTTGTAAAAGTGATTTTTCTCCTGTAAGTGCCTATAAGAATTGAACTAGTGCTTAAGTGAACTGTTAATGTGATTCACTGTGTATAACCTACTAAATACCCTGTGGTATGAACAGTATTATTATGTAAGACGCTATCACTTGCAGGCGAAACCTCTATTGAACTATGCGTCTACCATCTTCATTATTGTCGGTATCGTTACGTTCATTGTCGCTATTATCGGATTGTTTGGAGCCCTACGAGAGCATCAGGGACTACTATTCCTCGTTTGTACAACCCCATCAACCCCATTAACCCCGCCCCCTTCACCTCACTCGGTTACATGTGTTACAGTTTGCTGTTCTGGTGATGTTTGTGATTGTCGTGGAGTGTGGGGCAGCTGTTCTTACCCTGTTCTTCAGAGTGCAGGTTTGTGTTCCAATACGCCTATCTATCTATCTATTATCAGATGTAGGCAATGTCAGGGACAAGTATAGAAACAATGCTGCTTATTGATATAATTATCCCAGTATTATCTATAATTAACCCTTAAAAGTTTCATTATAGATAAGAAAGATATATATATATATATATAATTAATAATTATCTTTACATTTTTATGCAATATAGTAATTTTATCTGTTTATGTGCATGTTATAAATTATGCTATTTATACATCTATCAGTATATTTATTTTGTTTCGTGTATAATACTGTCTATTTATAGCATATTTCTCATAAATCAAAGACGAATTTATTTTAATTATTGTATTCATTAAACTAGTGTTGTCTTATTGTTGATGAATTCTCACTTATTTAGATCATACTATTATATGATATTTCTAGTTAATATTGATATTATTATATGAATTTATTGTTATTCTAATATAATTGTCTAAGCAAATGTTTAACACTCTGTAATCTCTATTATAAAGATGGGCAGCAAGTTGTCGATGTCTATGCAGATGCAAACTCACTATCTCTATGGCTATAATCCAGTAAAGACTTCAGCATGGGATGTTATGCAATCTAATGTTGGTATCTCGACTACAACTCATTCTCTCATTGTATTACTATGTATATTACTACAACTTTACCAGATTAAATGTTGCGGAGGAAATACTTATAATGAATACTACCATAGTACCTGGTACAATATATCCCGCAAGGTTCTATTTGATTACATACACTATTATGTGTACTATATGTATCTAATTGTTTATAGCAAGATTTGATGAGGAATGGAACTAAATTCTATGTGCCAGCCTCTTGCTGCGTATCTAAGGAACTTGAGGAGTGGACGTTGTGCCAGAATGATGCTGCATCAAGAGCCCCTACCTCTGAATATCTATACACTAAGGTATATAGCGAAGGAGTGTGACACTCTGTGTTATGATTGGCTGATATGTGTTGTTATTACAGGGTTGCTATGGCTACTTGCTGCAGTGGTTCCATACTCATAGCACTATTCTCATCATTGTGGGCTTCATTACTGCTTTGATACAGGTTACACTCTATTCATTACTTTTAGCTAATATCTATGTATGTATATATATATATATATACAAAACTAGAATGTATTAGAAATATTATAATATTCCCAATCTTATATAACAATATATTCAATATGCACACTATACTGATATACTACACTATATATATTGATGAATTACAAAAATGAATTACTACCTAATATATATTGATATACCTGTATATTTAGGTTATGACATTCATGATGGCATGCTGTCTAAGAGGAGCAATTAAACAGTCAGCAAAGATTTAACTTTCTATTTATAGATTTACAACTATATATATATACTCTTGTTTAAATATTATTTCACTTTTACAATAAACTTTTGTATATAAATCACTGTTATTTATTTATGGAATCAACATATAATAGAAATCATGTTCTTAGATAGTGATTTCGCATTATTTGAATAAGTATCACAGTAACAATATCTCATAACAACATTTCATATAACAAAATCTCATATAATAAAATCATATATAACAAAATCTTATATAACAATATCTGATAGTATCATATTACAAGATATCAATATCAAATGATATGAATGATTACTTTTCGAGTACGTAATGTACAAGTAGTATTTTACCAACAAACCTAATAAATTAAACTATAAATTGTATAGAAAATAAATAATATGAACATGGTTTGGTGGTTATATAATGTTAGAAATATGCATGTATGTTAAAATTGAAAACATTATTATTAATTTATAAATATTAAGTTAAATAAAATAAAATAATTTATAACTCATCGTGTTTTTGTCCTTTGAACTCATCGAAGGTAAGCTTACCGTCCTTATTGGTATCTTGTCCGTTAAGAATATCATCTACAATCTTGTAATGTAAGTCGTCGTCGAGGCTTCCAACTTTAGTTGCTCTAGTAGATAGTCTGACATATACGGAAATCTATTGTGATGTATACATGCGTTAGTATCTATTGTGAGGTGTTAAGGTATAGATTTACATGTATATATTGTTAATTTCAGTTATGTACCTCTTCTCTGGTGATCACGTTGTCTTTATTTGCGTCCATGGCTTTGAACACGTTCTTGTTGGTTAGAACATCCATTGGGAGTTCATCTTCTATGTCAACCAGAATAATTTCGAATATTAAGGTAGCAAAAGGAGGAATCGTCTGCATAATAATAGATAGATATATAATAGTTTATTGAATATATTCCTATTTGATGTGTTACACTAAATAATGACGGGAATTAATACAAATAAGTTGTGATTTACACACCAAAAGTAAATAAAATAATAATAAAGACTACTTAGGGTGTTGAACAATTAAGTTGAATACAATCATCAAATATCTAGGAAAGAGGTATATGGTTGGATAGGCCATATAGGATTATATGCCCATTATATATCGTGAAGGATGGACGGTCTATGTGTGACATTGATTGAATACTAACGCCTGCTGCACCTTCAGATCCGTATCCGTAATGGTGAGGGATTGTTAGTCTTCTTTTCTCTCCAATACACATATCATTAAGACCCTTATCCCAACCAGTGATCACTTCTCCCATTCCTAATCCGAAACGGAAAGGTCTTTCCCTTTCATAACTATATTTACATGAGTATTGACAATATATGATTCAGATGTAGATTCTATAGTATATACTATATGTAGTATTAATACTGCTATAGCTATATGAGTATATACACTAGAATTCCTATGTTATATGCTTTATAATATATGTAGTATCAATACTACTATACCAATGTAGAATTTAATAGATATTAAAATTGAATATTAAATTAAATGTGTTTAAAATAGTAAATTAGTTACATATATAATATATAAATATGGTATGTATTCAAAATGGCCATAAACTAAAGACTAGAATGATCTCGCTATCAGAATTGTAGACTATTTGTCATAAGTAGGTATAATAGGTTATAGGCCTATATAATTTCTATTTTAAAATAAAATATGTTTGAAGAGATTTTATAAGTTCAATAATATTATATAAAGTATACTATAACTTAGTCTATAAGATATATGTTATATTATAAAGCGGTTATAACATGCTCTTGGTAATACGTTGATATCGAATGGATCCCTCCCAATAACATATATTGTACTTTTAGGTTTATATTAATTTTAAAAACCTATTGTAAATTTATGTGTGAGTGTGTGAATGCTGTACCTCATATAACACCGAGGTTATACGAGGTCTTGGTTAGGCCTAATATTAATGTAAATAAATTAATCTGTGAATATATTTATTTTAAATGCGGTTATTTTAAACGTAAATCATTAATAAGAGTATATTTATAATGCATATCAATATAAAACATATTGAGATATGATTAAAATAACCTTGAATCAAATTGTTTTCCAGTCTCTTTAAGAATACCGATGTAATTCACTTGGAGTTTATCCCCTCTCTTGCTCTTCTTGCCATTATAGCAATTATCGGTATGTCCAGAGATGATTTCTAACTTGAACTCATCATTTGGATCAGTGAATGCTGTAGTGAATACTATCAAAGTTACAGTAAGTGCGATAGTGCACAATATATAATTACTCATCATAATTATCAATCTGAACTATATGACAGTTGCCACGATGATATACTGAGATGGCGACGTAGCACCGTGTAATTTCATATTTATTATCATTGGGTTCAAAGATTATATATCCAATTAAATTACTAGTAGTTTAAAAACATCCTATGAAAATAAATCTATGATTATGCTTCGTAGCATTATTTTATGATTCAAATTCAAATTTTTAAATTCATATAAATATTTATTATATTTAAATATAAATTACCAATAGTATATTAATACAAGGTAAATATATTATAACTATGTTTATATTTCGTAATTAGTAAAACATATTTTAATAAATTATTAAATAATTACTATAAATTATTTAATTTATAATTATATTTATATCATTATCATAATGATAATTATCATTATGATAATCATATATTTTAATTTAATGTTAAATACAATTATTTATATTAATATTATTAATACATTTTAAGTATATTTACTATTAAGTATAATACTATTAGTATTTATCAATATTATATATATTGAATATATTATTATAATATATTCATATATAATAATTATATATTGAATATAATCATTATGACATTATAATAATCATTATTATAAACATTATTATAATCATTATAATAATGTCATTATAATAATGATTATTAATGATATTAACAAATATTTGTAATTGATAATTTAATCAAAATTTGTAAATTGGTAAATATATTCAATAGCAATTGTTACAATTATTGTAAAAATATTCTTATGTATTTTATTGTATCTGAGATGAAGATCTAAGAAACTTGCGACAAATTGTGTAGTAATTTTGGATGATTATGTAATGTTTAAAATGTAACCAATATTAATATAATTATTTAATTAATAAACGTCTATTATACAGTGTATAATGTATACACTAAGTGTAACAGTGTTACACTGTAACACTGTATAGGTTGATATATGGAATCATTAATAATTATTATAATTGTATAATTGATGTAGTACATTTATTTTATATTATCTTAACGCATAATATAAGAGATATACAATATATATTAATAATATTATACATTTAAAACTTTAACCTACGGGTATATACGCCGCAGGGTTGGCGGTTTTTTTGGTTTTTTTATAATTAAATGTTAAGATTATTAATTAGAAAATATTATATATACCTAAATCGATTATTAAATGTCTGTGCAAAACATACATATATTGAGTAAGTATAAAATATACACACTAATCAACACTAATGAATATTATGTATATATATTAATTATATATATATATATTATTAAATTTTCAATAATATATTATTAATATTAAATGTTAATAAAATTATTTTATTAAAATATATTTATTATAAAAATAAAGTAAAATATAATAAAAAAAATTGTTACAAATTGTAACAATATAATAATTTAAAAAATAATAATAATAATAATTAGATGATTTCTAATAGAAATATAATCAATTTAATTCTCGAAATAAAAAAACAAGTTTTGCAGCCTTATCATTGCATAATCGATTCCTTATATTTGACCGCTTTTAATGTTAAAAAAACCATTAATTAAAATTAAACCAAAATTAATCTATGTAATAATAATGACAATTACCATAGAAATAATTTAGTATATTATAAGAACTATTTAAAATAATGTTAATTACTATAATAGAGTTAATCTTTAACATTATGATTATCTCAGAATATTAATTTTTCGCATAGAAATTGATAAATTTATGTAAAAAAAAATCCTACCTAATTACATTGAAAACAATAACCTGTATATCTTCTTACATATTATACGACGACGATGATAATATAAGTATATGCTTAATTACATTTAACATAACTATTAGTATGATTATGTGTGGTATCATTACAACTCGTATCTTACATCACGACGCCGTTCATAAGTTGTTATTGAAGATCTATTTCGATTAATCGTATTTTAAATTACGCAATACCGTATGACGTCAAATCGGATTGTAATATCACGTCATTTATTGAATTTTTTAGATAGGTTACTCGCGTATCTATATTTGTAAAGAAATAATATTTTATATAACTATAATTTGTTTAATATTTCATTTAATAAAATGAATGTATTGCTTAAAGTTATCACAAATTACTTTGCTAGTGGTTCTAGGTTAATTCACTTTCATGATATATAAAATAAAATATATATATATATTATATATAATATATATATATATTATTTTCATATTTACCCATCTAATCAATTACAAATATTGATCAAATTCAGTATATTGGTAAACTCCGATACTATACACATGTATTAATAATTGTATTACTATAAATAATGGTATTCAACTATAACTTAAATCTTCCCAGATTACTTTTTTATTCGTATCTTATTACTACGATGCCTAGCTAGATCATTCTAGATTACCTGTATTTGTATGTGTAGTTGTATTGTTACTGTTATTTTATATTTGTATTTATATTTTAACAAAACTACATAAATATTTGTATTTGATTGTTTGGGAAACAATTATAAATAGAAATTTCTATTTCTATTTGTATTTGATAAATATATTTCATCCCATCACTGCATATATATATATATATAAATATATATTATGTCTCTTATAATCACAATTTCTCTAATATGAACTTAGGCATATATATATATATATATATATATAGTTATTTATAATTGACAAAACAATAAATATTACTTTGATATCCTAGCCTAACTATTATGAACATTTTAATAACTGATATTATGTAGCAAACTCTTCTAAAATCATACTATATTATAGTTTACTATATAATTATATTCACAGACTTATGTACCACTACCAAAGATTTTCCGAAGGAAAGATATAACACTTACCCGAAATCGTGTAATTCGAATTTGTATACAAAATACCCTGGTGCCACCTATAGCGGGTTACTTTTAGGAACTATGCGTTGTTTATAATGTAAATTCGTATTTAACTATACACTTTTAAAATGTTAAATAATATGCTTTAAATTAATATTTATATGATGAAAACTAAGTGTTCATTACTAATATATAACAAACAAATATGATATGTATGTTTTAAATGCTATAAGTATATATTTAGTGAGTAAAAGCTAATTTATATTGCTGGTAATTTAATAGAGCAATGAAAACATTGGTGTATGCAAACAGAGCCGAACCTAAATCTGTTTCAGTGATTTCGATACTACTGCTAGCAGCGGTTGGGGCTATTACTAAATTACGTTGCATGCATAGGGAGTGTTATATCTTTGCTTCGCAAAATCTTTGCCACTACTACAATGTTAAGTTTAACAATTTACTGGTGATATTTTACGCGAATTCAAGCCACGTATGGACCAATAAAATAGGTCTTAAACTACCATTACCACTATTACTATTATTACTACACCAACTACTACTACTACTACTACTACTACTACTACTACTACTACTACTACTACTACTACTACTACTACTACTACTACTACTACTACTACTACTACTACTACTACTACTACTACCACTACTACTACTACTACTACTACTACTACTACTACTACTACTACTACTACTACTACTACTACCACTACTACTACTACTACTACTACTACTACTACTACTACTACTACTACTACTACTACTACTACTACTACTACTACTACTACTACTACTACTACTACTACTACTACTACTACTACTACTACTACTACTACTACTACTACTACTACTACTACTACTACTACTACTACTACTACTACTACTACTACTACTACTACTACTACTACTACTACTACTACTACTACTACTACTACTACTACTACTACTACTACTACTACTACTACTACTACTACTACTACTACTACTACTACTACTACTACTACTACTACTACTACTACTACTACTACTACTACTACTACTACTACTACTACTACTACTACTACTACTACTACTACTACTACTACTACTACTACTACTACTACTACTACTACTACTACTACTACTACTACTACTACTACTACTACTACTACTACTACTACTACTACTACTACTACTACTACTACTACTACTACTACTACTACTACTACTACTACTACTACTACTACTACTACTACTACTACTACTACTACTACTACTACTACTACTACTACTACTACTACTACTACTACTACTACTACTACTACTACTACTACTACTACTACTACTACTACTACTACTACTACTACTACTACTACTACTACTACTACTACTACTACTACTACTACTACTACTACTACTACTACTACTACTACTACTACTACTACTACTACTACTACTACTACTACTACTACTACTACTACTACTACTACTACTACTACTACTACTACTACTACTACTACTACTACTACTACCACTACCACAACCACAACCACTACCACTACTATTGATTGTGGACTATACATCAACAATATACATCAACAACAATATACATGCATACATTGTTAGCCTACACACACACACACACACTGTCTAGACATACATAGGTTATATGATAACTGTCAACAACAACAACAGCACTGTTGTTCAGTGTGTCACATGGGTTCAGAGTTCACTGCTGTGTACTTTGTATACTTATGTACACAATGTGTACTACACACATACACACACACACACACACACACACATGCACACATGCACTTAGCATTGTTCAGTGGTGTGGGTGATAACTTATCACTGATAAGGACAGCTTACAATATTCTCTAATAGTCTTAGGCCTTTATAGTCAGCCATTCTGTGCGGTGTTGTGTACAGTGCACCATTGATGTGCCACCGACCTTGATATAACGCCAACTTTATATACTGCCAACTTAATAAACCATCCATTGATATACCGCCAACCTTGATATACTACTCAAATAGTCCTGAGCTGGCAGTAAATAGAGGGAGAATTATATATATATATATATATATATATTATATATATATAATATATATAATAATAATAATAATAATATTTATTAGAAGAATTTTAATAATAATTTTTTTTTCTTTTGATTTATAATAATATTTATATAATATTTTCTTCTAATGTACATAGTGTGTACTAGTTGGCATAGTAGGCGAATAATAGCCTATCAAAACAGCGGCGGCGGGTATTTCTGTTGATGTCAGCTGATGTCCGCGCCGTAATGCGATGAAACCACTCAACCGTGATACGTGTCATGTGACCTTCACTAACTCTAGAAACGCTGTACGCAGTCCGATTTACACTCTTTGTGTGTAACAATACCATATCATTAATACTACATTACTATTAGTAGTAGTCGAAAGGGTACGTTATTTAGTAGAATATTATCTCATTCCGCGCAGTAGGTTAGATCTAGGTATGCATTCGTTACATCAGCGATAGAGGTATGGTATCAGCACCGTACATCAGCAATAGAGGTATGATATCAGCACCGTACATCTGTGTACACTACCGCTAGCAGATTATATCTCATAGCTACAGGCATAGTGTTGCTCGTATTCATACCTAGACGGCATGTCTGTATCAGACTTGCATAGAGGTTTTGTATTGTAACCTGGTACACACGTGTGTGTGTGTGTGTGTGTGTGTGTGTGTGTGTGTGTGTGTGTGTGGTAGTGTGTCTTGTGTAGGTATATAGGGATAGTATCATAGCATACCATGATACATGTGCTAGCATATACCATAACACCTGTAATAGCACATTCCACAATCATCAATATAAAAAGTAGATAAGCAATCATGTGCATAGTGTACGTTGAGATAGAGGGCGCTGCAGTCACTCTCATACATCTATGTTTACTTATAATATAATATACATTTTATATTGATCATTATTATCAAGTTTAGCGTACTATTTTACTAAAAATAATATTTATATATATATATATATATATATATTTAATATAAAATATCAACATTCCTAATAATTTATTGGTTTTTTGTATATATTTAAATTGAAGATATCACACTATTTTATTTACATATGCTGTATATATATATATATATATATATATATATATATATATATATATATATATATATATATATAGATAGATATAGAGAGAATTTATTTTATTTATACTGATAAAAATCACACTTTCAATTGACCTATATAATATGACTAATCAAAAGCACAGATGCCATTTCGTTAATTTATCGAGAACAGTACAATTCGCTTATCTATATCGTACAGGCAGTGCATGCGTGCACACGTGCTTATCCGCGTTATTAGTATTCACACTACCACGCGCATTAGTGCACACACATCACCTGTTATTAACGACGTTAATAATATCTCAATTTGTATTCAAATTCTTTATAAAATATTCTATTTAATTAATAATTAAATATATATATATATTATTACATATATTTTATATCATCTCAATTTATTACAGCATAGTACAAACAAATATTCTGCGAACCAAAGATATAACCCTGCTGCCTACCTACCGAGCGTAAGTAAAAGCGCACCCCTACCCCTACTAGCGGTAGTATCTCCACTGAAATAGATTTAGGTGTCACGCAGTTGATATACAATAATATTTTCAATGTTCTTAATAGAATTAAGTGTAATATAAGTTAGCTTTTACTCGCCTCATAGATATGTATAAGATTTAATCCAACATATTCTATTGCTTTGTTATAGGTAACGAACACTTTTATCCGTAATAATTTATAACTTTTTTGTTTACCTTTTTAAATAGTATATACTATAAACCTATATAGGTAATTGATAATTATTAATAGTTAATTTGATATAAATTTACATTATAAATAACACATTTTTTCGAAATAACGACATGGCGTTATTAATTATTTACGTACATAATTGAATTACATGATTTTGAATATGTGTTATATATTTCCATTGAAACATATTTGGTAGCTTGTATAACATTGTGAATATAATTAATAATAAATATGCACTATTCTATTTATTTATATAATATTTTGATATAATTCATTAGCATTACGATTAGCATACTTATCATACTAATAATGAGGTAATTAATCGTTATGTAACAATAGAAGGACATCTGCGTACTAAGGAAGAGATGTACAGAGGATAATAGGTTGGCCAGCTAGAGGTCAACAGAGGTCAACGCTAACAATGGAGGGCATCCTCCTGAAATGGACTAATTATTACAATGGTACGTGTGCATACACTACTACGTTATTCCACGCCTATTGTGCGCATTAAGTGTACATAAATAGGCTACTTCGTTATTCTATGATTATTGTGCGCATTAATACGTGTTGATATATGTAAATACATTAATATGATAATGCGTTATACTTCATTATTTTAATTTCTCTATACGATAATATTTCATTCCATTATAATTATCATAGTGCTTTTTTTGAGAAGCCATATGGATTATTAGTAATAATTTACCGCACACATATAGAATGCTTAGAACTGTTCACCCACTACACAGTACTATATCATATAGTCTATGATATAGTCTATATCATACCTGATGATACCTATTACATCATATCTACCTATGACATCATACCACAACCTATTACATCATACCACAACCTATTACATCATACCACAACCTATTACATAACAGGCTGGCAGCCGAGGTGGTTTGTGCTAGACGATGGCATTCTGTCGTATTACAAGAGCGAACAGGAAGTCAGCAATGGGTGTAAGGGCTCCATTAATATGTCTGTCTGTAACGTATCAGGTATTACAAACTCATTATTACCACCCCATGATACTAGCCCCATACTACCCACATATCACCCCCATCCAGCATTCATACTACCCCCCATATTACCCCTATCCAGCATTCATACTTCCCATATATTACCCCTATCCAGCATTCATACCTCCCCCCATATTACAACCTTACCACCCTCATACTACCCCCCCCCCCATACCAGACTCGTACAACCCCCCCCACCCCCTAACGATTACATACCCCCCTCCACTACCACCTTCAGTACATCAGACAGATCCCTGCAGACTAGACCTAGTGATACCTTCTGAAGCTCATTTCTATGTAAAGGTAGGCCTCCACCACCCCCACCCCCCGTAACTAACGACAACAATGCCCATAGTACTCTCCCTCTACTAGAGAGAGAGAACTGTAGCTAGATATGTGTGGATTATATACTGCTCCTATCACCAGAGTTGGCAAAGCCCCACCTATCCAAGAAATATTTGTGAGTTTTTTCGGGGTTTTCTATGGTTTTTAGGATTTTTCAGGGGTTTTTCTTAAATTTATATAAAAAAATATATAAATTATTTGTACAGTTCAACCATTTATTATAAATAAATTTGTTAGGCATACTATTTTTCTATATCATCAATTTCCTACAATAAATGTATTATAAACAAGTTATATAATTATATATAATAACAATTTTTGATAATTATTTCAGTAATTCGTTTCTATATAATATACTTGTAATATAATTTCTATTTATAAATATATGTAATATATGTAAATAACTGTATTCATATTCATATTTGCTCTGATAGTACTAACAAGTGTAGACTATATCATAAGAGAGAATATATCATGAGACTATATCATTTCCCAATTGAATTCACAATCTATATGCCTTACAATATATTATCATAATTATTTTTAATTATTATTATAATTATTATTTATTATAATAAATAATTATAATTATAATTATTATATTAATTAATACTATTAAGTTACTTAATTTGAGTATATATATTAATAATAATAATAATAATAATTAATAATATTGATTTTATGTATTATCACTCTATTTTTTATAATTATTTAAATTATTATTAATAATTAGGTATAATAATAACAATGTATTATTAATATTCATAAGTTGATATATATATATATATATCATAGTATAATAATATTTATTATTATTACCTTGTAAATAAAAATGTTTTATATTTTCCATTAATAATAGTAATCTATTTCAAACTAAAACCCCGAAACAATAATGAACATAACATCAAACCCCCCCCCCCCCCCCCGTAACCCTAATCTCTGCCAACCCTCCCCATCACTTCACCCCCGCAGGCCAACTCTCCCCATCACTTACACACCCGCAGGCCAACTCTCCCCATCACTTACACACCCGCAGGCCAACTCTCCCCATCACTTACACACCCCCATCACTTACACACCCCCTAGGCCAACTCTCCGAGTGACCGACAGCAATGGCTAGTATCGCTGGGAACCTGTAAAGCTACACACGACGACAACACCATTGTGTCCATCGTTAAGAGAAGGTCGTCGTCCCTGTCTAAAGGTCACACCCTCGCCCTAGCGTTACTATATATATAGTGTGTGTGTGTGTGTGCTATGCAGTGTATAAGGAGTGTATCTAAGGTTGCGTTCACACTGCACGCTACCCAGTCTGGGTAATAACATGTTCTCTCGCTGGGCACATTAACCACTCCCAGTTATACACACGTATATGATAATGCTATAATTTAAACATAAATAATGACCTATTATCTCGTATTATTACCGATGACCTATATAACTATAGTCATTCGTTAAGTAATATCTGGTTAGATTATTTATCTAGTGAAAGCGATCTATATGTACCCAGATATATTACCCAGTTCAGGTATATATTCATCGCATTCACACGCTGCATTGGGTACCCAGACTGGCTGCCAGTTTTGTTACTCACACTGGGTATATGTAAATATGTTTACCCAGTGTGGGTACAAATATACCAATATAGAGCCACATCTGTTGTGGGACAACCCCCCGCAATGTACCTAAATATTATATATTATCATGGTATTCAATAACTTCAATAAGAAAGTCATCAAACCGTACATTATTGATTACAATTATATAATACAATTATACAATATATATCATTATATGTATTAATATATTATTTTATTATCTAATAGAAATATATTACTTTGTAGTAATTTTCTATCTTTTTATTATATTGCTACTAATAAATAAAACTAATAAATAATGTGTACTTAACCACCGCAACCACCACTAACCACCACTACCACTAACCACCACCACTAACCACCACCACTAACCACCACCACTAACCACCACCACTAACCACCACCACTAACCACCACCACTAACCACCACCACTAACCACCACCACTAACCACCACCACTAACCACCACCACTAACCACCACCACTAACCACCACCACTAACCACCACCACTAACCACCACCACCACTAACCACCACCACTAACCACCACCACCACTAACCACCACCACTAACCACCACCACTAACCACCACCACCACTAACCACCACCACTAACCACCACCACTAACCACCACCACTAACCACCACCACTAACCACCACCACTAACCACCACCACTAACCACCACCACTAACCACCACCACTAACCACCACCACTAACCACCACCACTAACCACCACCACTAACCACCACCACTAACCACCACCACTAACCACCACCACCACTAACCACCACCACTAACCACCACCACTAACCACCACCACTAACCACCACCACTAACCACCACTAGTGTACAAGTCATCAAGGTTGTACACACACTGTACAATGGTCATGTTGGGTTAATGCACTAGCATGCATATACGTTAATTGGTTTACAATATTGTATTGAAATATCATTGAATAGAATACATTTTCATACATATCAGTTATAAAGAAATTATTATAAAGAAATATATTATATAAATAACAGTTAAAAATATAGAATGCTATATTGCATATGTATTACATGTGATTATATATGCATTTGCACTGCTATTATAGACGCTTTAAGCGCTATGCTTTAGTTAGATATGCCTAAATGACATTCAACAATGCAGGGTTAGGGTGTGATATTTGTATCGGGACCATAGTACAGTTGGATGTACACCACAGTAGCTTATACAGGCGGACAGTTATTATTTATGTTTATATATATTCAAAATTTAAAAATGTACGTCTCGTTAAATTGCCATCCGATATTATAACGGATACATTGATACTTAATGTTGAGATGATTAATCTCGACAATAGACACACCTATAGACGTGAAGTTATCTAGTGTGGTGTGGGTAGTTATTCAGACCAACTGGCTCAGGGCTAGCTAGAGGCTGGTTACTATAAGGCCACTTTGACAGCCAGTTGATACAACTATAGGTTATCTGCTACACACACCTGCCATCTGTATTATCTCTATCTAGCCACTGTCCCACACACACTCTCACTATCACACACACACACACACTCACACGTACACACTCACACTCACACGCACACACACAGATTCCGACCTGCTGAGACAGAAGAAATCAGAACTTCGACTGTACTCTGACCTACTTATGCAGCAAGTCTATTCGCTGAAGACTATTGGCACTTCCTGCCAGAACTGCGAACATCTGGACACCACCAACGAGGTAAGGGGTGGGGATGAGGAGGGGGTGGGGGGTGGGTAGGACAGAGGAGGGGGTGGGGATGAGGAGGGGGTGTGGGTAGGACAGAGGAGGGGGTGGGGATGAGGAGGGGGGTGGGGATGAGGAGGGGGTTGGGACAGGGAGGTGGTAGGGCAGAGGAGGGGACGAGGAGAGGGGGTGGGGGGAAGAGATGATAACAGATATATAAGAGTACATTCGAAGGTTACATTAGAGCGATTTGGTTATAGTCGAAAAACTTCATCTAAGTTCTTGGATGGGATGATAGGTGTCCAGCAAAACAGTTGTCTAAACAATATAGACCCAGGGTATCAACACATACTAATGCAGTGCTATATTGCAATGTCACCAATTCTCATATGATACATAGGATGTATTCAAATACTATCAAAATCTACTTCTCTCTGGAAGTATCTGAAGTATCGGAAATTATTTAAAAGTTTAATGAATATTAATTTTGATTTATTAATTTTTAGTTTAATATACTTTTTAATTTAATAGTGTGTTATTTATGTTTTTGATATTGATTATATATATATATATATATTTAGTTATATAATGGATAATATACATTTACATTTACATTTACAACTCTTTTATATAATTAATTCTAGATAGTTAAAAATCCCATACCAATATATAAACTACAGTGTGTGAGTGCATATAGTAACTTCTATTATAGATGGTACAGGTTAACATAATACAATTGTATTATTATCACTTTATTATAATAATCATTAGATCCATCATAATCATGTACACACTGTGTTAATTAGCATGTTTAACATGATTGTCAGCAGACCTACATGTGCTGGTCATGCATTGTTTACCTTGGTTACCTGCTTTAGTTTATTATTCATGAACTAGCATATTAATAGTAGTAGTAGCGGTAGCGGTAGTGGTAGTGGTAGTGGTAATGGTAATGGTAGTGGTGGTGGTAGTGGTAGTGGTAGCGGTAGCAGTAGTGGTAGTGGTAACGGTAGCAGTAGTGGTAGTGGTAGTGGTAATGGTAGTGGTAGTGGTAGTGGTGGTTGTAGCGGTAGCGGTAGTGGTAGTGGTAATGGTAGTGGTGGTGGTAGTGGTAGCGGTAGCGGTAGTGGTAGTAGTAGTGGTGGTGGTTATAGCGGTGACAAATGAAGTATCAGTATACTATAGTAGTAGAATTAGTAATAGTCAGGGGTGGGGTCAAATAAACTTTATCAAATACAAATAATTTACCTTAAGGGGGGACGCGGTTGATACATGGTTTACATACAATGGTTTTTTTCGAAAAAAAATTTAATTTCAAATTTTTTATTAATGTAAAATTTACTTCACATATTATCTTTTATGTGGTGTTTAAATTAAGTTCATTACATTATTCATTTTGTTCATATTATATTATTTGTACCTGTATATTCATATTGTTTATATTCATATATTATATTTGAAACTTGATATACTCAGAATAATTATTTGTGACCTAATACCCATTAATCATGCTGACATAACTGGTATTAACTTTTGTACAATTGAATATTTTTTCTTCATTTTTTCAATATAACTAGATAAAACCTGTAAGATTGTAGATATTTATCAAAATTAAAAAATATTTATTTAAAAAATTTTAATTAGCAATTTAGTTGGAAAATTTTTTATCAAATATTTCAATTATTTTTTTTAGAAACATATAACAAAGATGTGTAAACATCTATAAATTTCAACATATACTATAAAAATATGGAATATTATTAATAGATTAAAAAAAAATAAAAAAGTGAATATTTTTTGAGTAAATAGATTTCTAAAAATAGCATTTATTCGTATCTTTACATGTAAACCAAACGATGGTATCGCGTCCCCTTAAAGAATCAAATAGAAATATTTATTAAATTTCTTATACAAATACATTTTATCAAATAGAAATACAAACATTAAATATTAAATTAGATTTTTATTACACCTTATATATATTAGCATATAATTAATTGAAATCTATTTAAAATATATTTAATTTCTAAAGAAAATCAATAAAATAAAACTATAAATAATAGATTGGTTGCTTGGGATATTATATATAAGTTTTAATTTATAACACCTATATATTTTCTAGGTTTAGATTGATCTAGTACTCGCAACACACTCCATAACATACACCCTTGAATGTAAAGCCCTAACTATGATTAGGGGAAGTGATTGAACTTAAAAATATAAATATGCCTGAGAATAAATAGTCCATAATAAAATATATGTTAAAATAAATCAAAAGTATAAAGTATATAAAGGACATAAATCCTTGATTATAGTATATCGTGTATATGTATATATGTATATATTATAAGTAAATACGATATCAATATAGTTCCTTACAGCCTGTTTAATGTCAAGTAGAAACAATATATAATATGTGTATAATAATATACCGCAACGATAAGAAAACTGTCATAATAATTGTCTTACGTACATAGGAGTTTTATATAGTTTCTGAAAGACTATTTAATTACAAGTAGAACCAATATTATATGTGTATAATAAAATAACACAATGATACGTAAATTGACGACTCGGCCAATTTATATTTAATAATAATGTAAATAGTTATGATTTAATTATAAAGGAAATTAGAATATATAGACAAATACTGATATTCATTTTTAATTTCTATTATAATTCGTAATACAACAACTTACCTATACTGGTGTTATCTTATTTATTTTAGAAAAATACTTAAGTTATTTACTCTAATAATTACTATAATAATTTACGTATCTATTTTATATTATTATACTCATATACTATATTGCTTCTACTTTAAATGTAATGGTCTTTCAGAAACTATATAAAACTCATATGTACTCTTAATATTCACATTATAATTAAGTAATTTCAAACTTAATATTTATAATATTTTCGAAAATTAATTTTAGGAAAATAACGTATAGGTCCATTACTTTAATAATGAAAGTATCGTTATGTTATATACATATAATATATTGGTTCTACTTGAAATTAAACAGTCTTTCAGAAACTATATAAAACTCATATGTACGTACAATATTCGTATTACAATTAAATAAATTCTAATTTTGAATAAATTAAAAACTAAAATTTATAGAACAAATTAATTTATAAGACAATTATTATAACAGTTTTCTTATCGTTGCGGTATATTATTATACAAATATTATATATTGTTTCTACTTGACATTAAACAGTCTTTAAGGAACTATATTGATATCGTATGTATTTATAATATATACATATATATTAGCATATTCATATATACACGATATACTATAATCAAGTTATTATGTCCGTTCTATAATTTCCATTCATAAGTTTGAATTCATATATGAATCATAATTACGTAACAAATTAATACGCATACATAATTTGCGCCAGCAGAAATTGCGTATGTTATTGTATGTTATTGTATTGCGGGCACTAGATCGATCTATACCCATTTTCTATATAGAATATAAATTTAAATTCATAAATTTACTTATAATTATTCATAAAATTCTTTGAAAATGATTGTTATATTATATAATTTTTGTTATTTAAATAAATATTATTATAAGTATTCTTTAATATAATATTAATAATATATTAATAATAATATTAATATAAATCGTGAATTTGGTGTTACTTTTTTTATTCTTATATCTCTTACACCCCCCCCCCCCTGATATCTCATACATATATCTTCCCTACTCTAGCTATATCCCTCTTTCATCCCTCCTCCCCGCCTACATTACCCCCCCCCCCACCCCAGAAACTAGACGATGCCACTAAACTCCTCTCGGTGACATGTGACACTTTCATCAGGACACTCGACGAATGCATTATCGCCGTCTCTGACATACATTCCACACACAACGTAAGTAAACACAGGTCAGTGTGTGTGTGTGATAAGTTTCTCATTGGTCCTTAGTAAAAGAAGCGTTGAGCGTCTTTGAGCGATTTATAATTATGGTGGTTTAATTGTCTATTTCGATTCCCATGAAATTTTTCAATATTTATTAATACTCCAAAACAATAATTGTACATGTTTTCTTAACTTTACCTACAAGCATATCATATGTTACATATTACAACGTCTCACGTATTATTTACTATTTATACTACTTTAAGGGCACCCGGCACTCGTGATTCAGTTACATGTAAAAGATACGAAAAAGGACTACTTTTTAAAACTTAAATCACTTAGTAATATTTATTAAAATTATTTAATTTTTTTTTATTATTATAGTAATTAATCTGATGCTTGTAGTAGACATGTTTTTTTTTAATTTTCTATATGGTATACATATAATTTTAGACGACCAAAAAAAAATTAACAAAAATCTAAAAAATATGACTAATATGTTATTTTTTATATAATTAGATACAAATATCAAATCTAAAATAAGATTAATAAATTAAAGAATAGTTTAACTTTAATACATTTTATAAGTATAATTAAAAATTATTTTAAATATTAAATTAGATATTATATATGCTTTAAAGAATAGTTTAACTTTAATACATTTTATAAGTATAATTAAAAATTATTTTAAATATTAAATTAGATATTATATATGCTTTAATTTTTATAACACTTCATAATTAAAAGATTTAATTATCTTATCAATGCTTATAAACATTCAATAGTCAACATTTCATATGTGAATTTATCAATAATTATTTTAAAAATCACTAAGGGGATATCGCCATGGGACGGCCATTTTGTTGAATTTACATATATATAGAGAAACGCATTGCCTCCGTTTATTGAGTGTTTCTAAAAAAAATTCATTGAATTTAAAAATTGTTTTTTTTTGTTACATAAAAAGACCATTCATATCTATAATCCTAGAAACAACAAAATTAAAAAATATATATTATAACAATAAACATCATTTTTTTTTCCACCAATTTTATTCAATACATAATAATTATATTTTTGAAAATGGCTATATGACTCTCTGGAATTATACATACATATAGTATTTATATATAGCAAAATTAATTAGGTAGATCGCTTCAGTACTTTTATCTAGACACTCATTTATATACGGAAAATAAAATTATTCCGAATAAAACGAATTTGAAGTCTATAAAAACAATAAATAAATTCTATAAAATTCAATAAATAAATTATAAAGTAATACATTCAGCTAATATAAAATCAATATTATAAATTTATAATTTTATGTTTTCTTATCTATATAAATATATATTACCATAAAAATATAAATTTTATTTTTATAAATTTATTTATATTATATGTTATATAATAAAATAATTGCAATAGTATATAAGTGTTATTTTTTTTATATCAGAGTAATAAAATTATACATTCATCTAATATAAAATCAATATTATAAATTAATAGTTTTATGTTTTATCTATATATAAATGTTATGTTTATAGAATTGATATATATTATAAAATATATATTTACTTTTCATATTTTGCAAGTTTATAGACTTTGTTTGTATGTGTCATAATAATTGATATATATGTATATAATTACAATAAATAAATAGTAAATATACAAAAATAATAAATCAAAATAAGCTATAAATATATGCAAATATAAATGGTAATAAATATATATATATAATATATAAATGAATAAATAAATGTAATGAAAAAATCCGGACGAAATTATAAATTTAATATAAATAACTAATAAACCAAATATAAAATTCTAATAATATTCTAATATATTATTATAATATACATACATATAATGAATTACTAGTAACTTGTAAATATCGATTACTATAAACGAAAATAATATGTATGTAAATGTTAATAATCGAGTATAAAAGTGAATAAGAAAACGTAAAAACCAAACTTACAATGGAAAATTTATAAAATTATAGCGTCTTTTTATATAGCCTGTGGTAGGTTTACAATATCACATGATATCATATATATATATATACCAATGACTGTATAAATCAAATAAATATAAAAAATCCAGTTTTAAAATTTTTGAAATCATGATTATATTGGATACACATTTAATAATAATTTATATTAGTTATAAATGTAGATTTCAAAATAAATAATTTATTTAAAATGGCATGCTATAAAAGATGCTTTTATGCTAAACTGAGTTTATAGATAATGTGTTCACAGTTACTAAATAACATATCAATCGATACAGTACATAAACACATTTTTTTCCGATGTTAACGAATTTATCCATTGCGATATTAATATATATATAAGGCTTCTATTAATTTATATTTTTTAAATGATTAAAAAAGTAGGATCAATTTATAATTAACGTATACACACTTATACAAGTGCAAGATTTTTAATACCTACAAAAAGCATATAAAGTTTCTAAAATGATTGAAAAAATATTTATTAAAAATCATCCTTAATAATCTTGTATTAGAAATATGCGATTAAACTAGACAGGTGAACCTATACCACTATACATAGGGTATAAATAGGGTATAATATGGAAGTACATTATTGAAGTTTAATGTTTTAAACCGGATATATTTTTAATAATCTAAGATTTTAAATAATTACTTTAGGCGATATATGTGATTTTTTAAATAAATATATTTTTTATTAAAAATGATATTATTTAAAAATCAGTAAATATAATATATTATCTTTAAAATCATATATAGCTTGACGAATAACAGTAAGTATAAGTGGCATAAATAGGCGTAATAACTGTTTAACAACAATACATTATAATTTATAAATTCAACTATATTATAATTTATTGTAGAATATTTATCATTTTTTTAAAAAACCTATATAATTTTAATATTTTATATTACTGCTTTTTATTTTTAAACTCAATTTTTAATCTTTGAAGCTCTATGACTTTTGATCTACTTGATCAATTTATATGAAACTTTCAAAACGCAATCATAATAAATATCTCATCATATATATAAACTATGACCTAAAAGTAAATCTTATATACTGTAAATTAATGGAAATTGTGTTATTTTAAAATTAGTGTTTTGTAGGTCTTATTCTAATATAATTATATAACTTAAAATAAATATATATATATATATATAATATAGATCTAAATGTTATTAATAAGAAAATGTAGTAAATCTCTGATTTATTACAGAAGGTATCATATTTTAGTAGAACAAAAATCTCCTATCTTTACCATGTCAATATTCATATGTTTCGCCGGCCCTAAGAAAACTTATATTTCCGATATAGTTTATTATAATTACTGCTAGAAAGTGTGAATGATAAACTTTACCCATATACTTATTATTGATATCAATATATTCAATTCTATATTAATAATTGATGTGTAATATTACTTTGTTTGTTTAAGTTCATAACGATGTAATGCGAGGCGGCACATTACTGTGCATAAACATATTATTATTATATATTATTATGTATTAAACAGTTATATGTTAAACATATTATTATCATATATAGTATTTTTTCTTTCAACTCTCTCGGTAAACATACATCATATATTATTATTTACGTATTCTTTTAGACAGTGTTTTTATATTAGTTCATATCGTTTCGATTACATATCAATAAACTATTTATTTATGAAGTTCTTTACCCATACAAATATAGCGTTACTATTTACATTTCACATCAATCGGGATATTACATTAGTATCGTCAATATCTAATGGCTGATAGTAATAATAATAATATTTATTAGAAGAATTTTAATAATTTTATTTTTCTGTTAATTATAATAATATTTATATGTTTTCTTCTAAAGGGTTTCAAGATAATATGCCTTTTTTGTGTTGTTGTTGTTGCCCATAGATCATCACATTAACGCACTAATCATAAGTGTATTCTAGGTTCATCTAAACGGGTCAAGTCCCACTACCAGTATTTCAGGAAATGTTTACTTATTGTTATTTTGATAGAAGGTGATTTTCTAGTAAGTTTTAGTGGGATACCCTTTTAAGTTACTATATTTCCGGCAAGTTGCCGCAAAATAAGAGATATCCCACTACAAATGTAGTTAATTTGCTAGTATATAACTTTCTAGCAAACATTTCTGGAAATACTGGTATTGGGATGTGACCCCTCCCCCCCCTTAATAGGTACTACTGTTCTACCGTAGTAAATACCATACTATAGAACTTTAACTACGATCACAAGTTAACATATAGGGCGATATATGTGGAATAGGCCCTTAATATAATCACGAAGAATTCCTTTATTTCAAACAAATCTACAAGTTATGAGATGAGAATATTCACACATATATTACTATTGACTGTATCCTACGCCTCACTTTGAAATCTATAAATAGCACATACACACATTAGTGTAGCCAATGATTCTAGTGAATATTCAGAACATGTGAATTATGTAGGCATTACGTGTATATTTAGTTGTTATGTTACGTGTACATTACAGTTATTAAGATCTCGTCTCTTTTGTTACAGTTATTATTAATCTTAATTAGTATCAAGTTATTATTATTATTCTAAATTATTATTGATTGATTGATAATTTATTTAAGCAAATACATAGTCGAAAATTTAATCGAAAGTATAAATATTTTCTAACGATAACATACATTATAGAAATAAACAAAGAATAATACGAAATTAAAACATTTTACAGTTTCCGTAAAAATAAATGAAAAATAACTATTTAGTTATTATTATTATTAATCTTAATTATTATTAAGTTATTATTAATCTTAATTATTATTAATCTTACAATTCACTGATGCACAATTTGTATACTAAAACCGTTTATAGTAAATAGTACATCCTCGAATGATTCGTTAAAAAGATAAACCAGTAGATACATTAATATATAAGTTATATGAATTGAACAATGTGGGCTAGTGACAAGTATTTACTATAGAAGTAGCTTCATTGCCTGCCGCTGTAGATGATATCATCATTAACAATGCTCGATGAGCTATCCTGTTACCCACCTCAGTAGATATATAGTAATCGTATACAACACATGAGAGAATGATACCACACTTAGTCAGGTGATAGTAGTGAAATAAAACTTATAAATACATGTTTATAATTATTCTTAATTTGACCTAATCCTATGTCTATTATCTAGCACATATTAGATATATTTATTTTAAAATTGCTCAATATATCTGAATACTTTTCATAATGTATTTAAGTAAAATAAATATCATAACTACCAAGAAAATTTGTGCATAAAAGTTTAATATAATAACTAATTTATATAAATTTATCGCCAAAAGGTTTGATCGAAACTTATTTGTACATACTTTATATAACATACTATATTGAATCATTGTATATGATCAATCCTATTATAAAACCTTAAGGATAATATGTGCGACCTCTTAAAGTTAGAACAAAAATTTGTTTCACATTTTTTTATATGATATTATTCAAATACCAAATATTAAAACTGTATAAAAATCATGTTTTTACGTAAAATATTACTATAAAATAACCACTTTTAAAATATATAATTTAATTTAATGAATATAATGTCATTTTTAGAATTTTAAAAGCACAAATAAATAGTATTATATATATATTTAAATAATCAGCATTCACGTGTGTCAATTTATTCATAATAACACAATGTGATAAGTTATCATCTGTTTATATATAATATATAAATTTGAAATATATAATTTCATAAATTTTTCATTATTTTATATTTAGAATCTTTTATTTATTTACTCAATTAATTATTTTTACCAATTTTATTCATTAAAATACTCATGTATCAACTCATTGAATAATGCTTTAAATTAGTTTTCAGATAATTTAATAATTAGTAATATTTAAAATATTCATAATTTTATCGTTTATTTTCAAAATAATAATAATTTATTAGTTAAATATAATTAAATTTTTTCTTTCATATTCTATTAAAATGTAATTATTATAGATCTGTATAATATCTGTCATTGTGTTAAATTATATTGAATAAATTAAAAATAAGTAAATTTTAAACTTTTAGTAGATCACTATGTTTTATATTTATCAAATCTATTTATAGAACAGAGGTCACACATACCCTTAACAAATGTAAAATTATATAGTACAAATGCCATTGTATACCTAAGTTAATGAATTTGTATAATATATATACTACTATCTCCTATCTCCTACAGGAAGTGATCAACGGCTCAGAAACAAACATTGTTCCCCCGTCATCGAGTCTGCACTCCCCTAGAATTAAAGTAGGCTAATGTGACGATACTAAGATCTACTCTGATACAGTATTACCACCACCACCATCACCACAACCATCACCACTACAACACTACCACCACCATCACTATTATAGTACATTGTCGTATACCATTATCATTAAACATGCGTAAAAGTCAACAATTATTGAAAATAAATATATATATATATATTGAAGTTTTTATTCAAAATTATCATACTTATATTCATAAATATATACACATTATATACAAAATACAGGAGTTATGATAAATATATATTTAAGTTTTTACTAAAATGATCATTCTCAAAATAAAGATATTCATAAATATATACATATTATATATATATATATATAAAGAATTATTGAAAATAAATATATATATATATATTGAAGTTTTTACTAAAATGATCATTCTCAAAATAAGAATATTCATAAATATATACATATTACACATATATATATACATATACAATGAATGGACGCCGGCGCGCTGTAGAGTATAGAGGTCACTCGTCCGGATCGGAGTCGACGCTATCGTCCCTGAGCAGGACGTACTCGCGACTACTGAAGCCGAACTTAATGAGGTCCTTCTCGAGCAGTTCCACGTACTTCTGTGCGTCGATGCGTTGCCCGTTAACGTAGGTTCCGTTGGCCGAGCCGAGATCGAGTAGGTACGGACGCACTCGGCGACCCATCACCCCGTTGGCCTTCTTGTAGGCGACCAGTCGATACTGTAGTACGGCGTGCTGTTTCGAGCACGACGGGTGGTCTACGGGGATATCGGAGATGCGTCGGTCTCGACCAATCAGATACGCCGACTGGCGGTGGATGTGCAGAATGGGCAGTTTCTCCTCGCCTTTGAACGCGTACAGTCGCCACCTGGTTTGGGGCACCCTGGCTTCGGCGGGTTCTCCGTACTTGATGACGACGCCCTTGTAGGTGTTCGTCTCCTCTCCGAGCTTGCCGGACAGCGCGAAGTTTGGCTTCTCCTTGTCGAGTTTCTTTTTCTCTTCGTCCTCCTCTTTCGAGTCTTCGATCGCTGCTCCGAACTTTGCGGCTTTATCCGGATCCTGTTTTATATCCCGCTCCTCTTTAGGTTTCCTCTTACCCCATTGGTCCTCCCGGCTACCACCCCCACCACCTCGGTTACCACCCCTTCCACCTCGACTACCACCCCTTCCACCCCCTCCACCTCGGCTACCACCCCCATCGTGGCGTTCCCGTTTAATCTTCCTATTGTTATAATCACCACGGTCCCTGCCCCTATCCGCGTCGCCCCTTCTACTGTCGTTGTTGTGCCGTCTGTGATCGTTGTCGTATCTGTCGTCTACTTTCTCAGACTTGATGCGTCGGGGGTAATGCGCGCCCCCCTCTTCCCGGGGTTCTTCCTTCACCTTCATACCAGGCTGATTCATCGGAGGGGGTAGGTACATCTCCTTCTTGGGCTTGTGGCCGTGATCCTCTTTGCCGGGGTTTGGAGACGACCTCTGTGAATGGTGGCATGACCTTGAGTTATTAGTATGTCGATGTCGACTAGATAGACAAGTTTAATAAACTGTAACTATACTATATAATGATATGTAGAACCTTCTAATACGGAGAGGTAATGCTGATTTAAGTATTGTGAAAGTCGTAGCATAGCGCTCTATAAATTATTTGTTAAATTCGAAAGTATCAATAGAATAGTATGTAAATTATATGTGTGGAAGTTTAGGTTTAGATTTATAATATGTAGGTATGAAGGGGATATGATTTCATTTGATATTTAGAAATAAATACTATATATACAAATTTAACACGATAATTTAAGTTGATCTTTGATATTTAGGAAACGCATTAATTACTATATTAATTCATCTAGATAAATATATATATATTTGAAATAATAAAACAATCAATTGGGGCACTGAGTTCTAGTAAATAAAGATTAGGCCACACGAAGTGGACAGTCTGACTGTAAATATAACATTGCTTAGGCTGAGTTCACACCAAGTATCCAGCACGGATAGATATTTAAAGCATTCATAAATCCGGACAGAAAATCTGCCGTGTTTCATGCGTGTATCATAACAAGTCTAAGAAGATCTTTGATGTAAACATGAACATAAAAATATAATATGAATAAATATATTTTAAATAAATTAATTTAATTAAAATTAAACATTTAATATTGACTTCACACCTAATATTCTCGGATTTTCAATCCGTTCGGGTTATCCGTACGGATTCTTGGTGTGAAGACAGCTTTAGGTATGAAAGGGGTGTGGTATCACAGATGAATGACAGGTTAAAAATTATGGTTTAAACAATAGTCTGTTCATATTTTCTAAAAAGATGTATAAATCAATTTTTATTTTATTGATTAATTATATTATATAATTAATTATCTTTCATTTACAATATAACTATCAAAATTCGATGTTTTATGAGACCTACTAGTCTGCCATTTTCTAAATACTTTGTAAATAAAATAATAATTATTATAAAATATTAGGTATTATAAATTCATTCCATTTTATGAATATAAGATCGATTTTAAAATTTTTTGAAACAATGTTTAGCTTGTAAATATTACTTAATTTTTCAACATGAATTTACTCAGTAACTTTTTTTTATGATAAGTACTGTTACTAAAAAATTAATATCTTTTTTATTACTGAATATATTTTGATAAAACCTTCTGCATTGGAAATAGATTTATATATAGATTAAAAACAATAACGTGAAATTTATAAAATTAAAAAAATAAAATATGTATACGACATTATTTAGAATAATATCTAATAATTTATAATTATTCTAAATAATGTCATATATATATATTTTATTTTTTTAAATTTATAATCTACTTTTATTTATTGAAAATACAGAAATAACCATCAACCCATCAACCCTGACCCTGATACATATATATGGCCGCTCGTTATCTCTACAATGATTACTTTTTGTAGTCCCTACTAGATACTTTTTAGTGGTATATTTAATTATATTTCAATGGTTTAAATCTATGAATCATGATATTAAAGATATTTATCAAATAAAAATGCATTCATATTTTAAATTGTATTTCTATATAAATATTTTTTTTAAATACAATTTTATTTATATAATAGGTTCAAATTGAACAATATTTTTTATATTATTTTTATATATTTTTATATTATGTCGAAATTCCAAATAATATAATGTGTATTAAATAATATGAATTAATTATAATCTATTGAAATAATTGATTTTAAAATGAGTTTTTGCATTTATTTTAGTATTTTATTCAAATTTGTACTCCTGTACCATGATAAGATAAAATCACTCAATAAGAAAATAAAAATGTCACAAACTATGCTTTAACAGATGTTCTTCGAGTACAATTCTTCTCCTTATAATACTATGTTATAATACAATTACTAATGTAACTATATATATATTATAATAATTATTAAGTAAAATTTAATATATATAATATAAAGTTTTTTTTAATTAAATTGTAAATGATTGATTACATATATAAGTATGTAACACCATTAACTTCATGTGATTACACATTGATAATTATAATTATTAAGTTTAGTAATATTATTGTGAGCTGTAATATATATATATATCTATATATATATATATATATATATATATATATATCTATATATATATATATATAAGATAGTAATAACAAAGATTTTCCTTTGGAAAATCTTTGGTAATAATATAATATATATATATATATATACATGTATATATTTCACTTGATTAAACAAAGAAAAGTCTGGACCCCATTGTGAAATGCCAGGCATACTGATAATCATTGAATATATATTTCAATCAGAATATAATAAAAATGTAAACAATGGTCAAGTCTATACAATAGGATGTCTGGTTTAAAACCTATTGTGTTGGTCATCTGAATCTTGACCACATGCATATAGTGTATAATGGTATAATAGTATATACATTGTACTATGTAATTACTATAAGAATAGTATAAATGTAGAAGAAATATCTCTGGCTCATAATAATATTATTCAGAATTATGATGTTATCATATATACTATGTATGTGTTTGTATAGATAAAGTAGTAGTACCTTCTGATAGTTGTATATGGTTGGGTGTAGGTTTCTAGTAACACTAGTTGTATCTGTGTAATACAATAGGGTGATCACATGTACAAGCTTGTGAAATACTGGTTTCGTAGGACACGAACGGAACACAAGGACGTACGTAAAACGTATGAACAATCTACGCCGTGTAGTGAGAAAACTGTGCCGAGGTAAGTGTCACGCAGCACGGCACTAATGTAACGTACGAACAGCCTGCTTAGGAGGTAATGCTCAAGTATAACTCCTAGGCAGACTATCGACGAGGTGTTATCAACGAAGCGTGAGGTTTGTTGAGTATTGCGGATTTCAATTCGTGGTAACGATCGGATTGGGTTTGTTGGTAAACATTTAAACAAAGCATTAGGTTTACGCCTATAAGAACGTTATTCGCGATAGTTGTGAAATTATATATTGGCAAAAAGAAGTGAATAATATATACTGTTATATGAGAGGTTATTTGTTTTGTGCTGGTTAGGAGGTTGGCTAGAAGCTATGGTTGGCTAGAGGCTATACTGATGGTTGGTTAGAGGCTATGGATTTATGTATACAAGTGTATACGTTTAAAAGTGGATCTCAGTCTGTTTAGATGTTTGCGTCGTAGCTCGTTGTTCATATGTTTAGTGGTTACTAATGACTAGTTATTCGAGCGTCGATGTTAAGTGTCCTGCGTGATATACTTACAAGTCTATAATCAGTAGTAAAGTTGTGCGTAAAGTGTTCTAGAGTTAGGGAAAGTTATTTATTTGTTATAGTAGATTAACTGTAGATATTTCGAACAATTTAAATAACTTTTATTGTGATCGTATATACGGTAATTGTGACAGAATATATGTTAGTGATACAGCCTGTGATAGATTGTATGTATTACCTTATTGTATGCATTACCTTATTGTATGCATTACCTTATTGTATGCATTACCTTATTGTATGCATTACCTTATTGTATGCATTACCTTATTGTATGCATTACCTTATTGTATGCATTACCTTATTGTATGCATTACCTTATTGTATGCATTACCTTATTGTATGCATTACCTTATTGTATGCATTACCTTATTGTATGCATTACCTTATTGTATGCATTACCTTATTGTATGCATTACCTTATTGTATGCATTACCTTATTGTATGCATTACCTTATTGTATGCATTACCTTATTGTATGGTATCTGTTGCTTCATAATCATCAATTTGTATTTTACTATAAATAAATTTTACTGGTAAACTATTAATTTATGTTCATAATATATATATATATATATAATTTATATAATAATAATTACTACTTTATTTATAGTATACACAGATACACTGTATTCAAAATAATAATTATACGTGCATATAATCGTAATATAAACATGTGTATAATAGCATATTACTATGATATATACACATACACTATGCTATACAATAATAGTATATAGTACACTATACCATCATGTATCTATGATGCTCTCACTGTTATATGTGTAAGTACATTACAAATATTATTATGTGTACAATGGTCTAGTTGATGATATCTATGCTGAGGTATCTAAGCTGAGTTATCTATGCTGAGTTATCTAAGCTGAGTTATCTATGCTGAGTTATCTATGCTGATATATCTATGCTGAGTTATCTATGCTGAGTTATCTATGCTGAGTTATCTAAGCTGAGTTATCTATGCTGAGTTATCTATGCTGAGTTATCTATGCTGAGTTATCTATGCTGAGTTATCTATGCTGAGTTATCTAAGCTGAGTTATCTATGCTGAGTTATCTATGCTGAGTTATCTATTCTGAGTTATCTATGCTGAGTTATCTAAGCTCTTTGGATGCCTGTCAGTCACCCTAAGCCCTACCCCTTTCTAAGCTCTTTATAACAACACGCAAAGTGACTTAATCCTCCTGCACCGTAATTCACTTATAGAAATATCTTTTGCTAGGCTACAGAAATGTTATTTATAGATTATAGCTATATAAAAATTATAATTTTAATTATAATTATATAGATTATATAGATAATAAGATTAATTGTTTTATAACTATAATCTATAAATAATATGTCGGTAGCCTAGGAGAAAATATATATATATATAACTCAGAAGGTTTAGCAAACTACTGGGTAGCAAATATCAGAGCTTATCTAGTTCTACCCTGTTAATTATTCGAGAATGGAAAACATTGATTTTTTTTCGGGGATACTACGATAATGTAATAGTTTATAGTTTATATTGTAATGATTTAAAATATATCACATGCACCCACATATAATTATAATACTTGCAGAATCACATATATATATAGTAGTAGATTAACACACTTTATTTCAAGTATCAAATTAAATTTGTTGAATCGAAAATCGATCATTCAAATGGCTTACATCAGATATATTATATTATGATAGTTTTATAGAAACAGTTTATGAAAATCATAAGCATAAATTGTCGACAAATAATAACGAACTATATGCATGCAAGATACATGCAATATTAAATGACTAGGATTTGAATAGAAAACAGACATGATTGTGCCGTATTTTAAGATTAAGATAACGCTAAATACTATTTAGTAAATAGTATCTATACTGCTTATAGGCGATGGTAATCCTGGCCATACTTCATCGCTTCAACAATGATTTATGTAGTATCTACTCGCATTTAACCTATATATATAACATGTGACAAATATGGTTCGTATACAAACGCATGTTTAATCGTCTTCATGTAATCAACACGCGCTACGTACGAAATGATGAACGTAAGTTTACGGGTAAGTGGCTAAGGCGTCAGACACGCAAGCAGTAGGTCACGGGTTCGAGCCTCGCCCGGACCATTAATTAATTTTATAAAATGGGTCTTAAAATATTATTTAGAAGTGATTTTATATAATTGTGTATAAATAAATGATCGGCTCTCATTAAAACCATGGATGCCTTAACATGAGAGCGGCTTTGAATGGACATTAGAGCCATATATGGTTATAAGTGAAAACTTCATCTAAGTTCCTGGGATGAAAGGACTCCACCAAATAAAAAAAAAAAATAACAATGTAAGTTTTATAAAAATAGCCGTTAGTCAGTGTACAGTGTACACTGTACACCTCTATCTACGATACAGTGAACGTTACGATCAACGGACGTATTGATGGCTGCGGAATTAGCCGGACATCGTAATAGCTAGGCTATGTTGTACACTACTTCAGTGATAGCATTAATCTATAGACTCATTTATAATAAACTTATTATTATGAAATTAAAATAATTGAAATAAAGTATTACATTATCGGGTATAATAATAATAATAATAATATCGGATTCAGTTGATGACCGAGATCAAAAACCCAGGTATGGTATAGAAGTTCTATTGAACTTATCGAGATACCAACATGCTCTTGGTAATGAGAGAATTAATACAAAAACGAATAAATATAAAGAGTATAAGTATAACGGCACTGACGCGATGTTTAAATGGCACACATCTGTAACATCCGACTATCATAATTACGTTTATATAACTGATATCGATGACGGTTTACCTTGCGCGGTTAAATCGGACTAACGACGTATTCATATTTGGAGGATGTTTCGGAATACGTTCTACCTTAGCCAATATACGCGCTAGTAATTTATTATTAGTACATTTAAATGAGTTTACTTAAACTTAGAGGATTAATAAATGTATCTTAAACTTAATAGGATTACCACAAAATATAAATATATTTATATAAATATAAATATATTATATAATGGTCATATAAATATATATATATATTACCATACATTGTAATATTGATGATAACAATGTATAAATACAATTAATGTAACATTCAATGTAATGTTACATTTTATTGATATTTACATAAGATCATAGTGGCATGTATTCTCGAACACCCTCCACATGTTATTAAAAATACGCTAGTTTTCTCACTGATTTATTTAATCAGAGTGAATATATATTTATCTATATCGTTATAGTTTGTATTATGACTTATAAGTTTTATAAGTACATAATTAGAGGTGATAAACGAATTGGGAACTGTATTCTTAATTTTAAATCAGATGTCCAGGACATCATGTCCTATTCTTAAAAAGTGGTTTGAGCGGCGTTCGACAGGCGTGCAAAACATAATTATTATTATAATATAAATAAATATATATACTCTGATTATAATGTATAGTTAATTATCGTTGATATTATTTAAATATTCCTATATAAACGTAATTATATTATTGCTGGATGTTTATGATACAGAATGTTTTCGACTTAACCCTTTAAATACATGCGGCTATAACTCTGATAACGCATGATCACCGCTATTCTCGTGAATACCGAAGATGGCCGCATTTTAAAGTTTAAGTTGGGCGTGCCTATATGTATAAATCAAATGAAAACGTTACGCTCTATTGCATAATCAACAATATTCTGTTTGGGTTTGGGTTTGGTATAATAATAGATTTTACTCGTACAGAATATTTGTAAGTGTACCATAGAGCGTAACTTTCGAATTTGGTTGACACGTATACTATATGATGTAGGCACGTCCACATTAAACTTTGAAATATATCGGAGGCCATCTTCGGCTGTATTCATTATGATATGTTTACGTGTAAATAACATGGCATGTATTTATATGGACATAGTAAATATAATATTTTGTCAATTTAATTGATATCAATATTACATTATAATGCGAGAAAAATTAAGATAACCATTCAAATTAAATTTTTATAATTAAATTATTTTAATAACCGAATTAGTGTGTTGTTTTGTATCTTTATTATTCGTATGCTTTGTATCTGGGCTATGTCTACGTTTATCATCATGATGTCGTTTATGACTAGAACTTCGTCTATCCCTTTCTTTTTCTTTATAATCTGGCATTATTTTATTATTTATGAATAATATTTATTGCGAATAATAATATCATAAAATTTAAATATAATATTTATAGATATCAAAGATTTTTTCTTTCAAATGATCTTTGTAATTATACAATAATGACGGAATTACTAACGGGCTGACTAAAGATCCATAGATTTTTATTTAAATTTCATTTAATTTTTGAGATAAATGTCTATAATTTTACTATTGACTTGTATTTTTCAATACACGTCAATATCTATTAAGAATTATAGTATTGTAGTATTTATAATATTATTATTTTTTTTAATATTTATTTAATTTTAATATTATATCCCATAGTCAAGCTAAGTTCAACATTCATTACAATCATTCACTTACTCCCACTAAACTACTTCTACCCCAATTATGAATGACTCCACCCACACTGAATGCACAATGTGCATTGCACATGCTCCTCATGTAACACTATCGCTATGTCACTCACATAATGCGACCATTGCCGTAAGTGGATTTGCCAATCCTGCACAAAACTCCCCAAATCTACCCTTAACAAAATGACTGCCCTTCTAAAATATGGTTTCTACTGGTTCTGCACTAACTGTAGACATGGCCATAGACTGTCCCAACTTAAGATACTCTCCAATAGCTCCTCACAAACATATCCCACTAGCTCCCTTCCAATATATAACAATCATGATTGTGGCCCACAATTTGTGGGAATACATTCCCCTGCACCTGCACCCCACCTATCTCAACAACCCATGTATTCTACACCTTCACCGCACACCCCATCACCCAACCCATCATCCCAAACCGTACCCCAGTCACCCCCATCTCACCCACTGTTCCTACCATCGCTACTATCCCTACTCGCCTATTCCCTGCTATCACTAAACGCTCACAACCCATCACTTCCATAGCTAAACCCCCCTCGATTAATAACCATCATCGCTCATGTATACCTCCCCTACTCCCCCCAAAAATTGATAAAATTTCATGGAAAATAATTAATAACCCCCCCCCCCCAACATTCCACTTATTAACTTTCTTGTCGGTAAATTACCAACTATCTCCCACACAATCATTGGAGCCAATGAAACAGGCAAGGATACAGTCTACCTGAAAAAGCTTTTTGCCTCCATCAATATCCACTCCCAGCCACATATACACTCTCACCGCATCCCACACTCAACCAAATCCTCCTTCTCCAACCTACCAAACTCCTATCCATCACCTATCTTGATCATCATTCTAAAAACACTGTTATCCGCTCAATCCACCTCTTAACAAATTCACCCTTTCAAGTCAGGTTCTGTGAACCCCTCAACAATTCCCAACTTCTAGCTCGTAAAGACTACATCTCCACCATCAATCACCTGAACTACTCACCCCCAATACCCAACTTCAATTACGTGTTCTGCGGCAACACAAATTTTCACATTGCCTTAATTTCATGTGTCCCACCCGATATTGTGATACCTTAAACCCCCCTATTAATACCTCTCCCCTTAATTCCCCTTCACCCAACACATTCCTCTCCCACCCCTTTCCCTCACTTCCCATCACTCAAACTCTTCCTCCTCCCATCCCTACAATTAACCACACCACCCGCCTTACTTCCCTCAACGCTGCTCTTATCAACGCACGCTCTCTTCGCAATAAAATCCCTTCTGTAATTTCCCTAATGACTGACTAAGACCTCGACATCATCTTCATCACAGAAACCTGGCTATCTTCTCTGAATTCTCTTCACATTTCTGCTCTTAACACTCCCTTCCTCTTATTCCTTACCCTTAGTCACCCCACACCCACCAGACCCCTCACTACCAGAATAGCACGCAAACTCCACAGCCTCCACATTCCTGCTTTTATCTCCGATCTTACTTCCCTTCCAACCACAACGTCTGCTAAACTCCTTACATTCTCTCCTCCACCCTTGATAAATATGCCCCCTTATTCACTAAAACCTCCATCACACGCACTGACTTATCCTGGTATACTATATCCCTACTGAAACAAAAGCAAATCCTATTTCAAACATATCTCCCCTACTTCACTTGCCTACTACAATAACTTAAAAAATATCCACCTAAAAGCTATTTCTACCGCCAAAGCCTCTCACATCACCCACAAATTTGATAAACTCGATAATGACAGTAAGTCCATACACAGACTTTCTGGCCAACTGCTTGGTCGTTCACTTAAAATACTCTCCCCACTATCACCCCTGAAGAACTACCACTCCTCTTCGACAAATCTTTCAATGAAAAACTTTCCACTACCCTTTTCACCCTTCCCACCCCTGTCATTCCAACCACTCCCATTACCTTTCCCTTCTCCCTTGACAAATTTGAATTTGTCAAGGGAGAAGGGTCTCTCCCACTTGATCAAATCATATCCCTTCTCAAATCTACCACCTCAACCTCATCCCTTGACCATCTTCCCCTCCCAATACTAAAGCAGATAATTAAAAGTGTTACAACTCCCCTTCATCAAATCATTTGCGGTTCACTTTCATATGGCTCCGTCCCTACTTATTTCCAAAAACCAGTCATCACCCCTATCCTTAAAAAGCCCCACCTTGATTCTCTGTTCAGGGTTCTGTTCTAGGTCCTCTCCTTTTTAACATTTACCTCCTCCCATGTTCCAAATATTTACCGACTTCCCAGACATTTCCTTTCATACCTACGCCGATGACCTTCAATTATACCTCAACTGCACTGACTCCCCCACTCATGCCCCCAACCGACTCTCCTCATGCATCTACTCCATACACCAATGGCTTACTTCCAACTCCCTAAAACTTAATCCCAACAAAACCGAAGCTATCTTTCTCCACTTACACCTAAGTTCCTCCACCCTCCCTGAACCATCCCCATATTACTAAACATTACTACCCTCTCCTACTCTAAACATGTCCGTAACATTGGCCTACACATTGACTCCACTCTTTCCCTTGATACTCACATTGCCCACAAGCACAAATCCATCCACTACCACCTATAGTAAGTAGTGTATACACTTCTTCCGCCTAATGCGACGCTCCATTCCCCTCCCAATTGATGTTACCATCGCCTCCTCCTATCGATAATTGCAACAACCTACTATTCAATCTCCCCACCTACAAACTAATTAAATTGCAACGTCTTCAAAATGCCGCAGTAGGCATCCATCTACTTCCCCGTCGTTCCTCTTATTCCATTACACCTCTTCTCAAACAACTATAGTTAGTGTATACACTGGCTCCCAGTCTTCTACCGTATTAAATACAAACTTTCCCTGACAATCCACTAAGCCATATATCACAACTCTCCCGACTACCTTTACCTCACTTCTCCATTTACACACACCCACAACCCCAATCCACACCCCACCTACATAACCTCCACTCCTCCCATATAAGCTAATTTGCCCGATCTGCCCCGTATCATAGGAACTCCCTACCCTGCCACCTTCGAACAATGACATCAATCTCTTCCTTCAAACGTCATCTAAAGACATACTATTTCTCCATGCTTTCCCCCAACATAATAATCTCTCCCATGGACGGCCGATTGCTCCCGCACAGCATAGTCCTAAAACCAAAAAAAATAGGTAAGTAAGTAAGTATTATAGTATCTTAAATATATAATATTATATTCTTTTAACCTTGACGTTATTTTACAAAATTAATTATAATTATATTATATACCAATTAATTGGTCGCCCTATATAAAATAACTGCACTACAAATTCATTTCAAAAAAATGTATATACCATATAGAAGTGAAATATAATATATATATATATATATATATGCCACCTTTAATAATTCGTATTGTTTACATTTGTAATAATATATGATATTATTGTAAATATTATCAAGCATATTAATTTCATCTACATAAATTGTCTATATTTTGTTTGTAATAATATGAAAGTGATTATAATAATAAGTGATTATGTATACATTATGTATAATACATAGTAGGGTATTATATCAAGACCTCATATAACCTCAAGGTTATAGATGGTCTTGTTTATAATATATAGTTATTCTATGAGGTATTATACTAGTGGATTTGGTATCATTTAAATAAATAATATAACTATGCTTCTATAACTTTTAACGAATTTAAACCTAAATCAATTATTAACTTTAATAATTATCTAATAAATTATAAGGAAGAAATTTATCAATCTCGTGTATATGATAAATCGTGATAAACCGAGATATTTCATAATAATGATAAATATATATATATATATATATATATATATATATATATTTATATATATATATATATATATATATATATATATGTATATAGCTATATAATACTGTAGTCTCGTATAGGCTATACAAGAATACCTAATACATCCTTATTGCAATGGTTGTAAATGGTTGTAAATGGTTTTAGGAGGTATGGGCATAAGTATATAAGTCAGAAATATATTTATCGCGATACATATATCTATATACCCAGCCGGACATTTATCATAGAAGTCAAACTTACATGTTACTTCACTTTTAGATTTCATACCAGATACAAACGATATTATAAATGAATACGTTGCACAATTATATATTTGGGTTATTTTAACATTAGTTTAATTATATATGAGGCTTAATATATTATTGCAGGCTTACAGAAAAATGAAGTAATCATGTTCATGTTAAGCATTAATTCAACATACTCAATCGTTCAACATATTGAATTAAACCTCTACTATATTACACTATCTGAACCTATCTAGGGGTTATTTGATTATCCCTAGACCCAAATATTTCTATTGAACTTGATTTTAATCCCAATTTATATATTTATATATCCATAGATTATAATCAGGCATGTTTATCTTCTCAGCCATTATTTGGAATTAATATTATTATAATTATTCGATATTTTGATAACAATTTTATTGCACCCAATGGTTCCGGAATTTTAGTGCGAAAGTGTTTAATGTGCGCCTACAAGTTATTATAATTTGGACGCAAGAGCCAAGACCTCCTAATATCTCAGATGTTATAGGAGGTATTACAAGAGAACCCAGTTGCGTATAATTTGTGCATAACATTATTATATATTTGGCTCAAAAGTTCTCATTATATTATTTGTTGAATACCATCTATACATATATATATATATATATATATATATATATTATATAATTATCAATATATATGGCCTATATGTAGATTATTTATAAAGTATTTATAAATAAATCATATAGGTTATATATAGTGTCGTATATATTCATATTGTAACTCTTCATTGCTGAATATTTCAAGAAATCTAGTTAAATAGTTGATCTCGAGATGGTCGTATTATTAGTAAAAAGTATGTAAGACATACCAAGACCTCCTATAACCTCGAGGTTATAGGAGGTCTTGGACATACAATGTACCACATAATACACTTAGAAGGCTCATACCTAGTTAGAATTATATTCGACGATATGTAGTCTTACATACTAATTAAGAAGTATAATTTTGTCTTTAGATAAACCAGCCAACACCGACACTTTCAATAGATATCTCAATCACCTTTTAATTGCCGACATATTTAATACATATGCCGCTTATAACAAATTCACCTTTATATATATATATATATATATATATATATGTATACGCATAAGTGTATGAGTTTGAAGAAGTAATTAATCAGATATAATAATTAAGAAGTTTATCATGAGTTACTATGTAAACATTTAGAATTGTTGGTCATATCCTTATTGGGGTCATATGATTACATATGTAACATGATTCAATAACATATGTTATAATAGTTTATTTTATTTTACTGATAATCTACTGATTTTATAATGCATTCATAAATACATATATTTATATATATATTTATAATATTAATTATTTTATTTCATTTATATTTCTATATTAATATATATTTAATTAAATTAAATTTGAATGGATCGACAGGTATACATAATTATTATAATTATTATAAGAACATAAATACGAACATTCACATCAGACAATCATAGGAATGATCTTTTTGTGTATACAATTATTGTATTATTGTAACAATATTCATACTTCTTTCGCATATTGTTCAATTATGTAAATTATAATATAATATATATAAAAATCACAATTTATATATCTTAAGTAGTATCCCACTACAAGTATGTTCTCAATACGATTCACCTATACTATCATGTCCTTCGTAATGGAAACATTTATATTCTTGAAATTGGAGTTGGATTTGAAACAAGGACATTTATATATGTCCTTGTTCTCCAGAGGGCGGGTCTAATAAATATAAGCCAATCATATTTTATTTACTTATATTACTATTTATAAAACCACATTTTTACATTCATTAATATATTTCGTTTAAAAGTCTGTTAAAGCTTTTTATAAAATATAGTTTTAAGTAATAAATAGATAAGTTATAGATTAATTTCGAATCATGGGAGAAGCTTGCTATGGATGCGTTAAATACTTAATGTTCGCGTTTAATTTCTTGTTTATGGTAAGTGAATATTTATAATTTTAATAAAATATATTAATATAAATTGAATTATATTAATAATTAGGGGAATACGGACGCCGTCCGTCCGACGGTAGGCAAAAATTAAATAACTATAAATAACAAAGTTCACGCATGACGCGAAAGGCGTGCGTTACGCACATTTATGATACGCTCTAGGGCATATTTATTAAATTTATTAAATAATTATTAAATTAATAATTTATTAATATTATAATTTAATATATGTGTTAATATCGTAACTAATTTATGAAATATATTGTATGATATATATTTAGTAAGCACTTGATACCATCATTATATGGTTTAGTTTCTATATTCTTTAGCTACAGACTGTAGC
>OZ025242.1:11520749-11530749 GCA_964019155.1 Osedax fenrisi
ACTGTATTTATACTGTATTTATACTGTATTTATACTGTATTTATACTGTATTTATACTGTATTTATACTGTATTTATACTGTATTTATACTGTATTTATACTGTATTTATACTGTATTTATACTGTATTTATACTGTATTTATACTGTATTTATACTGTATTTATACTGTATTTATACTGTATTTATACTGTATTTATACTGTATTTATACTGTATTTATACTGTATTTATACTGTATTTATACTGTATTTATACTGTATTTATACTGTATTTATACTGTATTTATACTGTATTTATACTGTATTTATACTGTATTTATACTGTATTTATACTGTATTTATACTGTATTTATACTGTATTTATACTGTATTTATACTGTATTTATACTGTATTTATACTGTATTTATACTGTATTTATACTGTATTTATACTGTATTTATACTGTATTTATACTGTATTTATACTGTATTTATACTGTATTTATACTGTATTTATACTGTATTTATACTGTATTTATACTGTATTTATACTGTATTTATACTATATTGATACAATACTGAGATTGTATTAATACAATATCTCTATTGTATTAATAAAGCTAATTGCTTTCACTGATCTCTATCACAAATAGACATTGTATATAAACCGATTCATTCATGCATTCATAGTGTAATTGAGAGTGTACTATTATGCAATCACAGTGAGTGTGTAGACAATAGCCTATGCTAATCTATGCTAACAGTAGACATTGTGTACTAATAGTTATAGTAGGTCTATGTAGCATTGGTGGCATGTGAACTGGTTCAGTGGTTCAGTTGGCTAAGGCGTCATACACACACACAATAGGTAGTAGTAGTAGTAGTAGTAGTAGTAGTAGTAGTAGTAGTAGTAGTAGTAGTAGTAGTAGTAGTAGTAGTAGTAGTAGTAGTAGTAGTAGTAGTAGTAGTAGTAGTAGTAGTAGTAGTAGTAGTAGTAGTAGTAGTAGTAGTAGTAGTAGTAGTAGTAGTAGTAGTAGTAGTAGTAGTAGTAGTAGTAGTAGTAGTAGTAGTAGTAGTAGTAGTAGTAGTAGTAGTAGCAGTAGCAGTAGCAGTAGCAGTAGCAGTAGCAGTAGCAGTAGCAGTAGCAGTAGCAGTAGCAGTAGCAGTAGCAGTAGCAGTAGCAGTAGCAGTAGCAGTAGCAGTAGCAGTAGCAGTAGCAGTAGCAGTAGCAGTAGCAGTAGCAGTAGCAGTAGCAGTAGCAGTAGCAGTAGCAGTAGCAGTAGCAGTAGCAGTAGCAGTAGCAGTAGCAGTAGCAGTAGCAGTAGCAGTAGCAGTAGCAGTAGCAGTAGCAGTAGCAGTAGCAGTAGCAGTAGCAGTAGCAGTAGCAGTAGCAGTAGCAGTAGCAGTAGCAGTAGCAGTAGCAGTAGCAGTAGCAGTAGCAGTAGCAGTAGCAGTAGCAGTAGCAGTAGCAGTAGCAGTAGCAGTAGCAGTAGCAGTAGCAGTAGCAGTAGCAGTAGCAGTAGCAGTAGCAGCAGCAGTAGCAGTAGCAGCAGCAGCAGTAGCAGTAGCAGTAGCAGTAGCAGTAGCAGTAGCAGTAGCAGTAGCAGTAGCAGTAGCAGTAGCAGTAGCTGTAGTAGTAGTAGTAGTATATTAATCTACTACCATAGAGGTATGTGTACATGCTGCATTCTAACAGGCTAGTATGTAGTACTGGTAGAATGTACTATTAGCTAGTACTATTAGCTTGTACAGACTGTAGACAGGTGTCCCTCTGCTATTAATACCTCTACAGGCGAGAACACCCTACCCCTTCTATTGCACCCTACCCCTTCTATTGCACCCTCGCCTGGTAATAATACCTAGCATGCATGTGATAGGCAGGTATCATTGGCAAAGTGCTACATTACACAGCACTTATAGCAGCTAACTATGCACACTCTCTCTAAATAGGTAATTAGATAATTAAATGTAGTGATTCACTACCAGTTAGTCATACAGTTTATCAGTCACTGAATCGTGAGTAGAGGTTGGGGAGAACCATCCAGAACAGGAGAAATCACTGAAGTGTATATCGTACACTGTTGTTATGCCTCTTTAGGCAATCAGTGCTTGGCTTAATATACAGCCATACTTGTACAATTGTACAATGTATAAACATCCATGCTTGTACAGTGTACAATGTATAGTCTTATAGATGTACACACATTGAATGTACTTCATAATATATTCATCATATGTAAACTAAATATTCTAGTTTTAAATAATGCTAGTTTAATTACATACAATTAGCCATAGCACAATAAATTGTATAATATATTTCGTACATATAAAATATAGTACATTGTCATTCTACAAATAATATTTGCAACACTCTACATATATATCATGATGATGTGACTACAAGTATAATGGGGGAGGGGGCATTGCATTATGTTGTGTTGGTTATATTCACTGAGTGTGTGTGTGTGTGTGTGTGGGTATGTGAACCCTAGTTTACACACACCCACACCCACACTTCATATTGCTACTAAATCACTATTATGTAATAAGCAATAATGTTATGCAATATGGGTGCATTCCACCAGAGCATAACTTCATGTACAACAGAACAGCAAGCATTGATTTCCTATCAAAATAAATTAAAATTCAAAATAGATCAATACTCGCATAACAAAGCCCCTGTGATGTCACACATACACACACACATACACACACACATACAAAGAAATAGAAATATGTCATACATTTATTTAATGTCATATATATTTCTGATATATTCATAAGTGTTTAATAAACTATTTCATACATTTGTGTGTGCTGATATGTTGACCAGTGAGGTTTCAGCTACTACTACTGGTAGTAGTGGACATTGCACTGGTTGACCAGCACCCATGTCAAGTCACCTCTAGCGTTTGACCTTGACTACCGCACAACACACACACACACACACATACTCGCACCATCGATATAGTGAGAAAGTGGACCTGTGCAATTGAATGTAGTGTATGGCACTATCCACTACTGGCGCTTCAGTGGAAACCCACTATCTGGCCCACTACTTTTTATTTATAATAATATTTATTTATACATATATATATTGATAATTACTACCAATTTTAATGTACTATCTATACTAAAAATAAAATTATATATTTAAAATACATAATATCAACATTCCTCGTAATTTTGTGTATTTAAATTGAAGTTATAATACTATTTTATTGATTTTATTGATATTTATCCTGTAAATCCATTGATATAGATAGAAGTCACTTGAATCTATTTCGACGAAAAGCCTACTGTTTTAATATTTGACATATATAATATGACTAATATCCAATCAAAATCACTGATACCATTTTGTTAATTTATTGATAAAAGTGTCATTCATGTGTCTATCTTTTACATGCATTGCGTGCATCAATTGCTTATCCACTTTCTTTATATCGATGTCTCGCACACACACACACACTCACACACACACACACACTATAACCTCATAGCACCATGGGAACATGGGCCGTTGCGATGTTGAATAATTCACATTCCTTTTTTATATTTATCACTAGCACGTTGCGTCTTAAGACACATTGCGCATTGCACATTGCGCATTATTCATCATTCCCTCCCTCTCATCGATATCATCTTGTACTCTGAGTCATCATTAACTTATACTTGTTCAACATTACACACAAACGCATTAAACGCGCACATAGTGTGCAACATTATCTCATCATCACTTTGAGCTATGATGTATGTACACAACTAACACACACTAAAGTTCTGATTCAGCACTGATTGTACTTAACCTACCTCTTATTGAACAAGTGTGTGAACATATATTACCCACTCTAGTGCACTAATGTCTACATGTCTACTTGTCTACACGTCTACACGTCCACCTGTCTACTTGTATACTTGTCTACATGTCTACTTGTCTACGTATCTACTTGTCTACTTGTCCACTTGTCTATATGTACACATGTATACATTATCTTACATCTCTTCATTTTCACTTTCTCACCAGTTTCCCATCACACCATCACACCATCATCTGCATCACATCATCACACCATCACACCTTCACACCATCACACCTTCACACCATCATCACACCTAATCTTTTTTTTAGTCATTTTTTACATGTGCACTGTTAAAATTCCAAGAAATTTCCAGGATATTTTTTTTTTAATTATATTTTTTATATTTTCTATTCCATTATTATAAAATAAATAGTGTTAAAATTTGATAACAAATTATTCATTACAAAGGTTTCAAATACTTATTTTTTTATAATTTATTTTTTATAATGCAAAATTTGTATCTAACTACATGTTAAACTTCACGAGGCTGTCGTGTGACCTTAGATTAATAAAAATTAAAAAAAATATGTGTGCTTCATTTTAATGGTATATTTATTAAGAAAAACATAGTCCAATGTTAATCTGTTAATTTTCAATTTTCTATGATCGCACTTAACCCCCCCCCCCCCCCCAGATGGGAAGTGGAGCCGCCTGATAACCTCTGTGACCTCTGTACAGTATTAGTGTCAGTGTTCCTCCCCCCCCACAGACATATGTCAGATGTAGACATGTGTATGTATACATAAGTATAAATGTGTGTGCTACATATTCTACACACACACATTATAGAGAATTGCAACACAATACACAACACATAATATCATATTACTTCTCTATATTGTTTATGTCTGTACATTCTATCATTTCAGTATATATATATATTTAGACCATACAATAAATATATAATAGGGTGATATACCCACACAATAGTGATATATAATAGGTTTATATACCTATACAATAGTGATATAATATGTTGCATAATTACTTATTGCATTGTTCTATATTTAGACCATACATGAATAGTTAGTGTAAACAATATTGCATAATGTTATAATATCCACATACATAGAATCACACACATATACACACATACCTACACACACTACCACACACACTACCACACACATACACACACTAGTAATATACAATTTTAAATTCCTTATCTCAAATATAAATGTTAATTTTTCATCTGGTTTTTAACATTTTGTTTTCTAAATTTTAAATGATGTAATATATTCGTTTGAGATTTTAGTTTTAAAAAGATTTATCGAATAATTATCCATTATTTAAATAATAAAGTTTCGCTAGCAATGGATAACCATTACAACTGCTATTACTAATGATTCAATACTATTTCATTAAATATATTAGTATACAGCAAGTACTATATAAAAACTTTTAATTAAAACTAATTATAGGTTGTTATCAAAGAATGTTCTCAAATGTAATAGCGTTCGTTAAACAGGATGTTGTTATGTTATAGCAGTGTTTTACAACGGACACACCTGTATATACACTGTATATACACCTGTATATACACTGTATATACACCTGCATATACATATACCAGCAGTTACAGCATTCTTTGCAATCCATTCACAAGCATCAATCTTTTTTAATTCGCAATTATAGAACCTAAATATAAAAGCTAAACTAAAATGTATATTTACATCGCAGTATATTCCGCGACAAAACTCTGAAATGATATTTTTCATACTGTGTTGTTATTTTAGATGCTTGAATAATAAGTTGATAATAATGCATGTAAATCATGCATAGCATATTATGATAATATAATGATTATATGTATAATCCTCAATGTATCAAGGCATCGTCAGACAAAGATGGTTAACAATTAAACACTATATAACCACAACATGCATGCTTTAGAGTTTAGTATCAGATAGGCTACAGGTTATAGGTCAAATAACTAGTGCCAGTAATACATTTATAAGATAGTGTATTAGTGGTGGTATGGTGTTCTGAAGTGTATACCCCATACCCATTGATACTATAGGCAGATGATACTGATGCTGTGTTATTAGTGATACATATAGAACATACCATGTGATGGTGTGTAGTGAAGGTAGTGATATATTATCTATTATCTATTTTTTTTTTGTATTATGTTATTTTTATAATTTTTTTACACAATAGATAACTTTAACATGTGTCTAAATAAACATTCATTCATTCATTCATTCATATTAAATATGCATTAGTAAATCCATACATTATTAATATATATAACATTCATTGAGTATGTGATTTAAAATGATTTACCTTTTAATATAAATATAGAAAATACACTTGCAAGCAAATTAAAGTTTCTCAGGTTAAAGTTATTGATTAAAGTTATTGATAGTTCTAAATCGTACATGGATTATAGTTATATTAAAAATAAATGATTAAAAATAGATATTATCTACTATTTTAAAATAAATGCACTGGGATAAAATTATAATTTATATACATTTTTGTATCTACATTTAGTTTATTGTTTAGAAAAATGGGTGTAATTTAGAAAGGGCCATAATTATAATTATACTGAGAACTACTCAGTGAGTAGTACTTATTCAACAGCAATATTTTTAAGATAATATTTACTTTCATCACCACTGACTACTCTGATATATTTTACTCTGAATGTATCTTTTAAGATAGTATATACTAGTATGTTATAGTATTATAGTATAGTATATACTAGTATGTTATAGTATTATCGTATAGTATATACTAGTATGTTATAGTATTATCGTATAGTATATACTAGTATGTTATAGTATTATCGTATACACTCTTACAAAAGTATTGATTACAGGAGCTGATATTAAACCATATTATAAATATAATTAGCCATGCCATGCAGACCAATATTGCTATATACCAAATATTTGCGCAGAGGAAAGATTTAACACTTACGCGAAATCACACCGTGAAATTCGATTTCGTGCACAAAACATGAACAGCGCCATCTACATAAGTTGATAGTTCGGTCAATCGAATTGTTTATAATGTACATTCGTCGATCAAACTATACACTTTTAAAATGTAAAATAAGTGGTTTTAAATTATTATTTATATGACAATTAAAGTGTTCATTACTAATATATAACAAAACAATATGATATGTTGGTTTTAAATGCTATACATATCTATGTGGCGAATAAAAGCTAACTTATATTGCACTTAATTTAATAGAGCAATGAAAACATTGTTGTATAAAAACTGTCTAACCTAAGTATATTTCAGTGATTTCAGTGATACTATTGTTATCAGCAGTTGGGTTCACTCTAAATTATAATAGATAGGGAGTGTTATATCTTCATGTTGTAACATCTTTGTTTATAATATGGAATTTATGATTGACTTAATGATTGACTTTAAGGCCCCCTTAAGACCCTCCCACAAATATTTAATTTTTATTTTATATCTTTGACATTAGATACTCATCCAGGCATGCTAGGTCTAAATCGGTATACTATTCTATATAACTTATCATAAATGTACAGTCGAATGCAAATATTATTAATACAAATATATATATATCTTTATATTATCTAAATATTATGTATAAAGTGACTAGACGAATGATAAATATAAAAAGATGTGAGAGGGCGATTATAATAAAGATAGCATATGTAATACTAAGGGCAGTAATCACATGCTGTAACGCGAGGCTACATGTATGGTTACAATACACCAGGTATTACTACTATAAGTATACGGAGAGCTATCGTGTTGGAATAATGCCAACATTATTTGACCTACATTAACTAGACATGTATATAACTATAGTCTCTCGTGTAGAATTGTATATAGTATATTATTACTAGCATAATATTAGTAAAATAATAATATAGAAAAACGTCTTTTAATTTAAAACGAATATATTATATATTTATATTTTGAATAATTTATCACAAAGAATTAAAAAACACGAATAAATTAAAAAGTGTGTATTTTGAATTTATATATTAATACATATTTTGGGTGTCTTTGAAATTATTTACATATATTATTGACGTGTAAAACTCTGTAAAACCCCATACTCTGTAGTACACGAGCTGACACGTGTTGTAATGTTAGATTAGGCTTCATGTCCTTAGGTCAGTCCTACCTTAAGAACAATGCGGGTGTATTGCACGCGCTGCGTACCAGTGAAGGTAGGGGGGCCTGTAGTGAAGGTAGGGCCTGTAGTGAAGCAGAGCGTTGACCTACTTACCGCACAAGTGTGTCTGTTACTGGTGCATGTGAGGCTACCATAGATATAGGCAGGTAGAGGACTTTCTTTATGATTAGTGGTACATGTAACTGCAGTGTATAGCCTATTCTCTATGTTTGTATTCATATATATAGCACACTCACACACACACACAAGCACACACACACACACACCTATATCTTCATCATCGAGTGACTACTACATTGTGCGCGAGTCTGAGTAATAGCTACACGCACGCACACACACATCATGTAGACATAGCGCGCTACTACGAGGTCAAGTTAGGTCGCCGACCTCTGTGATCAAGGTCATATCCACTCTTAAGGACCGGTGATGAATTGCCTGTCGGCTTATAAACGGTATTAGCTTAGTAAGCGACCAGTGTTAGTCCTGTGTTAGTACTGTGTTCACCCTGTGTTCGTCCTGTGTTCGTCCTGTGTTCGACCTGTGTTCGTCTTGTGTTCACCCTGTGTTCACCCTGTGTTCACCCTGTGTATGGCTGTGTGAGTGTGGACTCGCTATTATCATGTGTGTGTGTGTGTGTGTGTGTGGGTGTGTGCGAATGTGAGCGAGTGCGGGGTGCTGTATGTTTAGTATTGTTACTTAAATTCTAACGCTAATTAGTCTAAGTTAATTAGTGACCTCATTACGGTCACTAAGAAATAGCAGACGTCAGCAAATGTTTCTATTTATAGCGCGGTAACCAAGGTAACCACGGCAACCACGTGACATGCGCACAACACTCTACGCGCATGCGTTCTACCTGACACCTGCTCGCTTACCTATAGCCATAGATTTATAGTTTACATTGTAAACTATAAATCTATGCCTATAGCACAGCGATGTGGTTCTAAATAATGTCTTTATTTTGATAACAACAAATAGTTTGTATATTATATATATAGAACGAGATTTGTTCTAATTCTTCGCAAAAAAATTTGTATATAGTATATTATTGTATATTATCAAGGTATAGTAGATCATATATAAATAGAGGCGGGCTTTGATTGGTTGCCTTTGATTGTTCTAGTTTGAAGTCTTTGTTTACCTTACACCGACTCGTATGTAAACATTAACAGTGGCATGAGTCACACCCGCATAGATTTCTATTTAGTGGTCACTCTTTATATCATGTGGTCAAGCGTATTGGCTATTGTTAATGTGATTATCTAGTGGTATTGTTTTGTAACTACTACTACTACTTTCGATAGGGTATTTGTATCACACACACACACACATGCGAACAAATTTTTGAAAATTGGATTTTTGTGAATAAATCAATTTACTACTACTACTACTACTACTACTACTACTACTACTACTACTACTACTACTACTACTACTAATACTACTACTACTACTACTACTACTACTACTACTACTACTACTACTACTACTACTACTACTACTACTACTACTACTACTACTACTACTACTACTACTACTACTACTACTACTACTACTACTACTACTACTACTACTACTACTACTACTACTACTACTACTACTACTACTACTACTACTACTACTACTACTACTACTACTACTACTACTACTACTACTACTACTACTACTACTACTACTACTACTACTACTACTACTACTACTACTACTACTACTACTACTACTACTACTACTACTACTACTACTACTACTACCACTACCACTACCACTACCACTACCACTACCACTACCACTACCACTACCACTACCACTACCACTACCACTACCACTACCACTACCACTACCACTACCACTACCACTACCACTACCACTACCACTACTACTACTACTACTACTACTACTACTACTACTACTACTACTACTACTACTACTACTACTACTACTACTACTACTACTACTACTACTACTACTACTACTACTACTACTACTACTACTACTACTACTACTACTACTACTACTACTACTAC
>OZ025242.1:11533249-11575749 GCA_964019155.1 Osedax fenrisi
ATTATTAATGATGGTGTGGCTACATATGTATAGCCTATGATGTGGATATGATTCGCACACCGCACCGATGTACGCGCACCGGCCTCGCTCTAGTGACACTACATCATCCCTCTCTCACCCACACACACACTCATGCGATCGTGGGTAATGAGCCTATGAGTCATAACCTATATAGCCTATGACTCACCGGCTGTGATGCGTCATCACGTATTGCGTAATACAGCACTATTTGCACTACATCGTAAGCCACTTACGTGTGTGTGTATGACTCACTAGCGGATGTTTACTAAGGTGTGACGTAGTAGTAATGGTGTCGGTAACGCCCTCTAGTGATTACATTATAGTAAGGCAGTACTATACAGTACTATATGTCGTCCTGTACAGGGGAAAGGTATAATATACTTATTATTTGTACGGTAAATCTATTTTAGAGGTACTGTGGGGTGTTCAGTGATCCGCACACACCGCACACACACATCTCACACACACACCGCACACACGATGTGTGTTACATAATGTACCTCTAGGTAGACTTGTGTACATTAGGGTGACAAATCCCACTACCAGTATAATGTCTGCAAATTGTTACTAGAATGTGATTTTCTAGTAAGTTGTAATGGGATACCCCCTGTAAATTACTATCTTTTCGGCAAGTTGCTGGAAAGTAAGGGGGTATCAATGTACAATGTTAGTTAACTAGCTAAACAATCTCACTTTCCAGCAAACATTTCCGCAAATACTGGTCGTGTGATACCCCTTATATATCACACACATTGTAGATATCTTGTAGAAATGTAAATACCTCCAATACTGATCCACACCCCGCCCCCTACATTACACCCCGCCCGCCCTCTACATTACACCCCACCCCGCCCGCCCCACAGGTATTAGGAGCCATACTAGTAGGTCTAGGTCTATGGGTACGTTTCGATGACAGTTTCAAGACCTATACTGACACGTTCAAGTCGCTGGTGTTCCTCGAGAACAGCCACTGGATCCTCATCTCTGTTGGCCTAGTGATCATGGTGATCGGCTTCTTCGGCTGCTGCGGGGCCCTCAGAGAGAGTCAATGCATGATGATCGTGGTAAGTAGCCACGCCCACACCTAAGCCACGCCCATACCTAAGCCACGCCTTCGCTACGTAACTCATTAACTCAAGTAAACAACACCTCATGAGTATAATATTTTCAGTATTTTTTAATATTTATTTTTCTTTGACTATTATTTGACAGGAAACGCTAACCTAATCTCACCCTATTCATACCAAACGGTGTTATCAGATTTGCACACCTATTTGTATAGCCAGATATAGGCTGCTTCGAAGTATTATTTTCAATTTTAGTATCACTTATTTTCTAGAAATTTATTTGAAAATCACAAATTGAAAGCAGCCGATATCTGACTGTAAAAATCAAGTCGATGTGTGAATGATTCATCGCTCTCTTAATGCATGTTGTTAAGTCTATGCTAATGGGGTAGTAGCTCTGGTACCGGCAACCCCTTAACACCCGTAACCATAGTTATCACACCACTGTAAGTATAGCCAGAGGAGAACGTGCAGCATTGGGTATCCACACATTGGTGTCTGCTGCTACTGCTCAGAGTACAGGTGTACCTGGTATCTATGTTGTTGTTGTTGTCAGGGTTGTTGTCAGGGTTGTTGTTGTTGTTGTTGTTGTTGTTTTACTAATCAACGCGTTATGTTGTTATATCATTAACGTATGTTATTCTGATGTTATATATACGTGATCCCTTGACCCCTTAACAGTGGTTATTATACAATCACCTTAATAGATATATAAGTGTTAGCTCTGCAATATAAATGGTAATATATACTCTGACAGACATGCACATATACCATCAGACCATGAACCAGTGCGTATTTGTATAAACATATAAATCATTATAAGTAAACAAGTCACTCACTAATACACACACACATACATACATACATACATACATACTTACATACATACATACATACATACTTACATACATACATACATACATACACACTTACATACATACATACATACATACATACATACTTACATACATACATACATACATACACACTTACATACATACATACATGCATACATACATACATACATACATACATACATACATACTTACATACATACATACATACATACATACACACTTACATACATACATACATGCATACATACTTACATACATACATACATACATACTTACATACATACATATATACATACTTACATACATACATACATACATACACACATACATACATACATACATATATACATACATATTTAGATAACTTTACTTTCTTTGGATAACTAAATATTAAGTCACTTTTGCTTTACTTATGAGCGAAGATATATAATTAAAAGTGAATATAACAATGCTGTTATTGTATGTAGTCGTTCATTATCTCTTATAGTACATGGTATTTAACGATGGAGGAATTACCTTCATAATGAAGGCTTCATCGAAGGAATATCAATAATTCCAGCGGATTAATAGGATAATCTAAGTAATTATTAACATTTATTGTATGACATTCCGATATTTACGCCATAACTTTGCGATCAGTGGTGATAATGTCAGCTGACCCAGCTTATCTTCTTTGTAATGGTGGTGGTGTATTCATTGAAGCAGTCTACCATAACCATCCTACCATACCCCCCCCTAATCTAGAATAACATGAATAACGTGAATATTTAATCTAGAATAACGTGAATAACGTGAATATTTAATATATCACATTTTTTGTAATTTATGTTTTTAAAAATCCAGATAAAATATTAACAAATGAACATAATTATAAACAAATAATAAACAACGATTAAAACTATATTATGATTGATAACATACCTTTCTTATAGACTTGAACGAAATATAATATTATTTCTATAGGAATTATATTTTTCGTTATATTTATATCTGATTACTTTTTAAAATACACAGAAACTAGAATTAATAAATAAAATAATTATAAATATGTTTGTTTATATTAATATAAATATATATATACTATTATAAACAGTTTTACATTGATATTGACATTAACTCCACTATTACAGTTCTTCCTTCTACTGTTAGTGATCTTCTGTACTCTGGTTGGCTTAGGTATCTGGGCATTCGTAGCTAAAGACAGCGTTAGTATCATCACTGTTGTGTACTAGTAGTAGTAGTAGTAGTAGTAGTAGTAGTAGTAGTATAATATAATAATTAATTTAAATAATTGCGTACAAATTTAGAAGTTATATACATGAGTGTACAAACTCTATCGAAAAAACACTTATTATCTACATTACAAAAGTTACCTATTTCTATAGTAGTAAAACCCAACCCATGACTCATCACCACCCATTCACCATTGCATCCATCTTTGATTGACAGCTCAAAGATTCCGTCGATAAAATAATGGTAAACGCGGCCAGCGACTATGAAAATCACAAGGAGTTCATGGACACTATACAATCCAAGGTTAGTCAAGGTCAGCGCTCACTGACCTCTACGCTGACCACACCGGTGCTAATGCCTCGCGTTCATTTCAATCTCTATCGAAGCACCGAAGAAATATGCGTCTAAGATATCGAGAGTCTGAGATATGGAGAGTCTGAGATATCGAGTTATGCGTGCACGTATTTACTTCTGTTCCGAACAGATATAGTACTTGTAAAAAGTCTGAGTTAACAGGTTCTCTGAGATATAGAGAGTCTGAGATATCGACTGCACTATGTTCAGTTGTTTGGCCGTTTGGTTATAAGTGAAAAGTTCATCTAAGTTCTTGGATGGGATAAATGAATTATAAATAACAAATAACATGTGATTAAATTTATGTAGGAGAAACATAACAGGTGTATATAGCTATGTACAGGTGTATATAGCTATGTACAGGTGTATATAGCTATGTACAGGTGTATATAGCTATGTACAGGTGTATATAGCTATGTACAGGTGTATATAGCTATGTACAGGTGTATATAGCTATGTACAGGTGTATATAGCTATGTACAGGTGTATATAGCTATGTACAGGTGTACATAGCTATGTACAGTAAGCAACTAGTGTAAAGCCGTATACACAATGATGACAGTAATCTTTACATCGCTACCAACCCCAAGTAGTATAGTTGCATTACCCCTAACCTATGACCCCCCCCCCGTAACCTATGACCCCCCACCTACCGATCAGTTAAAGTGTTGCGGGGCCCATGGAGCATCCGACTACCCGAAGTTGTCAATCCCGAAAAGTTGTACCGAATCATTCGGTAATGTGTTAACGGTGAGTCATTCCTGAGTGTGTGTGTGTGTGTGAGTGTGTGTGTGTGTGTGTGTATGTGTGTGTATGTGTGTGTGTGTGTGTGTGTGAGTGTGTGTGTGTGTATGTGTGTGTGTGTGTGTGTGTGTGTGTGTGTGTGTGTGTGTGTGTGTGTGTGTGTGTGTGTGTGTGTGTGTGTGTGTGTGTGTGTGTGTGTGTGTGTGTGTGTGTGTGTGTGTGTGTGTGTGTGTGTGTGTGTGTGTGTGTGTGTGTGTGTGTGTGTGTGTGTGTGTGTGTGTGTGTGTGTGTGTGTGTGTGTGTGTGTGTGTGTGTGTGTGTGTGTGTGTGTGTGTGTGTGTGTGTGTGTGTGTGTGTGTGTGTGTGTGTGTGTGTGTGTGTGTGTGTGTGTGTGTGTGTGTGTGTGTGTGTGTGTGTGTGTGTGTGTGTGTGTGTGTGTGTGTGTGTGTGTGTGTGTGTGTGTGTGTGTGTGTGTGTGTGTGTGTGTGTGTGTGTGTGTGTGTGTGTGTGTGTGTGTGTGTGTGTGTGTGTGTGTGTGTGTGTGTGTGTGTGTGTGTGTGTGTGTGTGTGTGTGTGTGTGTGTGTGTGTGTGTGTGTGTGTGTGTGTGTGTGTGTGTGTGTGTGTGTGTGTGTGTGTGTGTGTGTGTGTGTGTGTGTGTGTGTGTGTGTGTGTGTGTGTGTGTGTGTGTGTGTGTGTGTGTGTGTGTGTGTGTGTGTGTGTGTGTGTGTGTGTGTGTGTGTGTGTGTGTGTGTGTGTGTGTGTGTGTGTGTGTGTGTGTGTGTGTGTGTGTGTGTGTGTGTGTGTGTGTGTGTGTGTGTGTGTGTGTGTGTGTGTGTGTGTGTGTGTGTGTGTGTGTGTGTGTGTGTGTGTGTGTGTGTGTGTGTGTGTGTGTGTGTGTGTGTGTGTGTGTGTGTGTGTGTGTGTGTGTGTGTGTGTGTGTGTGTGTGTGTGTGTGTGTGTGTGTGTAATTGTAATTGTAATGGTTTATTTAAACACTTAAATATATAAAAACATATCTCAAAAGTGTATAGACAATATACAGATATTCAGCAAAACAGTTGCTATGGATGAGTATAAATATAAATATATATAATAATAAACAAACGAGAACAAGAAACGATAATGAAATAATAAAATAATAATAGTCATAATTTAGATTTATATAGCATTCAGTGCTGCCTACGTAATAACAATAATTTTAGTCGAGTTTTAAAGGTGGCGTGATTATTGATATTCCTTATATTAATTGGAATGGAATTCCAATTAATAGGGGACATGCATTTAAACGATCTACCACCAAATATCTTTTTTTTGTAAGGATGCGTTTTTAGTCGAATGGTTCTAGTAGACCTAAGTGAGTTAAGAGGATTAATAGGATCTAATAGGTTATACAGGTAAATTGGTTGGTGCGTAAGTAATAATTTGTGAGTGAGGCATAGAAGTTTAAATAGGCAACGATTTTTAAAAGTTAACCATTTAAGTGAGGACATAAGTGAAGAGACAGAGGTAGTATAATCAGAATAAGATAAATTAAAAGTAAGTCTAGTAGAAGCACGAATAATACGATCAATTTTAGATATCGATATAGAAGGAAGAGAGCAGAGAAGAGAGTTACAGTAGTCGAGACGAGAAAAAATAAGAGAGTTTATTAGAATAGAACACGATTTTTTAGTTATAAATTTTCTAATAGAGCGAATTTTATATATATGTAAATTAGATATTTTACATATATTAGATATATGCCTGTCATAATTAAGATTAGTGTCAAAGATAAAGCCGAGATTTTTAATGAAAGGTTTAGGTTGAATTAAAGAATTATTTACAGACAGAGGAGGAAATGTGGATTGAGAATGAGAAATATTTATGAGTTCAGTCTTAGTTTCATTTAATAGAAGAAAATTTGATAGTAGCCAAAAGTTAATATGTCTAATGCAATTTGAAAGAGATACATTAGAGTCAGGACTGGAGTTAATAGGTAATTTTATATAAAGCTGAATATCATCAGCATAAATATGATAAGATATGTCAGGAAAGGATTGAATTAGTTTAGATAGTGGAAGAATATATAGAGTAAAAAGTAAAGGACCAAGCACCGATCCCTGTGGTACACCACAAGTAACGGGTATAGGTGAAGATAGCGATTCACCAATTTGTACAGAGGAGGAACGATTTGAAAGATAAGATTTAAACCAAAGTAGGGGAGCATCAGATATACCTAAATAATATAGCCTATTTATAAGTATATCATGGTTAATAGTATCGAAAGCAGATGACAGGTCTAAAAGAACCATCTGTATGCATTGGTTATCATCAAGAGTAGTAAGTAAGTCATTTAGAACAGATGTTAGTGCAGTTTCAGTTGAATGGTGTTTCTTGAAAGCACTCTGATGAGGGTCAAGGATATTATTGACAGAAAGGTAATTAAAAATTTGCTTAGAAACAATTCTTTCGAGAATCTTACTCATAATAGAAAGTTGAGAAATTGGTCTAAAATTAGTTAAGACTGATGTATCAAGATTATTCTTTTTAAGGATAGGTTTTATATGAGATCGTTTAAAAGATGCCGGAAATATACCATATATTAAAGAGTGCGAATAGATAGATAGTAGTTGATTTGAAATAAAATGTGATGATTTTTTAAAAACTGATAATGGGATAGGATCTACAGAGGAAGTAGATTTAACAGAGTTTAATAAGGATAAAATCTCAGTTAAAGAAGTACTGAAAAAACTGGTAAAGGAACACGATAAAGGTAAAGAGAAAACATTTATATCATAATTGGAGAAAAGAGGAGAAACAGTTGCTATATTAAATGCTATAGATCTAAGTGTATTTAAAGTTTTACCATTAAGTTGATTTGAGAACTGTGTACAAAGAATGTGAGCAGGGATATTGGGATATTGGCTTTTCTTACTAGTGCCCATTAGAGATGAAGTTAGTTTAAAAAGATGACGAGGTGACCGGGAAAATTCATTAATTTTATTTTGGTAGAAAATAGATTTTGCCTTGTTCATTGCACTTTTATATATTGATCTATATATCTTAAATGTATCGTGATTCAGTGATGTAGGACACTTTACATATATTCGTTCCTTATTTCGAAGGGTACGTTTTTGAGAGGAAAGAGCGCTATTATACCAAGGAGTATTTGGATGTACTGAAAGATATTTAGTATTTATCGGTGCATGGGTATTTAGTGTCATAATAAGGAAGTTATTAAGAGTATCAATGCAAGGTGGGAAAGGTGGCAAATATATAGATAAATCAGAGAGAAAATTATAATAATTAATGTTAGATAGTTTACGATAGTGAATTTTTGATTTGGAAGTAGGTAATGAAGATGCAATAAGTGATAATTTAATAGTGTAATGATCAGTAATGAGAGAATAAAGAGAAGGTTTAGAAAATAGAACATTATTAAGAATAGGAGTTATGATTAAGTCAAGCGTATTACCACTTATGTGGGTTGGAAAATTTACATTTTGTACTAATGAAAGAGAGTCAAGTAAATCACTAAAAGAAGAATGTGGAGGGAAAGGGTTTCCAAAATGAAAATTAAAATCACCGGCAATAAGAAAATTGGTATTATTTATAGAATGAATAATATCAGTAAAGTCATTGAAAAAAGGTAAAATATTTGTATTGGGAGGTCGGTAAATTAAAAAGAAGGTAAAGTTAATAGAAGAGAGTTTAACACTTAAACGTAAGCATTCAGATAAATATAAAGGCATATGTTTAGATTCAATTATAACAATAGACTTCTTGGTTAATATGCCAACTCCCCCACCACGACGGTTGTCACGAGGAAGAAGGGTTAGACAGTAATTAATATTATTAATACATGAAAAAATATGTGTATCACGCGATGTAATCCAGGTTTCAGTAAGTAGTACAATGTCGGGTTTGTCATCAGTAAGTAAGTCCAGTATAAGGTCAATATTAGCTTTAAGAGATCTAGTATTTAAAAGAAAGATAGTAGGATAGATTGGTGTGTTATGTGATTGTCATTTAGAAGACGTAGATTTGGATTTAGATTTAATAATTTCTTTGTACTCTATGAAGGATTTCTCCCATAGAGCTAGTTCATCCGAAGATGGTGACAACGGTTCACATTTCCAATCAATCTTTGAATCATTAAAAAAGTGTGTGTGTGTGTGTGTGTGTGTGTGTGTGTGTGTGTGTGTGTGTGTGTGTGTGTGTGTGTGTGTGTGTGTGTGTGTGTGTGTGTGTGTGTGTGTGTGTGTGTGTGTGTGTGTGTGTGTGTGTGTGTGTGTGTGTGTGTTGTTTGTTGTTGTTTAAGTATTTATTTTAATCACATCATTAATAATTATAATTCTATAATGTGTATCTAACAATATATATCACATATAGATAAAAATAGCGAATGTATACATTATATATATATATAATATTATATATATATATATAATTCGCACGATAATATTATGAATAAACGAATATCAATGTTTGTCGATAAGAAATTTTTTTAATTTCTTTTTAAAGATATTAATTGATATATTTTGATTTCTAAGTTGCGGGGGTAGTTTATTCCATCTAATTGTTGATGAAGAGCTGAATTTTCTTCTTTCGTATTTGATGCAATGGGTAATAGGTTGGTGTAGTATAGTGGAATTGTTATTACGTAAAAGTCTAGTGTTTGGTTTATGTTTTATTTTGTTTCGTAAATTATAGGGTAAGTTATAAGTAATAGTCTTTTTAAGTATTGTAAGTATTTTGTAGTTGATAGAGTCTTCAGTGTTTAGCCAGTTAAGTTTTTTACGTAAGTCAGTAATGCTAGTTGTATAGTCAGTCTTCTGTAGTCGGTATATATTTCTAATTGAGCGGTTAATTATTTTGTCTAGTTTGTCTATTTTCAGTTTTTCAGTTCCTGTGAATAGTGAGTTGCAGTATTGTAGTCTTGAAAGTATGAGAGTCTGAGTCAGTAGTTTTGTAGTATTTCTATTTAAGTATGGTCGTATTTTTTTAATATTGAATAGCTGTGCAGTCGTAGATTGAGTAAGTAAGCTGTAATGTTTATCTAGATTAAGTTTATTATTGAAGTTGACGCCTAAGTATTTAACAGAATTGGTGGGAATGATTTTGTGTTGATTAATAATAATTTCAGGGAAGTAAGTATTTGGGTCATTAGTTATATTTAATAGTTCAGTTTTATTGTGGTTTAGTAGTAGGTTATTATTTGTTAGCCAGTTTTGTAGTTCATTTAAACAGTCTTGTAGTTGGGTAGAGTTTGTTATCGTTGCGTGTAGTTCTATGTCGTCTGCGTATAAGTTGTAAGTAATAGATGGATAACGTTTCATAATTGTTTGTAATGGAATAAGATATATAGAGAAGAGAATTGGGGAAAGTATTGAACCTTGAGGAACACCGTGATCGATGGTATATGATTTAGAGTAATTATTTCTTATTTTAATGGAATAATTTCTATCTTTAATAAAATTAGAAAACCATTCCATAGTTACATCTTGAATTCCTATGTTTCTAAGTCTTTCTAGCAGTATGTCATGTCTAAGGGTGTCGAATGCAGAGGATAAGTCAAGTAGTATTAGCTGTATTGGTTGTCCAGTGTCTAGTGAGTTATATAAGTCGTCAAAAAGAGAGAGTACGGTAGTTTCAGTACTATGTAGTTTACGGAATGCATTTTGTCGTATGTCCAGCAACATATTTTCAGTTAAGTAGTGTGAAAGTTGAGTATAAACAGTTTTTTCAAGAATTTTAGTTAGTAGAGGTAGTTGAGATATAGGTCTGTAATTTGAGAATTCAGAAGAGTCAAGATTAGTTTTTTTTATTATTGGCGTAATTATTGCGTTTTTTAGTAAATTTGGAATAGTTCCTGTTAGAAGTGAGTCATCAATTATATTTTTGTAAGTCAAAGTCAGAGTTGATGCTAGTTTTTTTATTAAGTATAGAGGAATTGGGTCGTGTGGTGAAGAGCATCTAGCAGTGACAATATAATTGTAGATTGCAGTATTAGTAGGTACAGTAAAATGTGTTAGTGTCGAAGTGCATGGTAATATTTGGGGTTCATTATAAAGAGGGTCAAATGTACAAGAGAGTCTATTACAAATGGTGTTAATTTTGTCTTTAAAATATTCTGCAAATTTCTTACATAGTTGATCATCGGGAAAATGTGGGAGCGTAGAATTTTTATTATTTCCTAAGAGGGTCTTAGTTATTGAGTAGAGTCGTTTATAGTCGTGTGAACAATCGTTAATTTTGTTAGTAAAGTAGTCTGTTTTTGTAGATTTCAGTTCATTCCTGTATATATATCTATTTTTTCGTAGGTCAATTAGATTTGAGTGTGATGGTGATTTCGTAAAAAGTCTACATGATTTTCTAAATAAAACTTTTAAATTATTTAATTTGGAGTTAAACCATGGAGTTTCGTTATGTATAGTTAAGTAGTTTGTTTTCAGTGGTGCATGTTGATTTAATAGTTGTTTAAGTATAGTGTTTAAGTTGAGTACTGTAATTTGGGTTTTATTTATCATAGAGATAAAATCAGATGAAAATTCATCAATATTTATTTTCCTGATACACCTGTAAGTAAGTAGGGTCTGTCTAGGTGAGGAGTTCAGTATATTAAGTTGAGAGTTTATTGCGTAATGGTCAGTGAGTAATGTAGAGCGTGTTGGTTTATGTATTAGTATATTAGAATGGTTGTATGTAAGTATCAGGTCTAGTATATGTCCGTGGGTATGAGTTGCAAAATTAACGTGTTAAGTTAAATTCAGTTCGTTACAAAGTCGTTTAAAGTCTTGGTGGTGTAGTTTGTCAGAGTCATAGTGGAAGTTGAAATCTCCTAGAATGACCAGGTTGTCATAGTTATGTTCATGTATAAAGTTTGTAAATTCTAAAGCAAAAGTTGTATGGCAGTTATTTGGTGGTCTGTATACTAGTAGGATCGGAATTATATTATTTTTTATTTTCAGTTTAGTAAAAAGAAAGTCGCAGTTTGATGTACAAATCTCGGGCTGAGGAATAATTGTGATGTGATTTTTTACTAACAAAGCTATTCCTCCTCCATTTCTACCATCTGATCTACACTTTTGTATAAACGAGTATCCAAGGCTTTTAAGACCAGCAGGAATGACGGTGTCTACATTTTTTAGCCAAGACTCTGTAATTGCTATAATCGAAAAGCGATATTCCATAATAAAGTTAGTAATAATATCAATGTTAGCAGTTAAAGATCTGGCATTTATTAAAGTAAGAGATAAGTAGTTTATGCTGTTGTTTAGTCATGTATGCTTATTCGTGGAAGTTAATTCATCCGTAGTGGAGGTTAGTTCATCCTTATTATTAATATAGTTTGTAAAAGAAGTTGTCCAATCAGTAAATAATTCATTTGGAACATTTAGTGGTTTTGTTTTCCAGTTAACCTTATTATTATCTATTTTTTGTCTGAGTTCGTATGTGTTTGTCTTTAAGTTCAATGAGCATTTATATCCCTTAATTAGATTAGCTTTTATAGCGTGAAAATATATATGTTTTCGTCGTATTATTTCGGGTGATAGATAGTTATGTAGAAAAAGTCGGTTATAGTCAGTAGTTTTCAGTAATGGGTTGAGTGAGATAAAAGAATCTTTAGCATAGAGAGTAGTAAATGATATAAAACAATAACTATTTTTAAATATAACTTTAGATATCGAAGAGGGGTTTATATTAAAATTAGAAATAAATTTCTTTATATAGTTTAGATTACGATTATCTTTAGCTATATTTTCAATAGTAGCAGTATAGTTGATATCAGTATCGGTAATTAATCTTATGTCGGTATTAGTATGGTTAGTAGTAGGTGTATTGGCAGCTTGTGCATATGAGGTAGTGAGTGTCTTATTCGTTAGTTTTGTTGGTGTTGTAGTATTCCGTTTTTTGATATTGTTAATCTGAGTAGTATGTATGTCTAGTATTTTCAGTATATCATTTAGTTTATTTTCAATGGTTATGTTATTAGACGCAGTAGATGTAGTCGTTATATTATGGTTAGTAGTAGGTATGAGTGTAGTATTATTAGTTGTCATGGGTGTAGTATTAGTAGTTGGTATGGGTGTAGTATTAATAGTTAGTGTGGGTATAGTATTAGTAGTTGGTATGGGTGTATTATTAGTAGTACGGCAGGTAGGGCATGTATATTTAAAGGCTATTGATTGCATAAATGCTATTAATAGTTTTGAAGGTGAGTTTTTATTACCCCATTGCATCGATATTTCTTTCGCCGGATAAAGACATCTATAGTGGATTGTAGCTGTACATCTGCATACGACGTGTCCCTCGGCATGTGATGCTTCAGCTGTAGTCGATGTGTTGCAGTGAATGCATTTTGAATCCATGTTCTTATCAGGTTACTCGTTTCTCAGGTCGTTATCGATGCTTTTATGATCTGTAGTAATATAGGCAAAACAGCAGACTATGTTACATAGTATGATACTATGTAAGTGATAATATTTTTTTTATTATGTAATAATGTGTGTGTGTGTGTGTGTGTGTGTGTGTGTGTGTGTGTGTGTGTGTGTGTGTGTGTGTGTGTGTGTGTGTGTGTGTGTGTGTGTGTGTGTGTGTGTGTGTGTGTGTGTGTGTGTGTGTGTGTGTGTGTGTGTGTGTGTGTGTGTGTGTGTGTGTGTGTGTGTGTGTGTGTGTGTGTGTGTGTGAGTGGGTGTGTGTGTATGTGTGTGTATGTGTGTGTGTGTGTATGTGTGTGTGTGTGTATGTGTGTGTATGTGTGTGTGTGTGTGTATGTGTGTGTGTGTGTGTATGTGTGTGTGTGTGAGTGTGTGTGTGTGTATGTGTGTGTGTGTGTGTGTATGTGTGTGTGTGTTGTTTTTGTTGTTGTTGTTGTTTAAGTATTTATTTAGACACATCATTAATAATAATAATTCTATGATTTGGATCGAATAATATATATCACATATAGATACAAATAGCGAATGTATATAATTCGCATGATAATATTACGATGCGAAACGAACATTAATGTTGGGCGATAAGAAATTGTTTCTTTTTAAAAAGTATTAATCATTAGATTTTTATTTCTAAGAGAAGGGGGTAATTTATTCCATCTAATTGATGATGTTGATGTGAATTTTTTTCTTTCGTATTTGATGCAATGGGTAATCGGTTGGTGTAGTTTAGTGGAATTGTTATTACGTAAAAGTCTAGTGTTTGTGTGTGTGTGTGTGTGTGTGTGTGTGAGTGTGAGTATGTGCGTGTCGAAAGTTGAAAGTATATATTTAGATACATCATTAATAATAATAATTCTATAACGCATGAATTTCGAAAAAATATATATACACAAATAGCGAATACAGATATTATATATTATAGTATATAATTCTTATAGTGTATGCGTGTGTATGTCTAAGTCTATGCGTATGTGTGTATGTGGGTATGTGTATGTGTATGCACTATTATTTTTGTACACATTTATCATTTATCGCTTATACATTGATTATACGTATGTATTATGCATTATACACTGTCATCGCTGTATAGTGTTTGTACACTGTGAGGAGTGTACATAGTGAGTGTACAATGTACACTGCACATTAGACCGGTTCGTACTTTTTTTTTCTCATAATTTTATAAACCTTCACATCTATGACAATTATGTATATTATGATGAATAAGTGTTTAAAATTTTAGACCTATATCTTAAATAGTTTTATGTCACGAGACCTTTTTATTTTAACATTGAATACATATAAAATTTAACATGGGATACAGAAGATATAGAAATATGTTTTATTCAATTTTTATAAAATTGAATGATTTTTTTGAGCCAACTATGGATATATCTTAGAAACATATATTACAAGTAGTATTAGCAATAACAAATATTTTTCATAACAATCTAGATGCCCACATTTTATAAAATAATTTTAGTAAAAACAATATCTAAAAATCGTATAATATAAATAAATTATTACAATTTAATTTAAAAAATTAAAATATATAATTTATAGATAATAATAATACAATTCAAATTGATTATCAAAAAATAAATAATTATTTTTAGAAAAAAAAGTAACATCATTTGTAAATTTTGTTGGATTTTATTTGAAATATGAAATAAAAAATATTTTTACATATTTTTTAATTTTGTTAATTTTATTTGTATAAAGAACATTTATATCTAACTTATATCCACAATTCAATACAATATGATAACTCAAATTTATGTAAAGTATATTTAAATATATTAATTTTTTAAAATTAATTATTTTTTTGAATTATTTTGAAATATATACTTTGTAAAATGGTGTATTTTCTCAAGTTTTAGGAGACATTAATATTGGTAATTTGTAGATATAAAAATGAAATATAGATATTATTAATAATAAATATAAATAATGGTATATATTATATTAATTCATTAAATATAATACAAATACATAATTAATTTTAAATATTTTTATTTTAAATGTAAACATCAAAGATAATAAGATGGTGGAATGACTATTATACATGTCATATTTTAAATTTTTAAATAATAATGTATACTTCAAATTTTAAATGCTTCATGACCAAAGTTAACTATTTTTTTATAAAAATTGTTAATACATACTATACAAAAATATAGATATGTATTATAAATTTTTTGTATTTAAATTTTTTTATATAAAGGATTAAAAATTGATTCGAACGAACCGGTCTACTGTACATTGTATATAGTGAGTGTATATAGATAATGTTAACCTCCCTTAACCACCCTATATACTACACACGTATAAACTGATATTTATTACGTACATCTAATATGATATTTACAGATTTATATTAATTTTAGTATTTATTTTAATAAATCATATTCATGCATTTAATCTTATTTTACGAATACGGTTAATAACGAAATATATTTTGATATAAAATTGCATTATATTAATTTTCGGAAAAATAAAATATAATTAACAATTATTAGTCGATATGTATATTATATATATTAAAATTAGAATAACGAGTGATACTAAAGAAACCTATGGAGCGACCTCTTTCATAATTTCCATTTATAACCACATATAATTTTGTTTGTAACTAATAATAATGTATATAATCATCTTCCACTACATGAACAAATTGTACATTAATTTTATTTATAATAAACAATCTTTATTATATAATCAAAATATGTCACCAAACTTTGACTAGTTTTTCAGTATTTTATGAATATTACTAGTCTACTAAAAATCACAAACTTTTGGATTCCTTAATTTGTTGACATTGTCAGTATATTTAGTTAACATATATATTTTAAATAATGGTATTTAATAATTAAAATGTTATCATGTTCTACCATTATATTAAATTCTAAAAAATCATTATATTACTCTAATTTTAAAAATAATATATATTTAATAAACGGTGGTCTTATATAATGATTTATTATTACAGTACATATGAAAAACATATTTTAAGTTGGAGAGTTTTAAGAAATTTTAGTTTTTCATATCCACACACAATCGCGCGAAGGAGGTTAACTAATTAAGCGAAGCAACCAAATAGTAAGTTTATGTAATTTATATTTGTTTAAATATTCAATTTTTATATAATTTGTAAAGGAATTGTATTTTAGCTTTTTACAGTGATTGTTTAAAGTTTAAACTTGAAACTGTCAACGATTCCAAAGTGTATTTCCGTACATGTTAATCGTGTATCATTTACTGTTTGTTTTATATTTAGTTAGTCTATAAGCGCATTTATTTCTTTATTGTAATAATTGATATTCTATACAAATTTATTGTTAATTGTAAATTGCTTAATAATATATATTATTTTCACATTTTATTGTGAACGTCTGGGACTCATAGTGTAAGTTAGTGCCAGCGAAACATGCACACAATATACATGGTGAACTTATGAAATACATTATAGAATTTCATAATTTTGTTATAATTCACAGAAATACTATATATAAACTATTTCAGAAGTTTACTATTAATGTAAAGATCAGGAACTGTAATTTAAAATTGGTAATTTAAAAAAAAAAAATATTTATGGATTATTCAAGACCAATGAAATATGTATTCAAACATATGAATATATGTCTATAATGAATAGAGCCTGAAAAATGTATGAAGAGTGATTTTTTAAGATTGATCGAGTTAGTCAAAAGTTATTGAAGTTTAAAGAAATCTCCAACTAAAAAAAAACAAAAGAGAATGAGCATTCGTAGTTTTATAAAATGAATGTGCATTACGTGACTTGCGTTATATAAACATATCATTTATGATATTATTTTTATAATAATTATAAATATTATTATAATATTAATTTGCCTAATAGAATGTTTGTAAGTTTACAAAATATAACACAAGATGTAATTCTAGTGTAAATCACTTATTAGATCTACGATAATGACAAGTACAAATATAGAGATGTCACTCAATAGAAATTCTTTCGTTTGATTGGCTGTTATTTCATAAATAATGCATTGACCTATATTTATGTAAACAAGCTTTCTATTATCTTTCTATTGCTTTTAAAACTTTTGAAACTGATAGAATATTAGTAAAATTATAAGCACAAATATAAACCCAAGTAATATATATATATTATGATAATTATGATAAAATATATGAGATATGATAATTTTCTATTGGCTTATAATTTATGATGCGCTTTTATGGCATTTATAGTTACTTTTATATATTTATATATTTGTCATTTTAAAGATAAAACATTGAATTTTATTATTATAATATAAAATCATTTTTATTAAATAATTATTTGTATACATAAAAATGATTTTTTTTCGCATGTTTCGCCTCACATTAGACATAAAATTAAGAGATACGTAATCAATTAAATTGGTGGATATGCACTTTAGCCGTGATTTCAAAATACGGGTGCCGGGGTGCTATGGGTTGTAGCCTTAGGCAAAATAATGGAAACACTAATTCTATTATATAATATTGTAATTAGTTTTTTTATAGAGTTATTTTATTTGCACTTACTAATTCGATTATATAATAGTTTGTATGGTTATTTGAAGTGCATTTGCGACTCCTAGTCTATTTATAGACATTTACATGTAAATAGATAGGTGGAAATAGGTGGTCTTTGTCAAAATGTTACTAGTCATTGAATATTTAATATTTTTAATTATTTTTGTATTCTCAATATATTCACAATATATATATCTTTAATTTATTCTTGTTATCAATAAATCTAAAAGTAACCTAAACTATACTAAAGATAAGATACAGTAAGTCATAGTACTCATTTTAATTAGTATGCACAATATTTTATTTTCTTTATTGTTATACTAAGTATATGTAATAACAATTTTACTAGTAGTTTTTACGTATTATATATTATACATAATATATGTTATATATATTATATATTATACGTAAAAACTACTAGTAAAATTGTCATTACGTATACTTAGTATAACAATAAAAGAGTGTATCGAGAGAATGACTAATAAGATTATTACATCACGCAGGGATGTTCGAAGAAGGTGATTCAAGTGTTCTCTCAACAGATTGTGATCATTGCCTGTGTCAGCATTTGTATCGGAGCGATTACTGTTAGTAGCGCCACCTATACTACTAGTGAACTACTACTAGCGCCACCTATATCACTAGTGAACTACTACTAGCGCCACCTATACCACTAGTGAACTACTACTAGCGCCACCTATACCACTACTACTACTAGCGCCACCTATACTACTACTACTAGCGCCACCTATACTACTAGTGAACTACTACTAGCGCCACCTATACCACTAGTGAACTACTACTAGCGCCACCTATACTACTAGCGCCACCTATACTACTACTACTAGCGCCACCTATACTACTACTACTACTAGCGCCACCTATACTACTAGTGAACTACTACTAGCGCCACCTATATCACTAGTGAACTACTACTAGCGCCAGCTATACCACTACTACTACTACTAGCGCCACCTATACTACTACTACTACTAACATATTTAACCCCTGACCCTGCCACGTATCAGTTATGTTTATATTAACGAAGATTTTCCGAGTGAAAGATATATCATGTAAAATAAATTGTAATACCGCTTATTATGAAACATAGGTGGTGATACTATCGTTGTTAACACCTCTGTTACTTTTAATAATATTAAATTGTTTACCAAGTATATTTGTACATTTTTGATCATAACTTATTGTATTCAAAATTTGAAAAACCAAAATACGACGTATATTACAGAATCTAATCATCTTTACAAATAGCCTATTATATTAAAATAGCATCGATATGAAAAATATCATTTTTTTATGTATATAATGTATACCTGCATACTATTTAATATATAGGTAATTATATAAATACATTTAGTTAGTATGTAAACATAAAATATGTTAACTATTAAGATACTAATGTATTAATACAAATAACATATATGTTGATATATATTATCATCACATTTATAAAATATAATTATTATAACATTATATATTTAATATACTATTTAACCTAATATTTAACGTTATAATATAGATATAATGAGCGTAACAAGTCAACATATTATATACATATATATAAGATAATGTATATTTATCTAATATGTTAAATATTCTAATACTATTCTTATTACAATTTAATATAAATAATTTCAAAATTGAAATGTCGGTGTATGCAATAATGTATGAAATATTGATTTATCATGTTTCTCGAATATAGATATATATTTTAAAAAAATGGTTCCTTATAAAATATGTTATACGCTTAAAACAAACACTATAAATTCAATTTGTATTGTATTCAAACATATACATAACTCGTGATTTATAAGAGTGACATATTTGTAAAATATACAATCTAAAAATAGAATTAGAACATTTAGTAGATACTACGGATGGCTTAACTTTACATTAATTTGAGTGATATATCTTTTCTTTGCGAAATCCTCGTTAATACTACTAATACTATGTATTACTAACCAATACCTAATATCACACCTACTACTACTACTACTACTACTAATACTGTACGCCACTGTACTCTCCTAACACTACTAACTTCGCCCCCTCTAACCTCTGACCCCCCGCCCACTAACCACGCCCACTATCCATGTGGATTAGCTTCTCGGCATGCTATTTTCTCTGATGCTGTGTCGATCAGTAAGAAGCGCAGTTTATGAGTGAAGAAGGTCTGTGCGAGGTGTCCGTGTGTCTATCCGCCTGTCTATCTGTCCGTGTGTCCATCTGTCCGTGTGTCCGCCTGTCTATCTGTACCGCATATTGTGTCATACCTCGTTCACCATGTGTATACCTGATTAGGTGTTAATGTCGTATAACCAGATGACATCGTCCTGATCTTTTCTATCCCGATGACATCATCATCTCTACCCCGATGACATATTTCACTTTGATTAGTGGTCTCTTGTATCGGTAACGTATTAATCTGGTAGTGATTTAGATCCAGACGACATTTAGTATTAGCAATATTACATTAAATATACCTCCTCCTCCTCCTCCTCCCCCTCCTCCTCCTCTGATTTTAGAATGTTTATTAAAGTTAGAAATATCACGTAATCGCAGTCACGCCTGAATGATTACGCCACACCCCCAACCACTATGCTACACACCCTACGCAGCTCTACGGTGTTCTCTGTTTCCTGTTCGCAATTCATTATCTTGTCGCCATTGTTGTAATCGCACACGACCTTAACCTCGACCTTAACCTTGACCTTTACATCTATATTAACCTCCACGCAGATGATCGGTATGGCGTTCTCGTGCATTCTGATGGCGATGATCAACCGAGAAGATCCTCGCTACATCGTCTGAGAGTGGTACCGCCCCCGTCCCGCCCCCTCACCTGTAAGCTCCGCCCCCTCCAGCTTCTAGAATCTACATTTACTCGAGCAGCAGCAACAGCCGCAGCAGCAGCAGCCGCATCAGCAGCAACAACAGCAGCAGCAGTATCAGCTTCCAAGGCCACCAATATCTACAGCGTTACCTATTGTCTTGTGCATCTGTATCCATCCTACAGTTATGATGTAATATGCCCTATTACACAACAACACAATGCTATTACACATTTATTATAAATCTATCATATATATATATATATATATATATATTACTATAAATTACTATTATCTATTATTATTTTCGATTGCAATAAGGTGTTATCGATTTTATTTTTATATATATATATTTATATATATATAAATATATATAAATATATATATATATAAATATATATATATATATATATATATATATAAATGATGAATACCTTTATACCTTTATATATATACACGCTTTTATCCTGTTTATTTATACGCCTGTAAATTTTATATTGTTCTTTAACATATTATATTGATAATAAACTATTTTTCCAAAATGAACACTTCATTCTTTTGCTTTAGTTGAAGTACTTACCCTCCCTACTACTATCACCACTACTATCGCTTAACAACCCCTGTATTATATAGTATACACGTATAGAGAATGCTGGAACTTATAGTTAAGTTGAACCCTTGCATCCGAGGATTTAATAATTACATGTCGCCCAGATCAGAGAGTTTATGTTTTTTTTTTAAATATGTATGCACATTTTATAAATTAAAATGTAGATATAAATATAAACAATGTTCTATCACAATTTATAATTTGTTGATTTAGTATATAACGTAGTTTATTAATATGGAAAAAAATTAGTAATTAATTAATTATTCAAAATATTATATTCAATTAAAAAGTAACAATTATAATTAATTCTTTAAAATAAAATTATTATAAAGTCTTATAAAGTGATAAAAATATATAAACCAACAATAAATAGAGTCATTATTGAATAATTTACAAGTAATAGTGCACAAATAATATAACATATTTTTTCTATTATTAGATTTTTAGATTAAAAATAAAAAGTAACACTAATTCTGTACTATCGGTATAAATAATATTATAAACATATACTTCCGACAATTTTAATATTACTATACAGGTTTTATTTATATAATTACGAACAAATTAGCCGACACCAATTTTCTGTAAAGTTACAACATAAATAATTAATGGTAATATTTATCTAACTTTTTATCAAATTTGAATTTTTGTATTGATATAAAATGCTTTTTATTGAAAGAACTATTTATTATAATGGTATTTACTTTAGTTACTATAAACAATAAAATATTCAAGCTATTTTATATATTAAAATAAATGTATTATATAAAACAAATGCTATTAATTTTTCAATTTTAATTAATATAATTTATTATATTATATGATTAATTTTATTTTTTAAAAAAACCTCATATAAGGTTATATTCATAGAGCTAGTAAGACATATTTCTCTCTAGCTCTATGGTTATATTATAACAATTAACTTGAAAACTAAGATATACAACTTTTTTTTTTAAATCTTACAAAGAAAACATTTCACTATATAATTTTGATACATTTAAATAATATATGATATGTACTGTATCATAAACAGTATCATAAAAAATACAGTATCATAAAAGTTGCTCAACAGCTCGGACGCAAAGGGTTAATACTTTCTGAGTATGTAAATGCAGTAATTCTGCTCTATGCTAAATTAAGTCAAATTTGTCGCATTTACTTTAGGAAATGGTATACCGAAGCTGAAACGTTAAACATTTGTGCTAGATGATCATGGTGTTATCTTAATTAGGTGAATATTTTAATGAAGGACATCATTAAAACGTATTATTTTGATATTTGTTTAGTGGTTTGAATTTAATATAATATCGGATTACAAATATATGCTACCATTAACTAGAATAGAGTATATTATTATATTTTAAAACTTTATAATATAATTTGTGTTCACTTTATATTTGTTTATTATATAGTTGTCTTTAGTATAAATATCCTGTTACGTTTTGCGCCAGTGATTGTATATCAACATGTATTAGATGATTGTAGGTACCTATTACTCCCTGCATGTTCTGTCCATGACTTTATTAAGGCGAGAGTTATCGGCTGGAAGTATATCACGATGGTATAGGTTCATCATTGTATTTCCGATAGTCGATTTGTTTATTAATGTTGATGTTTACAATGTTCTTTTACTTAACATGTCTCTTTATGGGGATATCGCAATGGGATGGCCATTTTAGTGAATTTACATGTATATAGATTGAGGGAACGTATTTCACGTATTGTGAGTGTTTCTAAAAAACTTCATTGAATTTTTAATAACAATTTTGTTATATAAAAAGGACATTCATATATATAACAAATTTAAAATATATATTTTACATGTATCACAATAGATATAATTTTTTTTTCTTCACAAATTTAATATTTCCAATACATAATAATTATATATTTTAATATGGGCTCTATAGAATTGTGAATATATATGTTATTTATATATAGCAAAAGAAATTAGGTTGATCGCTTCAGTACTTTTATCTAAACACTAATTTATATATGAAAACATATATGTTATAGCAACAATTTTATTCTGAATAAAACGAATTTGAAAAGTCAACAACAAATACATTCAATAAAATTCAATAAATAAATTATAAAGTAATAAAATTATGCATTCAGCAAATATAAAATAAATATTATAAATTAATAGATTTATAATTTAGTATCTATATATAAATGTTATATTTATAGTCTATAAATTATAGATATAAAACATTGTATAACAATTTATATTAGTTAGGAATGTAGATTTCAAAATAAATAATTTATACTAAAATGACATGCTATAAAAGATGCTTGTTATTCTATTTCTAAACTGATTTCATAGATAATTTGTTCACAGTTACTAAATAACATATCAATCGATACATATGACAATTTTTTTTAATGTTGTTACGAATTATTCCATTGCGATATCCCTTTAATCCAGTTTTCTTAGGCTTTTTTTTACTATTATTTGTTATTGTTATTTTGGTTTAGTCCTTTCATCCCATCCAGGAACTTAACAGAAGTTTTCTTTTATAACCACATATCTCCAATATTCTTTCGAAGCCGCTCTCATGTTAATGCATCAATGGTTTTAATGAGAGTCGAAGACTTATTTATACAAAATCACTTCTAAATATTATTTTAAGACCTATTTTTATTGTCCAGACGAGGATTGAATTCGCGTCCTACTGATTCTGTGTCTGATGCATTAGCCAACTGAGCTAGAAGACAGTTATTAATGTTATCTAATTATTGCATTTATATTTGTCCTTATTCGGGTTTGTATTTAGACATGCTTATATTATTATAATAGCAACATAATAGCAGCATAATTGAATTACGAATTATAATAGCAGCATAATAGACTTTCAATGGCACCATAACAGCATTACAAATTAACATCAGCATAATAGACTTTTAATAGCAACATAATAGCATAATGTAAACATTTGAACCTATTATATATGCTATTATGCTGCTATTATGAGGCTATTACTGTTATGAAGACATAATCAGATAATATCGTTAATGAATCGGATATTTTCCCATACGTATAATTTATATTTTGTTGGAACATGTTTTTAATTTCCAATAAATATTTGATTTTCACGTTTTTTATGTTATCACACGTAATTCAGAATCAGGAGATATCTCCTATTCAATATTGAATACATATTTATGATTTGGTAAAAGGTAAATAGCCTAATATTATATACATATAAAAGGAGATAACCTTTAGAAAGGACATAATTAGATAAAGGAGGTCTACATAATAATTTAGAGATACGTTGCCAATTAATTTATGAAATTAGTTTTAAATAGAATAGGATATAATTATAAAGGGTTACATTATAAAGGGAGAAAAAAGAGTTATAAATGCAAGAATATATGTAAATGATATCTAAGTTAGATGTTAGATTTAGGATTATTATCAAGTTTATTAAATATAGATATACAATATTACATCGTAGTGGAATCAGATGTTTAAACTAATGAAAGGGTATGCGATATAGGAAATGATGAGGATTGCAAATTATAATGAGTGCTAGAAGATTGCGTAGATTGATATAAAATGTTGGCATATAGTATTAGTATTCGGAGAATGTTAACATTTGTAGAAGTTTTATCTTAGAATTGACTAAGGATAATTGTTTTTTTTTGTGAAGAATGAATGGTCGATACTTCTATAATATCATAAAGTTTGTTTATCTATGGAGCTATTTGAAGGGTATTTCGTAAAGTCTAGTTATTCGAGATATAAGTTATAGCTTATAACACTATAGTGGTTCGCCCTACCCAACAAACAATTATTTAGAACTTTTGAGAACTATAGTTCTAGAACTTTTGGGTAGTTTTGTGGACAAAAGGAGCCCAAAAGTTCCAGAATTTTTATGATCTTGGTTCTCAAAAGTTCCGGAACTTTTGGGATCCTGGTTCTCAAAAGTTCCAGAACTTTTAGGATCTTGGTTCTCAAAAGTTCCAGAACTTTTGGGATCCTGGTTCTCAAAAGTTCTGGAACTTTTAGGCTCCTTTTGTCAACAAAAATACCCAAAAGTTCTAGAACTATAGTTCTCAAAAGTTCTCAAAAGTTCTGAATAAATTATATTATTAATAATATTTATATTAATGTATAATTTAAAATTAGAAGTATTAGAAAACACAGGTTGTTTTCTATTATATACTATAATATACCTACACAAAACCTATTACTATTAATAATAATTTACCAATTCCCAGCTAACAGTAAGAGCCTCATAATAACAACATAATAGCAGCATAATATACTTTTAAAATTAATAGCAGCATAATAATAGCATAATAGACTTTTAATGGCAACATAATAGCAGCATAATAACACAATGTAAACATTGTAGGCTATTATATATGCTATTATGTTACTATTATGAGGCTATTACTTTTAGCTGGGTAGGTAGAGTAGCAAAGTAATGCAGTACTCCAAGTCGCTATATCATATAACAATCTGGGAGATTTTCTTGGCAAATGAATCAGAGACCAAGAGAAGGATAATTTTAAGGCATTAGGCCTATTTATCATCGTGTAATATTTGGTAGATCAAATAATGGACATGAACTAGGAAATCATGTATACAATCGTTACTATATATAGAGTATACTCTTGTTATATATATAATATTGTAACACTTATTCCATTACTACATTATTTATTTTCTATTTTTTGTATTCTATTATAATGATGTATATTTTATGATTTTATATTATTATTTATTGTTAATTTATAAGTCGAAGGTTTATTTAATAAATAATATAATATCAAAATAAAAAAGGATAATATTTTATTCAATATAATACAAATTATGTTAACATTGATAAGTTGCATGCTTAGAATACGTGATAGCTAATGTAAACATTGATACGGTATATAAGTATTATACGTGAATACATTTATATAATAATAATAATTTCTAGTTATATCTGTATCTGTATCTGTAAAATAATAGTAATTATAATATATTTTTATATATATATATATATATATATATATATATATATATAATCATACCTTTATCAAGTATTTTTATTTTTTTAATTTCTATTATATCGCCTTCAACCCAGATGCAATTAATGTATACGGCTCCTCACACTTTCCTTGTTCCGATATATCTAAATACAATAACACATAATTAACCAAACCAGTATATTTATATATGCACTATATATAACTAACAATTATATTAGCTAATATAATTATAACTAACCTAATTATATTTTAAATGTATCTATTAATAGATAATTATATATATACTAATTAATTAAATTATCAATTGAATTAATTAATTCATTTAATTATAAATATAAAAAATGATCATAATCACTTTCATATCATACATATATATTATATATAATTTTAATTATATTTAATTAATTAATGAAATTAATTAGTAATAAATGTAATTAATATATAATATATGTATACTAATTTAATTTATAAGTATTAAAAAGTAAATAATATATAATAATATATATAAACTAATTAAATTATTTAATTAATATAAAATAAGATATTAATGAAATTAATAAATTAAACCCTAATCATTGAAGGTTAATAACATTTTATTTTTAAAATTAGCATATTATATTCCTAAATATGTATATATAAAATTATATTATCATTGATAATTATAATTTATCAATCATCAAATATATTTTATTTTATATATAAAATATAATAAAATATCTTATTATTATAATACCATTAAACTTAAAATATATATTATAATCTAAATAATTATTTACTAACTATTTTGAGAAGACATTCTTGTTTTTATATATTGTAATATAATTAATTCAAATGTATGTGTATAATTATAAATTAAATATTTAAATATAAAATATATTTACATATATTTGTTTACACTGTAATCTTATATTTTAATTTTACCAAACTATAAATCTATAAAATCTATGATTTTAATGGGTGATATCACTAATTTTAGAATTATATTATAATATTATTGGAACTAAAGTTCTCAAAAGTTCTAAAAAGTTCCAATTATAATTATTTGAACTAAAGTTCCCAAAAGTTCTAAAAAGTTCTCAATATAAAATAGTATTGGAACTAAAGTTCTCAAAAGTCCTAAAAAAGTTCCCATTATAATTATTGAGAACTAAAGTTCTCAAAAGTTCTAAAAAGTTCCAATTATAATTATTTGAACTAAAGTTCCCAAAAGTTCTAAAAAGTTCTCAATATAAAATAGTATTGGAACTAAAGTTCTCAAAAGTTCTAAAAAAGTTCCCATTATAATTATTGAGAACTAAAGTTCCAAAAAGTTCTCAATAGTTCCAATAGTTCTAAAAAGTTCTGAATAAATTGTTTGTTGGGTAGTGGTTGGTATCAGTAATAGGAAGTTAGTAGATCGTAATATTGTACGTATACTTTGCGTAGTTCCTTTTCCGTTCCCTGTCACCGTTAGATTATAATTAAGAGGTAGGATACCTGCATCGTGCACATGTATCGTACACGTATATTCTGCAAACTGTATATGCAGGATGTCCTATATAATATATATGTCCTATACAGGGCCGTGTTAAGAAAAAATCTACTACCGGGCACCATATTTAAGTGGGCCCCTAGATGGACAATATAGTTTTTTATATAAATTATATATGTGAGAAACCTATGTAATATATCTAATAATTAATTGATAATATGTTTATGAGGAGTGGGCATACCTATAAATAATCACTGTGAAATATATAGGGGATAATATTATACACAAACTATTCAATTTAGAGATAATGATAATAAATTATAATAATATATAAAATAATTAATACATTGAGCGTTTATATATTGTTTCTTTATTTATAATTTTTTTCGAGTTTTCATATTTACAAAAATATTTGTAAATTCTCTTGTATTTAATGATTTTAATATATTGTTTTCAATAGATAATAATGTCAAGTTAGATAATTTATCTTGAGCTAAAGAATTTCTTAAATATGTGTTTATCAGTTTAAGTTTTGAAGAACTTCTTTCTCCATGGAGAAGCATTTGAAATCATCAATGTCAGATATATTCTAATGATAATGCACATATTGGGAAATAATTCTGTAATTTCTTTTGAAATTAATTCCTTATAAATTTCCAATATATTTGATTCAGATTTCGTTCTTTGGGAGCTTTACAAATTAAACAAATTGAATAAATGCATTACTAAAGTTTACATCGATATCGTATTGGTAAAATTATGATAATCTAGATGATATCTCAGATATTTGTGCATTGGATAGATTATCAAGTTCACATAAAAATCCGAATAAGTTGATTGGCTCAGCATAAGTACAAATTATTTGATCTAAACAGTCTAAATCATTAAATGTATATTATTTTAATAATATTATTTACAATCATATTTAATACTTACGTAGAAGTTTATCAATAATAGGTAAGACATTATTAATTTCAAAATGTTTTGATGGAGTCTGTATAGGTCCTATTAGTCCTATTCATCTGTTGGTCCGTTTCTTCAAAATGTAATTTCCGTTTACTATGTAATATAGATTATTAATTAGAATAGGACAACTTATATTGTTTAATGTACCTTGCTCTTTTGGATGAATATGTTAATATCTTACATAATTGTTTTGCATTTTTCTCAAGATTATTAAACTCATCTCTTAACTTATAAATATATCTATGCAGACTCTTTAATAATATAACTGCAGTATTGACATCAATACTTGTACTTAGAAGTTCTTTAGAAGTACGATTTATACGTTCTAATATAGTATTCCATATCACAGTAAATAAAGACGTTTCCAAATTATTAAATTTATTAAACAACCATGTTGCTTCATTTAAAGAAATACATTTAGATAGCATTCTTTATTTTCAATAAATTGCTTAATTAACTCTTTGAAAATTAAATATCCAATCATTAAGACATCGGTTGCATCAGCATGCGAAGACCATATTGTGAACAGTATTTTTGGTACTTTTAAATGCTTTTCACTTAGTTGTTTTTTCATGATATTCCATCTTCTTGGTGGTGTGAAGAATATATATATAATCTTTTCATGAAATCAAAATAATCAATGATTGAAGATGTATCTAATGCAGAAATGTCAACTAAATTAAGCGAGTGTGCGGTGCAAGGAATCCATAAAGCTGTTGGAGTAACTGCAATGATTCTTAAGAATCTCAATAATCTTAAGAATTGATTGCATACCTAAAATAAATAATGTATATTATAATATATATAATAACATACTATTGATAGCTATATTATATTAATTAATAATTTTATAATAATCTTTATATATTACCTTTATATCGGCCAGACATATTTGACGCATTATCGTAACTCTGTCCTCTACAATTTGCAATATTCTATTTCATGTTCGTTCAGGAAAGATAATCAAATATTTGCTAAATATTATCCAGTGTGAGATGTTATAGGTATAAATGTTAAAAATCTTTCAACAATATCATCTTTATTTATATATCGTATTATTATTGTTAGTTGATCAACATGGTTTATGTCGGGTGTTGAATATACTGATATACTATAGTATTTAGCCTTTTTACATTCATTGATTATGATTGATCTTACATTATCACATAATAGTGAAATAACCTCATCACATATTGTTGAATATAGATAATTAACATTTCCTTTTCCACGGTTTCCATATTTTAATAAATGATCTGCTAACAAGTTATCATATTTAGCTAGTAATTCAATAGTTCCAAGATAATTTCCATTTCTTGTTTAACCCAAATCCTGATTATCACCTCTTAAAGGCAGTCCACGTGAAACAATGAATTTAATGACATTTATAACTCTCTCTATAACTTTAAACCAATATAACTTCTCGTTATCCAATTGATTATCCAAGGATGCTTTAATTTTGATAACTGAATTAGTTACTCTATTAATCATTAGCATGTATGCGTTTCGATGCCTACTACTATTTTCATATGAAACAGCATCCTCGTGAATATGTTTCCAGTTACTATAATCAGTTATAAATTTACATGTTTGACTGGGTGGATGGAATAATATGCCACTTTTATGCAATTTATTCATTAATAGGATTGAATCAAATTATTTTGCAACAATAAAATTAAAAATGTAATGGGAAAAAAAAGTATATAAAGTATATAATTAAATATCTTAAATCATATATTAATCAATACATATATATTAAAATAGTGCAATCCTTGATCAACAAATTTGCTTTAAAAAATGATGGGCCCCAAATTCTGAGTGGGCCCCCGGGCACCGTACCCGGTGTGCCCCCCCCCCCCCTTAACACGTCCCTGGTCCTATACTGCTTATTGGATTTCCTATATATCGCAGATGATTGTATCAGGGGCGGATACAATGGGGCTAGGATTTAATATATCCCTCATGATTGTAAAAGAGATGATGTGGTTAAATCAGCAAAACCTTCAATATCAATTATAGGTAGGTTTATACATATTTTATTTTAAGTATATTCATTAATTGTAATCTAATTTAAAGATATTGGCACTATTTATAATGAATTAACAAGTAAAACACAATAAGAAAGGTATCTTCTGGTAAAGAAAATACTCGCACAACAATCCATCAAAGAACACGTTTTTAAACATCATAAAGAAAATAGAAATACTCGTATATTTCAAATCAATTGGTTAAACATATAATCTTGGTTATCCAGGATAACTTATCCTACAGTTAATCTTTAAATGGCGGATTGTGTATACAATTTGTTTTTCATTTAAAAATTAATCACAATCAAGTTGGAAAATATGTCACTTCGCCCTTGATTAAGTTTAAAGATATGATTACTGATTTAAGAAAACATGAACCTACTAGTTACCACTATAATTCTTTGGAAAAAAATTCTCATTTTATTGCAGTGATGGAAAATAAGAAGCAATCAGCTATAATGCAAGTCAACAATTCCATATCTAAGCAAATTGAATTCAACAGAGCAAAATTATAATAAATATTAGATATAATCATTCTTTGTAGAAGACTATTTCATTACGTAGTAATAATGAGTATTCTACTACCCTGCCTACTACTACTACTACTACTACTACTACTACTACTACTACTACTACTACTACTACTACTACTACTACTACTACTACTACTACTACTACTACTACTACTACTACTACTACTACTACTACTACTACTACTACTACTACTACTACTACTACTACTACCACTACTACTACTACTACTACTACTACTACTACTACTACTACTACTACTACTACTACTACTACTACTACTACTACTACTACTACTACTACTACTACTACTACTACTACTACTACTACTACTACTACTACTACTACTACTACTACTACTACTACTACTACTACGAATATAAAGAATATTGTGATCGAGATTATCAAAATCACTAGATAAGTATAGTAGTACTAGATAGCATGGGGCTTTATTATCAAGGTATATGAGAATATCATTAATGATTAAAGTAAGAGCAGTTTCGGTACTACGACGAGGAAGATACGTACTTTGATATATATCAACAATAGTATTAGACATACTGTAATTAATCATTCGAGTGGACACAACTCGTTCTGAGGTCTTAGATAAGGATGATAACTGGGATATGTGATGATAACTTGCTAAATTAGATTGGGCAAGAGTTGTTTTTTTTTAAATCGGAATAATCTATAACTATTTCATTAAGTTTGGAACAATAGATGATATACGAGATCTATGAATGATTTGCGCGATAAGTCCAATAAAATATGGAGATAATGAACGAAGTAGATTGAATGGAATATGATCAAGGGAGAATTGGTTTTCAAGGATGTCATCAAAGAGATTACAATGTCATGTTTGGGAAGCGAAAAACATGAACAGTGATTATGAGTGTATGTTAAATTGAGATTGAGTCGTGCCGAGTTGATGGTTGGAAGTACATTGATAATGCTAGACATTTTTTGTTGGACGAAATTTGCAAATAATGAACAAAGAACTAAATCAGGTTGGTCCAGAAGATGCTTGGTATGGGTTTTACCTACTAAGGTGATATATAATTTATAAGCTTATTTAGAAGATATTACATAACTACAGAGAATATCAGTAAAGTATGACGATTTAGTAGAGAGAAGTTTTTTCTTGTAAAGCGATCGAAAACTTTAAAGGAACTAAGATCAGATTCAAATTTAGAGGATGCATATTTACGTTGTAGTCTACGAAGAAGTTGCCTCAAATTGAAATATTAAAAAAATGTAGAAAAATTAGAAGATTTACTGTTGTTAAGTTGATGGAATACAGAGTTAACAGATATTGATTTATCAATAGAGGAGATTTTCCGAAACGATCTAGAAGGTCGATTAATTTGTATCACCGGCAAGTTAAAATAAAATAATATGGCAAAGTGATCAGATATTAAAGAACTTTGAGTGGGATATGAAATTAATTTAGAATTAGCTAAATATAAAAAAAGTCAATAGTATTACTAGTAGTGTTAATAGTAAAGAAAACATGTTGCGTCAGGGAATACTCAAATATAAGTTTATTCAGAGATAAGGAAGCATGATTTTCTTTATTAATTTGAATAGTAATATAACCAAGAATAACCGTGTTGTAAAATATGTACTACCGGAGGGAGGATACATATAATTATAATGAAGGAAACTGAATATTACAGATCAGAATTTCATATGAAGAGAAACATGTGGTAGATGACGAAATAAGCTTAAGTTCTGATAGGAATAACAGAGCTAGGCCACACGACGATGAGATGTAAACCTATTAGCAAGCAATACTTGAAAACAAATAGGGGTCTGTTGGGAAGCTATATCTATAGAGCAGAATCAGCAATACCCAGCAAACAATATATTCGACGCTTTTGGACGCCATGCGCCTAAAAGTTCCGGAATTAATTCGTCACTTTGATGACAATTTGCGCCCAAAAGCGTCGAATTGTTCTATTGTACTTTGGACGCTGTTGCGCCCAAAAGCGTCGAATTTGCGACGAATTCAATATGATTGAGAACTGAAGCGTCCAAAAGCGTCGAAAAAGCGCCAATAATTCTCAAAAGCGTCCAAAAGCGTCGATAAATTGTTTGCTGGGTAGTTAAACAAGTCTCAGTAATAGCAGAAATAGAAAAATTAGAATCAATAATTAATTGTGTAATAAAATCAACTTTATTTCGTACTTATCTAGCATTGAGAAGTTGAAAAGAATACTTTTTAAGAAAATGCACTGATAGACAATTAATAGTTGGATCTTTTTTACGCGATTCATAGAAGAAATCACATGATTGGCACCATTTTTCAAACCATTTTATTTTTTAAAGCGGAATTCCAATTGTAAATACTTACTGTGAAAGTACTATAATCTACAAATGGATATAAATTAAATGTGCGTTATATTGTATATATATATATAATATATTATAATATATATTATATATACATATTATAGGTAAATCTTCTTAATTTATTTCCAAAAGATGTTCTACCACTTGTATATTTAGGATAAATAATTCAGAGATCAGATTAAATTAAATTATTAAAATTTATTTTAATATTTACCATAATTTTAGAAAATATTTTATAAAACCATAAATATTGAATTGGATCCTCACTATAATGTATATGACTGAAATACATACATTCTGATAAATAAATATAATATAAATAAAATTATAAAATAAAAATATAACTATAATTGAATATCTAGTAAATACTATATGAAAAAAACCGTAATGTAAAAAAAGTTCTAGGGGCCTACCAAATCTCAGGGGGGGCCTTGCCCCCGCAGGCCCCCCCCGTGGCTACGGGCCTGCTACTACTACTACTACTACTACTACTACTACTACTACTACTACAATATACACAAGTATGCATTTGTATCAAGTATATTTGTTTACAAATTAATATTTCTATTATATGACTTAAGTCATATGACTATTTAAATAGCATATTATGCTATTATTTAAAAACATATGTTTTTTAAATAATAGCATAATATGCTATTTAAATAGTTTAGTTACTTACTGTTAAATTTGTGTGTTGTTATCTTAATTAATATTGGTTTTACCGGGAACTTATTCTCCATTTTTATTAAATATTTGTAATATTATTTAGTGGAGTAATTTTAAACCCCCTTTTTTATTTTTCAAATAAATAAAATTCTAGAAAATATTTTAAAATTGTATGTCATTGCATAAAACCTTATTCTTATAACCAATATATTGGTTACTAATTATAATTTGTATAATTATGTATATATATATATATATATATATATATATATATATATATATCTTACTAGATAGTAGAAATATAATGTTTTTCGGGTAGATCATGTATCCTATATGTTCAAGTCTTTCCACTCTCTCCTAATAGTCAAAATAATGAATTAGACTAGGCATCACGAATAAGATCTTTATACAACTATAAATAATAAGAGAAAGCTATCAAACAGTATATCTATACACCATATCTATAAATTTAGTACCTATATATCTACATAATATCTACACGTCGTGGTGAATACATGTAGGACATACTTTGAGACGCACCGACGCCGTTGGTATGTTTTTCACAAAATAAATTTAATATTTTCCGCTTTAAAGGCCTACGCAAATTATGTAGCAATACTAATTCGAAATTTATACAAATATGCGGTGATGGTGGAAACACGTATGTGAATATGCTGGATCACGTGATAATAGTGATCATCTCACATAGATCTGATGGTGAAATCAAAGAGGTAACTACCTACTCCCTTCTGTATACAATTATTGATTGATCAGCCTTGGTTAGCTAAAACGAGAAACTATGAATTCACGTAGATTTATCGATGTTATAAAATGTGTAATAAATATATGAACCTATGTGAACCTATGTGAATAAGGAATAATATGTAGAGGTTCTAATTAAGATGTATGCACAAGTGGTGAAAATGTAACAAATGTAACTTATGTAATCTATTTATAACTAATTAATTGTATTATTTAAGTGATGAAGTGATAAATCGATAAACACATTAAGGCAATGCTATTAATAAAGTATTTATCCAAGAAGACACAATAATTTGAGACTGCAATGTTATCCAAAATATGATAACATAAGAATTGGAAGATGTATATTTGGAAGATATACCTCGGTAATCTTATATTTAGAATTAAATATACTTAATGAAAGCGATATTTAAAAAAAATGTTCAGAGAGAAAATCGCGTAAAATAAATATATAATTATATCATCACTTAATTATATTTTAAATTAATTTATAAAAATTATATTACAATATTTTAAGATACACACACATACACATATATATATATATACATATAAAATATTTATATATTTATAAATGAATACATATACATGTATAATGCATATAATAGTTAGAGATATTTTAGTTATTACGAGAGAGACCCTATATGTTTAAATACTTACGGGGCCCATGGGCATAGTATGTTTAAGTCTTCACTGATTACGCCCTAATAGTTGTAAGACCTACTTGCGGGGCCCATAGTATGTTGTAAGACCTCCTATAACAGCGGAGGTTATAGGAAGTCTTGATAGTTGCGAGCATATGGTGAAGATTTTCTTTTGATCGGATGAGCATTATTCCAGATAGGCAGTAATGTGAAGCGATTTAGCATTTAGGAGATAACGCCTATACAAGGATGTTCATTGTAATATTTATGTTTATGTTGTTATAATAGTTATATATATATTTTATTTATTTAAAATGTTTTATTGACTACAGAATCACGTGGTGGTTATGGACGTCATGAGAAGGAAACAAAAATAAAATAAATAAAGTACAATAAAAATAAAGGAAAAGGGAGGGGTTACAATGTTAATAGGTGCGTGGAGAGTTTACATTTAAATAGTGACAGGGATTTCAAACACCTAATTTCATATGGTAGAGCATTCCAGTATTTTGGAGCTACCACAGAGAAAGCAGATTCAGAGTGAGCAGAGATAGTCGAGCGTTGCACAATTTTCATCGTGTGACATTTCCTGCTAGCTCGACTAAGGGTCTGAATACTGATCAAGTCTGCTAGGTACTCGGGAGATCTAAGATTTATCACCTTATGGGTGATGCATAGTAGTCTGTACCTGCAGATATACATAAACTTAAGCCAGCTGAGTGATCGCATTAGAGTCGATATTGATACTATTGAAGATAACTTCAGTTTATATAGGGTGCGTATAGAACGTCGTTTGATCATCTCGAGTTTAAGCATAAGCTTTAGGTGAAGATTACATATAAGTGAGCAGCAGTATATAAGTCTACTGAAGACTAGTGGGTGTATTAGACTTTTAGTCATTGAAAAAGTCAACTTATTGCGTGATTTTCTAATATTATAAAGAAAATAGTTGGCATTGCGTATCATTATAGATATGTGGTCAGAGTAATCTAGGTGGGAGTTGATGGTGAAACCAAGAGTTGTTATGGATTGTGAGGTAGGGAGGGATAGTAGAAAGGGGTGGGTGATGATTAGGGGGTAAGTAGGTCTGGAGATAATTATGGTGTTAGTTTTGGTCATATTAAGTGATAGGGAATTCTGGGAGAACCAGTCAGTAAGTTCTGTGAGGCAGTTAAAAATAGACAGTTTAATAGAGTTGGAGTCACAGGAAATGGGAAAAGAAGTATAAATTGGTAGATCGTCGGCAAAGAGATGGTAGTGGATGTAAGGATATTTATTAAATATGGATTTTATGGGTAAAATATAAATAATAAAAAGTAAAGGACCAAGCACGGAGCCTTGTGGAACGCCATGAGTGCTGATAAAGGGAGTAGAGAAGGATGAGTTAATTTTCACTGAGGAGGACCTTAAGGAAAAGAATGATATAAACCAGCTGTGTACTTGACCATGAATACCGATTTCATTGAGTCGTAAAGCAAGAATGTCATGGTTTAGAGTGTCAAAGGCACTGGATAGGTCAAGTAACACAAGATAGCACGTGGCTTTGTTGTCAAGGGATATGAGTAGATCATTAATGATAAGATTAAGTGCTGATTAAGTGTTTCGATGGGGTAAGTACGCACTTTGAAACTTATCAATAATTGAATTGGTAGTGATATAGTGTATAAGTTGAGCAGATACAATTCGCTCCAAGGTCTTAGAGATTGATGAAAGCTGGGAGATGGCTCGATAGCTCGATAGGTTCGAGTGGCTAAGGGTAGTTTTTTTTTATAATTGGGGTGATATATGAGTGTTTCATAGACTTTGGTACGATGGATGTAATAAGGGACGCATGAATGATCATTGTTATCGGTTCAATTAACAATGGCGAAAGGGTACGAAGTAAAGTAAGAGGAATAGTGTCGAGTGGGGAATTGGATTTTAGTGATGCCATTAGAGAGAGCACATATGGACGAGTAGGGAGAGTGAAAGAGGACCAGTGGTTATGGGAATCTAGTGAAGATGAGTTAAGAGTGAGGAGATCAACATTCACATTGGGGAGAGTAGCGATGATGTTCGATACTTTATTCTGGAAGAAATTAGCAAAGGAGGAGCAGAAGACTGTATCCGGTTGGTCAGGAAGGTGCCTGGGTTTTTATTTACCTACTAAGGTGAATGATAGGTTGTAGGCTTGCTTAGAGGAGGTGCCATATTTACAAAGCAAGTTAATAAAGTATGATGATATATATATATATATATATATATATATTAATATTTAATTAATATAATTAAATATATTACATAATAAAAATATAATATAATCTACTAAATATATAGTATGTTAACCTATATATATATAAGTATTATATACCTATTATTTTATATAATAATTATATAACATAATAGGCCAATAGGTATAATATGGTATATAGGATAATAGGTATAATCATAGAGAACAAAGTTAAGTCACTTCGTTCTCTATGGGTATAATCCATCGATATAAAGAAAGACTTTCTTTATATCGATGGTATAATCATGGTAATCTATAATATTATGGATTAATCTTAAATTAAGGCTTAAATTGTTAATATTACGTTTTAAATATCCGATAGGTGGAAATACTAAGCAATGTATTATATAAATATTGAAAATAAATTTCTTAATGAAATATTAAGTATTTCTACCTACTATGTTTCATTCTACTATTTATATATGTGGTAGTCTAATACGTTTAATTTTTAAAGATAAAATATAATATGCAAATATTAATAATATTAATCTTAAATAATCATTAATTTATTAGACTTTATACTTATAATTCCTAATAATTAAAAGTATATATTATAAACAAATTCGAAAAGTTAGTAAATAATTTATGAATAATTCAAAAAATTATTGTACTTTATTATTTAAAAGTATATTTAATTTGTGTATGGTAACATAATTTAATACTTAATTCACATTATTATAATCATAATTAATTAATAAACATTATTGTTAAGTCGTTAATTTTAAATAAATATATTCAATTAGTAACTGATATTATTATAATAATTATAATATATTAAAATTATTATAATTATTAAATAATTAAATAACGACTAGTTTACATATATGATATATCTAATATAATTATTATATACAATATAATGATAATTTCGAGTACAATAATGTATTAGATCATAATCATTATTATTATATAATGTTAATTATAATACTGATTATGATAACGGTTTGATTATATTAAAGATATAAATTATATTATAATGATTATTAATAATCATTATTATAATTATTATAATAATTATAATGATTATAATAATAATTATCATAATCATTATACTTGTGATAATGATAATCATTATATAATCGTTATAATAATTATTATAATCTTAATGTAAAAATTAGCAAAAGCCTAAGTTTTATTTATTAAAATCATAACTATCATAATAACTATATATGATATAGATTATAAACTATATTACAATCTATATATATATATATATATATATATATATATATATATATATATATATATATATATATATATATATATATATATATATATATGTATATATATAATATTATATAATATTAATAAATTTATCGATTACAAAATACAACCAATTAAATAGTATGAATGCCATTTATATTAATATATGGTTAAAGTTAAATAATTATATATAGAAATTAATGCAAATATGTATAAATACAAAACAAATGTTACATAATAAAATCAGGACTTCATTTATATCTGTTTACGATAACTTTGTAATGACACTTCTCCCGAGGCTTCTGATTATATTACGTTTATCTTTATGTTTATTCATGTAAACAAGTAATAAAAAACTGCTCTACACTACTATCGCGTCGTAGATATTGTATTAATAGTGAAGTCTTTCTGTGAGTGTATACAACGTGTATATAGGTGTATGTACACTGGTATATTTGTATGTACATTGTATACAGGTATACATGTATGTACTTTGTATATATATGTATATTTGTATATATATATATATATATATATATATATATGAAAACCTTTAGTGATCGACGTTCCATGTAATACATCATTGACCTATGAAGCATTACCTAATAACAAGTATTACATATCGGGGCATACCTTAACGAGGAGGTAAGTCGTGAACGGAATCTGCCCTATACGCTGATGTGTAACATTGTTATTGTTATTGTTATTGTTATTGTTGTTGTTGTTGTGTCCTTTCATCCCATCCAGGAACTTAGATAAAGTTTTCACTTATAACCATATATGGCTCTAATGTCCCTTCGAAGCCGCTCCCATGTTAAAGCATCCATAGTTTTAACGAGAACCGATCATTTATTTATACCAATTATATAAGATCACTTTTAAATATTATTTGAAGACCTATTTTAATGGTGCGGACGAGGCTCGAACTCGCGTCTTACTGCTTGCGTGTCTGACTATTGTTAGATTAAGCATAGGATTGCTGATATGTAAGTATAACCTGCGTATACTGCTGATACATGTATATACTGGCTATGGTACGTGTGCAGTAGAGCTTGAGTTCAATCCCTCCCTTGACCAATACAATATAGGTGTTAAAATAATAGTTAGAAGTGACTTTATATAATTGTGTATACAATAATGATCGGCTCTAGTTAAAAACATGGATGTTATAACATGAAATCGACTTCGAAGGGACATTAGTGCCATATATGGTTATAAGTGAAAACGTTATCTAAGTTCCTGGATGGGATGAAAGCACTCCATCAAAATAACAATAACAATATAAGTAGTTATAGCATTAGTAATTTATTTCTTTAAATAAAACTATAATTTAAGAAAATCTACACAATAAACTACTATTGACAATAGTTCACATGTTAACCTGTTCTGTTTACTTTAAGTTATTCATATTTATTGTATTATATTAGTATCACTGCATGTTATATAATATGATATAATATACATGGTGAGCAGGCTTAGAATGTCTACAATTGAATTACATTCTACATAAATCTACTGTATAACTGATGAATAGATAATTATTTGCTGGGTTAATACAATATCTGATAATACATGATATAATATAAGAACCTATAAATAGAATACCAGTGTTTTATTATAAAGAAGGTTTATTGATATTTAATCCTATGTTTAAATAATTATTTAATTATATAAGAGTATATAATTAAGTATTTGAGATATAGAAAATAAAATAGAATATATAAGTAAGAGTAAGAGGTCATAAAATAGTTAATGTAAATATAATTATGCAGTTTTGAAGTTAAAGACATGATGTAATAGTTATAAATAGATGTGTTATTTGTTATGTTGACATATTTCCCTTCTATAAATATCACCAAAATCACAATTTTATGATTTGATTTGATTACCTAAGTAAGATTTTATAATAAAATATGATTTGAACATATGATAATTATATAAATAATACAATATATAAGTGAATATTTAGTAGTATATAATATAATATTTGATTTTTAGAAGTTCAATAAATAATACAAAGATTAATATTGTTATTGTTATTTTATTTTGGTGGAGTCCTTTCATCCCATCCAGGAACTTAGATGAAGTTTTCACTTATAACCATATGGCTCTAATGTCCCTTCGAAGCCGCTCTCATGTTAATGCATCCATGGTTTTAACGAGAGCGGATCATTTATTTATACACAATTATATAAGATCACTTCTAACTAATATTTTAAGACCCATTTTAATGGTCCAGGCGGGGCTTGGACTCGCGTCCTACTGCTTAAGCACAATTGAGTGTATGACGCCTTAGCCAACTGAGCCACACAGACAGTTAATATATATATATATAATATTCACATCAACCCCCCCAACTTATAATAACTCTAAAAACTGCAGAACAATTTATTTATTACATCCTTATTATATATTCACACCTAGCCCCACACCTAGCCCCACACATGTGCCACACACATGCCCCACACACCAACGTATACACTTACTGAACGCAATATTTACTATATAGTTAATGCATCTGATTATAGCACACAATGTCCTACCAACCACAATGCATTACTATATTAGATACTATACTATAATTATTGCCACCCTTTATTAGATCCATCCGGTCTCATAATACTTTCACTAAATCTACCTTAAGATGTATCTCAGGTGGAAACCAATAATACTTATATATAGTTTGTCATTATTACTTTATTATCTATTTACTTCCGGTTTATTTTTAATGGTTACATTTTAAATTATCTTCTTTTATTAATATCATTTCTATATATATATATACACTTTTGTGATTATATAATCATGTACGATTTAGTTAAGTGTCTAGATAAACATTCACTTCACTATATATCGCCTGCGTGTGTTCCCCTCAGTAAAGCACATCGTACACGGTACATCTAGTATGTCACTCCGTATATGTGTCGCATGTACGTATGTTCACTAGCTTCGTAGACATATGTACGACGTGTATGTCGTACATTACAAGTGTAATATGCGTGTGTCGTACATTCGTGCGATATATCGCATCCTCTTATCGGAGTAAGAGGGTGTCCCACATTATCGGAGTAGGGTTGCATCTCATCTCACGGCCTAATATAATTTACGTTTTAATCGTGCACTTATGCATAAGCGATATCACGCGATACCCTTCAAACGCGCACACGCACACACACACTCGCACGCGCACACACACACGCACACGCACGCACACACACACGTACACAGTAATGCTATGCCAGCTATACTACGTGGCGCGTGCATTGTATTCGGCGGTGCGCGCGCATTAATAATGCAATATGTTCTAGAAGCTTCCAACTATCTCACCACGTGACGTTCTACCTGTTATGTAATCACTTATTAATTACGTCACGCGCGTGTATGACATCAGTAATGTACACATCCATAACAACAACAACAACAGTGCCAATAGTCACTGTAATAGAATATAGTTACTACTGTTTCAATTAGATACCAATACGTCACATTATAGACTTATATATATATATATTGTAAATACAATACAATATTCTATTGATTATATCAGCATTAAGAACGCGTAGATAAGATTACATTGAATACTAGTAGAATGCATATTTGATAACGAAACCACGCATGTTTTGTACTATAGTAATTGTCTATAAACTGTTGCGAATACACGCAATAATATCAATAATAGTAATACCCATATTAATACCCGTATTATCATTCCATTACAATATAGTGAACGATTTATATATATATATATATATATATATATATATAATATATTATATATTTATGATACCATTGTAAATCAAAATGCATAATAAATGAATATTATCCGCTCTTATCCGCTATAAATATATAGTATTTATAGATATCTATGTTTACATAGCATGAAGTCGGTGATATAACTACTAATTAGAACCAGGAGACTCACTGACCACGT